>JAABOM020000110.1:27439921-27477135 GCA_011800125.2 Solanum clarkiae
GTCTATTTTGGAAAACACTCGTCTAAAAAATCAAGCCTCATAAGTCGAAGATACTAGATATGAAAAAAAGGGAAAAGAAAAGAAGGAAAACGACTAATAATGAAAAGCAAATGATAATACGTAAATATGACAAAAGTAACAAATATAAGATGGATAATGACCCCACAACATATAATGACACGACTAATCCTACTATCCTACTATATCACACGACCACACATCAATCTACCACTATTAGCCTATTATCCTTCTACCCTAATACGCGATCTCCACTCCTTTCTATCTAAGATCATGTTCTCGAACATCCCAAAAGTTGGTATTGTACAAACACGGTATAAATATTATATTTTATTCTTTGGATATTTGTTCTTCATTACTTGAAAAACAAGGTATATTGTTGTACTTGATTTTTCAAGTTTTTTGAAACTACTACAACAACATACCCGGGATATCTTAATTTTTGTTGAACGACTATTTTCATTCTTTTTCCCGGTATGTTAGTTGATCCAATTTTTTTGTTGGTTTAAAATTTGTTGATCCTTATTCGTTTTTTCAACTACATCTTGAAATTTCAAGATGCTCATCCTCATTTGCAAGTATGGTAGACGTTCTGCTTTTTTTTTTTTGGTTAAGTTTCAATTTTATTGTATACCATTTTTCGGACTTTTATCATGAAATCCCAAGACAACTAATTCTATTCTTTTCTTTAACGACTTTTTGCAAGTCCATTTTATTGGTAAGGTGGATAATTTAATTTTCTTGTGAGTTTAAAATTTATTGGTTGTTATCTGTTTTTCCAACTACATCCGGAAATTCCAAGATACTCATACATATATTTCTTAAAGGACCTTTTACATGTCTTTTTTGTTAGTAGATGATCAATATTGTTGTAAGTTCAAAATGTAAGTATGTGTGGTGTAAGAGCCAAAAAAGTTTCCGTTTATCTTTCATTATTTGTTTTTTGTTGCATTAATCTTGCGGTATATTTACCCTTGTTTTGCATGTGATTAAAAAGGAATTTTATATTGTTTTAAGTATTATCAGAATTTATTGAAATTTTCCTTCTAAAAATATGCAACATTTAGTTTTGAATTATGCAGGGCTATGTTGTACATATAGTGTTTTGCAAATTTTCACCTTGAAATCGTGTAGAATTTCCATTATACTGACATGATTCCAAATATTAGATGTTCTAAACTTATCAAGTATCCATCAAATTTTTTTACTTAATTTATAGTTAAATATTACAATGAGCTGAATAAACAATTCAGATTAACAACAACATACATAATCATTAACTAACAAACAATAAAAGACATAACAACTAATAAATAATCTAAAATTAACTATAATAGTCCTCTAATTAACGATTAGCTAAATGATGAATTAACTAAGAGCCTATTTGGATTAGCTTATTTTAAGCCAAAATAGCTTTTAAATTTTAGGAACATGTTCCTACCTCTTTTTGATATAAGTTGGTTCACGCCTTTCAATATCAATATAGAGATGCCTACACTAGTTGTAGCTCTATGGAAGTAAGAAAATCCATCAGGAAAATCTGGATCGTAACCCCAGCTTGTATCTTTTGGGTTATTTGGAATGAAATAAACAGGAGATTTTTTGATGGACTTCTAACTCCAGTTTGTATGCTTAAGCCTAGCTGTCTGGGAAACCTTTTTAATGGGGCTAACTTTTCCCTATAAATAACTTAGACCACTATCTGGGTTTTGTCAGCACCTTAGCTATATAAATCTTTTGTTTGCATCTATTGGATGCCTTAATGAAATCTCGCTTACTTCATCGGGGAAAAGAAAAAGGAGAGTTAGAAATCCTAAGTTATGGCTTTTGATTTATAAGTCAAAAGCAATAAGCCCCTCCAAATAGTACTACTAAATAAAGGGAAGATGAGAAGAGGAGGCTAACCCACTGCTTCAACCACATAAAAGCATGATAATCCTTGACCTATATGCCTTCCTATTTAGGGTCATACCCTAAGTAAGATGAAGATGTGCCATTTCCCATCTAAATACCTTCCCGGTGCTTCTTAGGTCTACCTTAATCTCTTATAGCCAGCCTCTCACACCTCCCTACTGCTGTATGAACACACCTTTTCTTCATATGTATGAACCATCTCAATGTTGTTTTGCTTATTTTGTTCACCATAGAGGACGCTCTCACCTTGTCCTATATTGCTTTGTTCGCAATCCTATCTTTCCTGGTATACCACACTTCCACATCAGCATTCTCATTGTTGCTACCTTTATCTTCATAATGTCTGCATTGTTGATTGGCCAACACTCTTCCCCATACGATAATATAGGTCTATCCACCATTTTGTAGAACTTACCACTAATATTTGGTGATACATTCTTATCACATAGTACCTAGATGCGAGCCTCTATTTTGCTCTCCTTGCTCTGATAAGATGTATGACTTCGTCATCTTTTCCCCATTTTCTTAGATTATAGACCCAAGATATTTGAAACTACCCTCTTGGGTATGACTTGTGTATTGATTGTCACTCTAACCTTCGCTTCATGTGTAAACAGATCATATTCTGTTTTAGTCTTGCTTAACCTAAAACCTTTGGATTCTAGAATTAGTCTTCAACCTTCTAGCATTTTGTTAGCTCTTCTGCGCGTCTTGTTCATCAATACTTTGATTTGTGAATGACATACAACCTGACACTTCTTTTTGAATATGCCATGTCAATTCGTCTTATCACTAAGGCCAATAAAAATGGGATAAGGGTTGATCGTAAGTGCAATCCCATCATAACAGGGAAACATTCCGAGTCACCTCTCGCTGATCTTAATATGTCCATTGCCTTAATGTAAGCCACATGGTACTCCATAGACTCTCTCTATGAACTTTATGTTATGCCTTTTTAGGCCAATAAGCACCTTTTGTAAGTTTCTCTTCCTGTTTCTACACTACTCCACCAATTTCCTTACAAGATGGATGACTTCTGTAGTTGATTGCTATGAAATTGGTCCTCGGTAATAGATGCACCTCTCTTCATTCTCATTGTAAACAGCCTCTCCCAAACTTTCACTATGTGACTTAGTAGCATAATACCTCTATAGTTTTAGTTTTGAATTCATTCTTGTTCTTGTACTACAAAATCTTTGTACTCCATATCCTTTCCTTTGACATCCTAGCAGTCCTAAAATGACATTGAACAACCCAATTAACCTTTCAACACTTCATATGCATTCTTCCAGAATTTCCATAGAGATCTTGTTTGTCTAGATCGCTCTGCCCCTCCTCATCCTATCAATTGTCCCCTTTATCATCACAGACTTTTTGTTGCAATATTGGATATCTTTACAACTCACGGACTTCTCTAACTCCCTTAACATAGTATCTTGTCCCTTTCCTTGTGAAAGAGCTTAGGAAAGTATGTCTGCCATCTCTGTGTAATATTTGCTTCCTATATCATTATTTCTCCCTTCTTATCCCCTCTCTCACCTTGGCAAGCAACTTCTTATCTCTGCCTTTGCCCTCGATCTCTACATACAAATGTTTAAACACAACCATTTTTGCGTTTGCAATCACTAACTTTGCTTCCTTCTTTGCCCTCTTATTTCCATAGTTCCTTGGACCTATCTATTCCACCCAACAGTCCCTTTTGTGTCAATATTCAGATTCCCAACACCTCTCTAGCTGCTCCCATTTGTGTCAGCCTCAAGACTCCTAATACCTTTTTAGCTGCTTCTCTAACACAGCCCACTGTCTTAGTCCACATATGGTTTGTGTCCCTGCAGCTACCAAATACCCTAAAGCCACCAACCTCTCATTGAGCTTCTGAGATGCAAGGAGATAGGTGAAGATGTAGATCATCTTCTATTTCACTATAGCCTAACTACGATGCTGTGGTTGGATATGTTTAGTTAGTTTGATATGCCTTTGGTGATGCCAAGATTTATAAAGGACTTGTTATTTATTGGTATCCTTGAAGAAGCATGAGACAGATGTGGTTCATTTGGAGAGAAAAATAGGATGGTTTTTGAAGGGGTGGACATGAATTTTGGGCAGTTGAGTAGTAGTCTCTGATTCTTATTTATTCATCTACAGTATTCAGATGATAGTCCAGAATTTTGTGATGCAGCAGAGGAGCAGTTGCTGCTTTTGAGGGTCATCTTCAACATTTTCGAGGCTGTGTCATGTTTGCACATAAATTGGAGCTAGAGCTCCGTCTATCCAGTCAACACATTGACTAGTGTAGAAGACTCAGCTAACAATCTAGGAGGAAAAGTTGGTGCATTACCATCAACCTGTTTAGGGATGCCTTTGGGGGCAAAGAGCAAGTCAAAAGCAATATGGAGTGGAGTCATTGAAAAGTGTGAAGAAAAGCTCTCCAACCGGAAGTGTCAATGTTTATCTTCAGGTGTCAGACTGACTATTAGTTAACAGTGTCCTGAATGCTCTTCCCTCGTACATGATGTCCATTGTTCCCTATACTAGCTAGTGTATCACTTGGTCAAATGGGATGAACTACTGGTTAGCAAGAGAGTGGGTGGACTAAATTTTAGAGAGCTGAGTACTCAAAACAAGAGTTTGATGATGAAATGGCTGTGGAGATTTTCTCACCAAAAGTATCTCTGTGGAAGGAAGTAATAACAGAAAAATATGGCATGGAGGACAAATGGATGACAGAGATGGTGACCAACCCTTATAATTGCAGTGTATAGAGATCTATCAGGAACCTATGGCAACTGGCCTGGGAGAGAACAAGGTGTAAGGTGGGTAATGGAAAAAAGTAGCTTCTTGGAATGACATTTTGTGTGGACAGGAGACACTCAGTCATGCTTTTCCTATTCTATACAATCTGAGCCAAGCTCAAGAAGCAACAGCGGCAGAACTATGGACTGGACAAGGGTGGAACCTAAATGATTGGGAGATGACAACCGTAGCAAGATTTCATGACACAATAAATATTACAACCAACTTGACAAGAGAGGAAGATAGGTTAGTTTGGAAAGGGGACAAAGGGGGAGAATTCACTCTAAAATCTGCATACAGAGAACTTAGTTCCACTGAGCTGCAACAAGGAGGATGGCCCTGGAGCATGAGCTGGAAAAGAGACATTCCCCTTGAGGTGAATTACTTCACATGGCTTTTGGCAAAAGAGGCAGTCTTGACACGTGAGAATTTGAACAAGTGTAAATTCAAGTTAGGATCCAGATGCTATCTATGTGAAGAACAGGTAGAGACAGTCAATCTAACATTAGTTTGGTCCTTTGGATCTCTCTGAAAGTTAGTTGGAATCTTTACACTCCCTTTATTTCTAAAAGAATGACCTACTTTCCTTTTTAGTCTGTTTCAAAAAGAATGACCCCTTTTTGTTTTTGGTAACTCTTTTATTTTAGCTTCCACGTGGCATATTTGAGGCCACAAGTTTAAAGGGCATATTGGTACACCATACATTTGACATAACTTTTATTAAGGATCATAACATTGAAAATTCCTTATTTTTTTTTCTTAAACTCCATGTTAAGTCAATCTAGGCCATTCTTTTTGAAACGGAGGGAGTATTCAGTTTCAAATCACTGAGAAGAAATTTTGAAGTTAGTTCTGTCCTCATCTCTCTAATGGAAGTTGGTTGGAATCCTTATATTCAGTTTCAAATGGTAGAAGTAATGTATTTCTGGCCATGTTCCCTTTTACGACTTCTCAGTTATGTTCAACTAATGTCTAACTATGGTCAAATCTTTGCATGGGTGCAATTTTGTTTTCTCCTAAAGCTCAGTCTTGTTAAAGTAATTTGATTTTCTGTATCACTTTTCAAATTACTAAAAGATGTATTTGTTGTTGTTCTCAAGTTACAAGAGATGTATTAGTTACTGCATTAAATAAGTTTTGACTGGATGATTGAACACCTAGCAAATGAAATTCCCTTTGTTATTATTTACAACAATTTCCAATGGCTGCAGTCCTTGTTATCTAGATTTTAACTTGGTTTTGATTGGTTTTCTTCGCATATTTATATCTTTTATCTTTGTTCTGATTGGGATCAAACTCCAGATGCAGCCTCAAGAACATCCATATTTAAAGGTATAGGGTGGACGTGAATCTGAACCAAATGACTGTGGCCTGGGTGACTCAGATCTGTTCATATGCTCAGGTGAATTATCACACTATTGCATAATGTATTCATGTATTGAACTCTTGTTGAAACTTTAGTTTTGATAAATTATGTAAATCCATTAGACATGCATGTACTATTGAAAGTGTCTATAAGTACTTTTATTTAGTCAAAAACAACAACCAAGTCTCAGTCCTAAAAAAGTTTGAAGTCGGCTATATGAATCCTCATTGACTATATTTCTCCATTTAAGCTCAACTCATGTCATCATCCATATCAAATACTCCCTCTGTTTAAAGAAGAATGACCTACTTTCCTGTTTAGTTTGTTTCAAGAAGAATGACCCCTTTTCTTTTTTTGGCAACACTTTAATTTCAACCTTCCACATGACACATTTAAGACCACAAGATTAAAGAGTATTGTGTCACATTTAACATCGTTAATTTAGGACCACAAGATTGAAACGTCTCTTTTATTTTTTTAAACTCCATGCCAAGTCAAATTAAGTCATTCTTTTTGAAATGGGGAAATAAGAATAAAAGTGAAAAATAAATCAAATAAAGATAAATTAATACTATTATTAGGCATTCTTTGTATTGAAATATACATCTATGATAAGGTTAAAATACTCCTAGATAATTGAAAGGTTCAATATTAACATACTAACAGAGACTAAATCCATGTAGTATATGACTCTATGCTATTTGATCTTTTTCTTCCATTGTGTCATATCTTTAGGCAAGTCGGTGTTGGTTCTATGAAACTGTAGGTCTTTTTAGACAACTTGTCCATGTATCTACTTCATCCCTTTTGATACCTTCACTCACCATATATCACACCTTGGGGTGTTTACGGGCCGGTTTGGGTCGATTATTGGTTAAAACCAAAACCAAACCAACTTAATTTGGTTTTTAAATTCTCAAAACCAAAACAACCCAATTGTAATATACATTTATCGGTTTGGTTGTTATCAATTTTGGTTCGGTTTGGTTCGGTTATTCGGTTATTATTAACCATAAATAAAAATAAAAGCAATGATACATTTAAAATGGAGAAAAAGTGACAACAATCTATCCAAAACGAAAAATAGTTAGAACGACTGATATTATAAAACTTTCAATCACTAAATTTACTATGAAAAAGTTTCAAAATTTACCATCTTGGCCTAGAAGAAAAAGCTAGTGATGTTTCTAGTCCCTCCAAGAATTGTTATAGACATTCATATACATGAAATTAATAAGATAAATGTTCTCGTTTTGAGCATTTATACTTTTATAGTAGATTTAAAAATGAAAATTATTTTTATAAATAATGTATTAGGTATGTATAATTATAAAATATATGAATATAATATTATCGGTTCGGTTCGGTTATTTCTTCGGTTTTTCCGAACAAATCCAAACCCAAACCAAATACTATCGGTTTTAAAAAAACTAAAATCAAACCAAACCAAACCAAAATCAAAATGAAATCGCTTTGTTTAATCGATTTGGTTCGGTTTTTCGGTTGGGATCGTTTTTTATCCAAACCATGAACACCCCTAAATTCACACCTAGGGACTGGTGCATCTATAGGTTTGACTCATGGTATGACCAAACCATCTCGTTTTATCCTCAATCCGTGCTACTTGCACTTTCTAAATCTAAGAAATGTGGACATTTTTTCTTTTATCTATTCTTGTATGACCACACATCTATTTTAGCATCCACATGTTTACAACACTTGTCTTATTAATAGGTGGAGTGACCCAACAATCACTCTCATATATTGATTTTATAATTGTTCCATAGAATTTACTTTTCACTTTAGCAGGCATCCCAAGTGACACATTGATAGCAATTTTTGATTTATACATGATCTAAGATTGAGCGGCCTCAATACCTAGAAAATGCTCTAATTAGCCTTAGTTTGAAAGTGTTGAAAGAGATGTTGCTTCAAATTAGTGATAGTGATCTTGATGGTTGCCAGTAATAATGATACTCTAATTAATTGCCCCATAAATCCTATATCGAAACATAAACCACTAAATAAATACACAAATTGGGAGGCTGATAAAATAGAGTGGTCAACGTCACTATAAACCATGCCAAACTCGTGAATGTATATTGTGGGCTTCGGCACAAAAGCAGAAACGATCTCTTCCAAGACAATAACAGAAAGATTTGAGTTACCAAACTAGGCTCGTGGGGACTGTTTGAGACTTTAGAATGATATATGCAATCAACATACGAAACCACTACTAGATTCCCCCTGAGCAACAAAAACAATGGGTTGCTCCATATAAACCTCAAAATTTCACTATAGAACTAATATCAAAATTGCAACTCTTTTTCTTTTCTTCCGTCATAGAGGCTTGAGTAGATGAATATAGACATACATTTGGTGAACACAAGAACATACCTAGTGTGATCCCACAAATAGATTTGGAGAGAGTAGGTGCTCACAGATTTTACCCTACTTTTGTGGAGTAGATATGTTTCTGATGGACCCTCGATTCAATAATACATAATGAAAGTTCAAAATCATCTCAAAACAAAATAAATTCAACACCTTTTTTGACTTCATGTGTGAACCTCAAAACAGTAAGTCATTTTCTGTTGGGATGGGGGTGAGGAGCCTGAATTAAAAACTATCTAGAGCTTGAGTTTTTTTTTTTTTTCCATTTTTGGTATCTGTTCCAATATTTCTTCTGTTTTTTGTACGAGTTCTTGATGCATCCCTTACTTCCTGCATTTGTATTGCTTCTGTTGATTCAATCGCCTTATTTATGTTCTCCAACATCATCCTCTTGAAGACTACATATATTAGCCAACTATTTGTTTCGTCATCCAAATTGAAGATTGCAATCTACCAAATCTGATATCAATCCACGTAACTTTGAGTTTATGAAAACCTCCAATCTCTCTGACTCCCAGGTCGTCCCATCAAGCGCATTTTCTTTCTGCTTTTAGAACATCAAGTGCATAATCTATTTGTCTCACTGCAAACAAACCTTGTGTTTGACAAAGTTAACTTCTTCAGTTTGCATGGCGACTCGAAGAATGCTAAGAGGAAAGATGAAGAATTTGCTAATGGAGGCAACATCATTCAGGTGATCCAGGATAGCCTACAATTTGTATTCCATCAATTTGAGGGTGTTGAATCTGTAAGTAGATTACATATTATTGTAATTTTAAGAAATGTGTGTATTATTGCCCCACATTGGGAGAAGTACTATGCTATCTAAAAGGATTCAAGCACTCTCAATAATAAAAGGATTCAAGCATAAAACATTTTCTTTTCTTACTCTCAATCTACTCTTCTGTTTACCTTATTTCTTACATTCAGAATATCAGTGGAACTTGTTTATGTAAAAATCAATCAATTGCAAAATACAATTGATTTTATGTAGATGATGTGTATGTAATTTTATTTTTACTTTATTATAGATTCGATAAACCTTTTGCCCAAGTATCAAAATACAAGCATGTGAAGCAAATAGAGAGGCACCAAAATTAACAATGTTAGTATGATTTTACTTTTGCACACTATTCTAAATGTAGTTGTTATGTGCACTTTTTAAATTTAAAAGTCAAATTATGTACTTTTAAGTATTTTTAATGTTTAATTATTTTGATTTTTCTAGTTTTTATGCAATTTGAAAATTTATAAATTTTGTTTAAAACATTTAAAGATTTCATGTTTGAGCTTAGGATCAAAATTAAATTGACTCTCGAAATTTGAATTATACCACATAACCACGGGTGTATACAATACTCATCGCATTCCTTTTTAGTTATCATTTGTATTTAAACTGTTTGTTACAAAAATAATTGTCAATTTAAGCAATTAAGGGAGAATTATTATGTTTCAATTTTGTCCTTAATATTGATTATTTTAGAATGAAGAGTAACGAAAGTAGATGAAGATTAAAGAAATTATAAAGGATATATTTAGTCAGCTACACTTTCAATCTATTTTTTCCTAAGAATATTGCAAACTTTATCAGCTAGACAATTAAAGAGAAATGAACAAATTACTTTTGTCAAATTTTGACTTGACACATTTACTAAGAAAAAATTATTGGTATAATAAGTTTATCATTTTACCCCTATTAATTAAAAGGCTTTCAAACATATTTACTCACTACATTTCTCAAAAGACATAATGGAAAGAAACTGTCCCCCTTTTTATTTGTTAAAAATAACAAGTAATAGAGAAAATCAAATTAAATTTTTTTTTTGACAACTAAAAATAAAGGAAGAGAGTATAAAATAATGTAACGAAATATTAATTTTGCATGAGAAAACACCATATATCTTTCTCTTCACGTTTAAGTTTATTCCTCCACTTACTTTCTTTATGTTTCATTTGGAGCTGCTTCAATAATTTCAACTATTACCACCTCCCACATGGTCTGGATGATCCTATCTGGTCAAATGGCGATAAATTCTTATGTTTTTTTTCATCATGGTATTTTTTAATAAGTTCTTGGATCACAAGTCTAATTATGACAATGAAGTTATATATAGTTAAAGTGCATAGAACCCGGAAGTTAAACCATGCGTGACAACTTTTTGGATAATTTTTTTTTTTAAATATGGAAATTAAGCACTTTGACTAATATATTTTGAACACCAAAGTGGATTTATGTATTCTGAGAAGTAAAGCAAAGATCTCAACCAAAAAAAAATGTTTAATCTTATACTTAAAGTAGGGATATGTAGAAAAATTGTTAACAACTTTTATCTACTTTCAAGCCAAGCAATACAATACCTCCACTAAATCCTCCAATTTTCACCACTAAATACACCTTATATAAATATTAATACTTTGGTTTTCACTTGACTTATCCAAAATCATAGTCAAAGAAAACACAAAAACCATAAAACACTAAAGTAAATTTAAACCATCATGGATAAGACAAAAACAAAGATAATCTTCATTTTGTTTCTTGTTTTTGTATTGGAGTCTCTTGGAAGTGCACATGATGATGACAAGAAGATTAATATTCTTGATGAAGAAATTTTATCAGATTTTGATGACATTATTTATAATGAAGATGAAGATGAAGAAGAAGTATTTGATGTTTGGAGCAATGGTAGAGGCAATAGAAATCTTGTTAATGTAGATACTTGTGGTGCAGTTGGTGATGGAATTTCAGATGACACTAAGGTAATTATATGCGCTAACGATACAAAATATTTTTACACCCATCAATATATTTTAACTTGTTATGTATTAGTAGGTAGCGTATGTCTTGTTTTCAAGATTACTTATCTTATTTTGATCGGCAATTATTTGTAATCATGCAATTTATGATATCAGTTTGGTATACTCCTAATACGTTATTCATATATACGTGGTACTTTAGATGTGGAATATGTTATTACGTGTAAAATTTTACTAAAATTGTAATAAATAAATAGTCATAACTTTAACTACCATATAAGTTTAATGCAAATTAAAGAACATTAAAGGGTCTTAAATTTTAAATTCGTGTTGAGGCACTTAGATAATTTATTCAAAATTCATAAAGTAGTAATTCTAAATTATAATATTGTTGAAGGATTCAAACATGAGTGCACTATATTATTTTTATTTTTGGAGAATTCGAGCAATACAAGTTAGATCGTCTTTTAATTTTCTAAAATTGGTGTTATTATTCCAGGCATTTGAAGATGCATGGAAAGAAGCTTGTTCAAAAAGAAGATCAGTTTTTATGGTCCCTTCAGGACGCACTTATCTTGTAAATCCAACCAAATTCAATGGACCTTGTGCCAATGGATTGATCATCCAGGTTACTATAAAATTAATTTCACGTATGATCGTTGAATTTTATTTACTATAATAAATTTGAAAATGTAAGTCATTTTATTTAACAGGTTGAAGGAACCATAATAGCACCAAGTGATCCAGAAAATTGGGATCCAAAGAGTCCAAAAGCTTGGCTTGTGTTTTCCAATTTGACAGGAGTTACATTCCAAGGAAATGGAATTATTGATGGATCAGGAAGCAAATGGTGGGAGGCATCATGCAAGAAGAACAAATCCAATGTAACATATAAAAAAGAATAATGCTACTCAACATACACACTGTTATCGACTGAGGCGGATCTAGCGCTCATTCTGCATGCTCAATTGAATTCATTAAATTCTTCTTGACTATATATATAGTGTTAGGAAGGGATGATGTAGGCCAGATGATAATATCACACGGACGATAGTTATATCAATGACCTATAATCTCTAGGAAAAAAAAAGGTCTGAATAGAATAAATGAACAGTAAATCTATGTGGCTATTCACGTAAAGATCCCAAAGTAAGAAAGGAGAGACTCAATAATATTGGCATGAGAGCTAAGAAAGGAGAGACATAGTCAGTGAAGATTTGTATACGACCCCGAGCCATCTATACATATAATATGATCGTACTTATTCAGAACTCAATAACTCTAGCTCTTGGATTTGCCTTGGAAATTTTTTTAAGGTGTTGTTCTAACTTTTTGTTTTTCTTTTTTTGATAACAGCCTTGCAAATCAGCACCAAAAGTAAGTACATTGTTCTTATAGTCATTTCTCTTTATCTTGTTATTACTCTCTTAATGAAGTTATAATGAGAAATTAACTTGAAATTGCAGGCATTAACCATAGAATCAAGCTCAGGTATAAGAGTGAAGGGTCTTACATTCCAGAATAGCCAACAGATGCATTTTGTAATTTCGCGGTCAAACTCTGTACGCGTAAATGGTGTTAAGGTTTCTTCTCCTGGAGATAGTCCTAATACTGATGGAATCCATATAAGTGAATCAACAAATGTTGTACTCCAAGACTGCAAAATTGGGACAGGTATATGATTGTGACTCTTCAAAAATATCGTCAATGCATGTTGCATCCTTGAAAAGCAGTGTAGCAATTTTGAAGAGTTGGAGCAGCATAGCCTATATGTCATGATATTTATGTTGTGTTTTATGGTCGATATATATGTAGGTGACGATTGTATATCGATTGTCAATGCTAGTTCCAATATCAAGATGAAGAAAATCTACTGTGGCCCTGGACATGGAATCAGGTAGTCAATATGCACATGTTCATCTCAATAAACATGTTCATCTTCTCCCAATACTAATTTTAATCCCTGCATAGCATTGGGAGCCTTGGTAAGGATGACTCCATCGGCATAGTGAACAGAGTAGTACTGGATACAGCATTCCTCAAAGATACCACAAATGGCCTTAGAATCAAAACATGGCAGGTACAGAAGAAATGTTCATATACTATTTGAATTGTGAAAGACTAATGTGAAGTCGTTAACGTTCATAGGGAGGATCAGGCTACGTTCGAACAGTCCGATTCCAAAATGTACAAATGGAAGATGTTTATAACCCAATCATCATTGATCAATTCTACTGCGACTCACAAAAACCTTGTCAAAATCAGGTTTGTCTTACTTCTGGCAACTCTTAATGCTGAGATTAACTTGTGTTGTTGAGAAAGAAAAGTATGACAAAATGTGTGTGGTTTTATGTTGACATTACAGACATCTGCAGTTGAGATAAGTGAAATACTCTATCGGAACGTTAGTGGAACAACAAAGAGCCAGAAGGCGATGAAATTCGCGTGTAGTGACACTGTGCCTTGTAGCCACATTACTCTGGACAATATCAACTTAGAGGCTAGAGATGGCACTGCTGAAGTATACTGCAACTCCGCCACGGGCATTATAGCTGGCTATGTTCATCCAGAAGCAGAGTGTCTCAACTCAAATGACAAGAAGATTGAACAAGATAATGTTCATAATGAACTATGATTTAGCTTCTTTTTGTCTTCAATCTATAATGAATATTGAAGCATATGTTTTGATGATTACAAAACAAATAGTATAGTAAGTATTCATTTGTCTTGTCTCAGATTTTGAGATTCCTAGCTAGATAAATATTGTTTTTACATAAACATGTCTTTGAGACTAATATTTTTATGTAATATACTTATTGCACCAATATTTGTATTAAAATTTATTGATTGACAAGTTGATTATTCTTCGAAACAAACTCTCTATAACTATGAGATAGTGGTAAGTTTTGCGTAAATTTTACCCACCCTAGACCCCACTTGTGAGATTCCACGACGTATGTTTTGTTGTTGTTGTGGTGGTTTATTTGTCATGTAGTCAAATTATATTGCAATGACTAGATGATTTCAAATTCATTTCACTTTAAGACGACCATAATTGGCACCAATTGGCTTAATTGTAGCAGGGTGACCCTTCCCAAGACATTTTCATCCAACTTCAGATACATATGATTGAAGTTTCAGACATATTTGCTTGAACTTTAGCCACATAATATTGAAGTCAAACCATTGTTGCTTGAAGTTTAGGCACATATGATTGAGATCATACATTTTTCTTGAACTTTATACATATATTCTATCATTCTTACGTGAACTTCAGCTATATATATGGATGAAATATAAACATTTATGCCAGATTTTTGAACAAACATTTACCTAGAATCAATTTGAACAATTAAACATACAATTCAAGCCTAAATAAGTTCAAATTTAAAACACATATTTTAAACAATTTGTCAAAAATTGTTACAAGACAAAACAATATCAATTTTTCCAACAGTACCACTTCATTTAAATTCACTTTTCAAGGGGCTAGTTTTTGCCAAAGTGGCTACAAATTAAATACAAATCCTTATATAACTAGACGTGGGCCGGCCCATTATATATTAATTGCCTCTCTCGGCTCATCTCCTCAAATCATTCCGACAACTAGGGTTTTGGTTTTCTAATAATTTCTCTCAGGGCGTAAGATTTTACTTTCTGTAGCATTGCTCCGAAGCAGAGAAGCTTCGGATTTAGTCAATTTTCTGCTTAATTTCTCTCATGGCAAATCGTACGTACAATTTTCCTTTTCGATTTTTCACGAGTAGTTTTTTGGGTACAATATGTGTAGTTAGCGATTAACCCCTTCAATTTGAGTGATGCAGCTACAGGAAGGTCGTTTTTGCAAGTGGCAGCTACCGAGGAGGCTGTTGCTCCGCCACTCAGAGTTGTTCAGATTGAAGGACTGGTACAACTTACTACTATATCCTTTTTTTTTAGTATCTGTTACGTCCAACCAAGGATTTTGCTGGTTCTGTTGTTGTTGTTGTTTATCTGTTATGACCGGGTCAGCTTACATATGATTCTAGGGTACTGGGTATCTGCTACTTCCCACTGTGCTAAAGCGTAACTCTGTTCACCAAGGTTTGGACAGATGTGAAAAGATCACTTAGTGTCTTTGTTTCTGGGAATTGAACCTGAGATGTGATGGTTCCCAGCACGCTTACGACCACTAGGTTTAACCTTTAGGTGCACTATCTCTTTTTATTTTTTCTGTCTATATGTATTTAGCTTCTGGAATCAATAGATAAAAAAGTCTTGAGCTCAATTGTAGCACAAGAGCTTCTTAGTTGGGTTCAGTGACAAATTCAGAATCCAACTCAAAAGTAGAAACAGAAAAAGAATTGAGTGAATCTCTTGCTCTAAGGAGGCTGACTTGGAGTTCCTCTGGAAACCAAGTTTCAAATTCCAGAACAAAGAATAGTAGGTGAATTGTTTACATCTGCCTAAAATTTGGGTGCGTGGAGTTACACTGTTTCTTCCCTAGTTGAAGGTAGCATGTACCCTTTGTGCTAGCTTTTTCAGTTGCTCTTACTAATTTCACTGATACTAACTGAATCTAGCTACCATAACTCCCCACTAATTCCCTAACTATAACTGCGTATTGGCTCTTGTATCCCCCAAATTTTGTCTTTGATATGCTGACCTGTTCTTTTGTTCGTGTTATCTTAGATTCTTGCTAGTTTGGTATGTTCGAATACAGTCCCTTATTGTTTACCCTTCTCGAGGATGACCATTTGTTAAGAATAGTTTCATTCTGAACAATGAGTTGTGCGATCGATCCTCAATGTTAATTGCTGCATTACCTTTAACCTTCATGTTCTCCTACAAAAGAATGTAGATGGTTTCTTTGGAAGGATCAAACATATTATACCTCACATGCATACATTGCCCGCATAGTTCATAGAATGGTAACCATCCCAAACTCAACAAGAGGGGTACAAGAGGCTCCCAAACAAAATCAGCGTGAAAAAGCCAACTGATGTAAGGAGCATTGGAGCAATACTCTGGCGGTATTAACTTTGCTGGAATCACTAGTCTGTAAAAGTCTATCGATTGTTTCTAACTGCATCATTGTGAAAGTTAGTAGCCTAGCAGTAGTTCAGAAGTCTCCAGTGCATGAGAAATTCTTCCTTCTGCTGATGTTAGCTTCTGCATCTTCTTCTGTTGAGAGAGGTGGTGCATCAAATCTTTTTTTGTTGATTTATGTGGAAGTGCTAGTTTGGACAAACTACAAGGCATAGGACATGTACAAAGGGATCAAGGGAGTAATATTAAGATATACCCTTAAATATTTGTATTACAATGTTCCAAGAGATGTGACATAGCATGACAATGGACGGGAAAAAAGTGATTTGTTCTCTCTTCTTGTAGCATATCTGCATCCATAGACTGCCTTTTTATGTGTAGTTTCCTGAAGTGAATTCTGTGCTACAGGTTATTTTGAAAATAATAAAGCATTGCCAGGAGTTTTCACCAGCTCTGGTCACTGGGCAACTCCTTGGATTGGATGTTGGGAGTGTTCTTGAGGTCACCAACTGTTTTCCCTTTCCGGTATGGTGAAGTCTGGTCTTTCTTGCTTCTTCTTTATACTGAAAATGGTTTTCTGAATTACTTTAATGAAATCTTTTTCACATCTATTTTTCTCAGGTTCGCGAGGAAGACGAGGAGATTGAAGCTGAGGGTGCGAATTATCAACTTGAAATGATGCGATGCCTGAGGGAGGTTAATGTTGACAACAACACCGTTGGTTGGTAAGAGAGCTTTTTGACCATTAGGACAGTGTTTTAGTGTTTTCCAGTTCCAAGGCAGTGAAAAGAAAGTTATTATCAAAAAAGGGAGCGACAAAACTGTCGTACATGTTAACAATTAAAAAAACTGTCTTGCTTGTTACACAATATTAACAAAAGACATGAAAAGTTTGCTCTATTTACCCCTCTATCCTACATTATTATCGTCTTAACTTTTACTTTATTACTAATTTGTTCCTAATATGGATCTCATTACTGGTTATTGTCCAGGTATCAGTCAACTTTGTTTGGTTCTTATCAGACTGTGGAACTGATAGAGACCTTCATGAATTACCAGGTATCCATCTCCATCTCTCATTGTTGGATACTGAACTTGTCAGTTTCTGCAGCGACCTAAGATATACTGCACTTATCCGGCAAGTCATTTTCAGCTTACAAAATGCAATGTTTCAGCCCCCTCCCTGCTGGTCCTAGGAATTAAAGGGAGAAAGGATAATATTAACAACAATTATAGAACTGTTATCTGTAGGGATGCTACATGAGCTCAAGGCATTTTAGACTGTGTTCCCTTTTAGTTTAAGTTTAAATACTAGGGATCTATGCCTGATAGACTAATGCATCATGAAAAAGACCTGCAGACTAGCAAGACTGATGCCCCAAAGTGCTTTTACCCCACCCCCCCACCCCAAACCACCATTTGCAGCTTAAGACCCAAAATCTAGTGAATGATCATACCGACAACATATGTTAGGTAAAAGATAACTAATAGGTGGGTGCTCTAGGGGAAGGACAAATGCAAAATGGTATTGTTTGTTGGCCTTTAATGAACTCATTAGGACCGTGTAAATATATTTTCTTTGAAAGGATATAACCTTTTTAATGGACAAGGATGAGGAGAAGCTCATGGAATCAGACCAGGAGTCAAGTTTGAATGTGAGCCTTGTAATAGTGAATTTGGAAGAATTAGAAAGTGATCGTCCATGAACCAAAATTAGATAGTTTATGACCCACTTTAACAGGCAGGAAGGAGTAAATGATCTTTTTTTGGATAATAGAGGTGTCTGGTTCCCCAACAGATGAGGACACCTAGTTCTTACTTAAAGCAACATGAGAAATGTAATCCATGTAAGAACTTGAGGGGAGAAATTGCTGCTCAAAGTCAACTCTGATCAATTGCTTGAGTCAAACATTTATGAAAAAGATTTTAAAGCCAAATGTCACAAGCTGTTGATTCTTGCATAAGTTATGTGTTATCCTTTGCATGGGAAACCTACTAGCATTCCTCATTTGTTGATTTCTTGAAATATGAAACAGTTGGTACTGTAAATAATTAGTTTTCTTTCTGATATTCTTCTTAATTTTTTTCCTTTAGATGTTGGCTTGATTAGATGCTGCTATAGTTTTCCATCGGTTGCAGTTGGTGTGAACAATTTGTTGTACTTAGACTCGATGATATTTGTGATTGCAGGAGAATATTAAACGTTGTGTCTGCATAATCTATGATCCTTCGAGATCCAACCAAGGTGTCTTAGCTTTGAAAGCCCTGAAGCTTTCTGATTCTTTCATGGAACTCTACAAGAGTAACAACTTTAATGGAGATAAGTATGTTTATTCTTGAGTTGCTCATTTTTTGCTTTCCCTCTCAAGATAGTGGTCGTTGGTCGGTACTAGTTTAAATAGAAGTAAACTCATTTTAATTGCTGTTATTTGTTTTTTGTTTTAGGCTGAGAGAAAAGAATCTTTCATGGGTTGACATCTTTGAAGAAATACCAGTATGCTTCTATCCTTCTTTATCCTGCATACTCTTTGGTCTTTGGCACTTATGTCATCATATGTAGATTCTTTTTCAAGCTATGTTCACTACTTCATACCTGTTACCATTTTGCATGTCAGAGACAGTTGTATCAATTTGGAGATAAGAAGTTTGAGAAAATTGAAATATAGTTCTGAACTTCTGATTCATTAGCCTTTTTGCCGTGGGGGATCCTTTTTCTTTTTTCCTTATTCTGTGGTTTTGAAAAAACTTTCTTCCTCTTTTTAAAGTTAGACTTGACAGTTAAATTGCTGCCACACTATTTCTTGGAGTTGAACATTATATTGGGTAATACCATTATCATGTAGTGATCCTGCCTGCCTGCTGTTAGTATAGGTACATAGTTCACACGTCAGGAATTCAGCTGTAGTCTTCAATTTTATTGCAGAAGTTGTTAAGTTCCTTTTCTTTTGACAGATAAAAGTTTCAAATTCCGCACTCATTAGTGCCTTTATGACTGAATTGGAGCCTGATACACCTGTAACTCAGGTAATGCCACTTAATTTTGGCAGAATTCTGAATATTCAGATATGTTGCCAAACTGTAACCCAGTTATTTTTCCTCCTTGTGTCAGTGTGATTATGAACGGCTACAATTATCAACCAATCCATATTTGGAGAGGAATGTGGAATTTTTGATTGAATGCATGGATGACTTGTCTATGGAACAGCAAAAGGTTTGTATTTCCTCTTTCTGGGTCGATCCTTCATTTTATGGTGTTCACACATGGTTTACTAAGAGTAATACATATTTGCAGTTCCAATTCTATTATCGGAATCTTTCTCGTCAACAAGCTCAACAGCAAGCTTGGCTTCAAAAGAGGAGGTATCTTTTTTATTTTGGCATTTTTGAGTAGTTGATCACTTATCTAGGACATTTTGAAAGAAGGGTTACAGTATTTTGGGAAAAAAGGGTTACAACAATTTTGTGGGAGAAGGCCCACAACTAGAGTATATTGTATGCAGCCTTACCTTGCAATTCTGTCAGGGGTTGTTTCCAATTTCGGGTTATATAAAAAAGGGTTACAACACTTTCGGGGTATCGAGAAAAGTTACATTAGTTATGGTAAACTTAGTGGACTCGATGATCTAGGCCTCAATCAGATAGCTCTTGAGCAATTTCATATGCAGCCAAAGGTTTAGAATATTCGACTCTTCTGAGGTGGAATATTTAGTTACTTTGGGAAATATTCAACTTTAGCTGACACAGATTTCTATGGATAGGAAGAGGGGCCTTCACAAATCGTTACAAAATGATAATGGGATTTGTTATGTAGATCCTCAGATACTTTTTAGTCTACCTCGTAGTTAAGCTTGAATCTTTTAGCCATGCTCCAGTGAACTTAGTATATCATAATTTTTTATGAGTAGAGATCCTTCGTTGTTCACATTTTGTTCTGGCCTCTGTTTTCTTTACAGGACTGAGAACATGGCACGCAAAGCTGCAGGAGAAGAGCCACTGCCAGAAGAGGATCCCTCTAATCCCATCTTTAAGCCACTCCCAGAGCCCTCGCGGTTGGATAGCTTTCTCATAACTAATCAAATTTCAAATTACTGCAACCAGATTAATGGGTAAGTTACGGTCTCGTTTGGCTGAATGTTCTTTTCTATTCCCGTTTTTCGTTGCCTGTAATATTTCGTTTCTTCTGATATGAACTTGTTTGTACGTGGATTACAGGGTTGCGGGACAAAGTTTCAGTAGACTATATCTGATGAAGGCTTTGCAGGATAGTTGAGCCAGTTTTGAATGGGCAATTTGTACCTTAGATTTTTTGTGCCGCTTTTTAACTTTGCTTATTTGAGGGGGGAAGAGAACGACCTTTATCTCTGTAGCCATCTTATTCTTTCTTTAGTTTTTGCTTTTATATTCTTCTGCGATTTTCAATCTAGCCTGTCTGGAATTATAAATGCGAATTACATCTAGTCCACAAAGATGAGATTGAGATTTCTGTATCAACGACCTTATCGTATTTTGGTTGATTATTTGGAAATGGAAGAGTGAAAATCTCTCAATTACCCTCAGTGCTGCTGTGAGGGGAAAAAAAAGATTGTTTCCCCTCGTATGATTCAACTGTTGGTGCACTTGTAGAAACATTCGTACTCAATAATTTTCATCTGGACTGTAAAATCTCTGTATTTTGGGAAGTTCCTATCTGAGCAGTGCTTCTGCAGTTTATGTTCGATTAATTAAATTTAAAATTATTGTGTTGGATAAGTAATTTATGAGAAAAAAAAAAGCGTATTCTATTTATTTGTCTGTGCGCTTTATTATTGAATATTGACTACGTTACATTTTTATTCTTTTTTTAATATGTAGTTGGTGGCCGGGAAATTGACTGTGTACAAAATTGTGATGTCTTGGCACTAAGTTGTATGTCACATAAAAGACTTGTATGACTAACATATTATAAAAGGATGATTGTGACACCCAAATCTCAATGTTTTATTCTGTTAACTTCCAAAATATATACATATAATCGACATTCTTAATGCCATAAGAAAAATCAGGAAAAAGATACTATAAAGATAGTTCAAATAGATATTTCACTCAATATATTATAAAGTGATTTTGTTGAGGGGTGGACCTAGAAGGCACAAGGGGTTTATCCTGATCTTTTATTAGAAAATTATATGATATATATAAGGTTAATATTATTTTTTTTCATATATTGTAGGTGTTGAATTCTCTTGGCAGATTCGATAAGTGAAAGTTAGTCATTACAAACGACCACATACAGACATAAGTAATCTTTGTATTCACTTTTCACTCAGTTTTCATGTGTATACTACTAAATTTACTTCCAAATATTAAATGAGTGATGCATCAAAGAACAACAAACAAGATTGAAGTCATTGAACCAACCTCCCATATATTTCATCAAATGACAGAGAAGTAGCAACCTCTTCTATCACTATCTAGTCCAAAAACATCAACTTTAGGAGGTTTACATAAAGACAATAGGATAATTGAAAGTCAAAAGAGAGAGGGAAATTAATCAAGTTTGTTACATGTTTTAGTGTGCTTCCATTCTTTGAGGAACAGGTGTTTTGATGACCTGCAAGATTTGAACCACTTCAGCCATTGAAGGCCTACTTGATGGTATTTGAGAAGTGCACACCAATGCCAACTTCAAAACAGGCAAAACTTCCTCGTCAGGATAAGTATCCATGCTTGGATCAACACATTCCAACACATTCCCTTGCTCAAGCAAAACTCTCACATGATCATTGAGTATCAACACATTGTCCTCTCCATATTCAACTGGCCTTCTCCCTGTGACAATCTCAAGAATCAACATCCCAAAACCATAAACGTCGCACTTTTCGTTCACCCTTAAGCTCTGGCATGCCAATTCAGGTGCTACATAGCCTAGTGCGCTCTGGAACCTGTTGCTTATCATGTGCTTGTCAAGCTTTGTCACTAGCCTTGCCAGCCCAAAATCTGATATTTTCGGGTTGAAGTTTTCATCAAGGAGTATGTTGCTAGGCTTTACGTTGTAGTGTATGATTGCTGGCCTAAACGCGTGGTGCAAATGTGCTAGTCCCTTGGCTGTTCCGAGCACAATATTGAATCGAGTGGACCAAGACAAGGGAGGGGAAGATGAAGACAAAGGCCGTTCATGTAGTATGGCTTGTAAACTTCCTTCTGGTGCATAATCTGATACTAGAAGCTGCAGTTGAGGAGTCCAATAATACCCTTTTAAGGATATTAGATTTGGATGCCTTGCTTTTGCTAAAACTCTAACTTCTCTGTCAAAGTCCTCAGGATATTGGAGGATTTTTGATGTTATAAGCTTCTTGATAGCTACTATTCTTCCTTCCCCGCCCAACGGAGCCTTGTAAACTGTCCCGAAGACACCTTCACCGATTTCAGATGCCTTGTTTAAGATTGATTCAAGACTGCTATTACTCCAATCTGGGGATGATTTGGTGTCCAATAACACAAGCTTTCCAGTGGCTAGGCTCCCTGATTTAGAAGAACTTGAGCACATACTTTCCAAGGCATTTTCAACAAATCTAATTCTCCTTCGAACTGAAGCATTTAGTAAGGTTATTATCAGTACTCCAACTGCGATTACAGCTGCAGCAGAGATTGCAACAATGGCTGAAACACTGAGGAATCTATGGTGCTTGAAACTTTTATTGCCTGCTGAAGTTCCATCGTCCCAGTTTGGACCTCCCATCTGGTTTCCATAAGCATAAGGATCAAGAACCAAAGGCTTTGGCACATTCATCTTACAAGGACCTTTCAACAAGGGTGAACAGATGCCCAAATTCCCTTCCAATGAACTCTGGTCTAAATTCTGGAATATACTACTCATTGGAAGGCGTCCAACGAGCCTGTTGTAGGATATATTAACAGCCAGAAGATTTTCTAACTTGCCAAGTTCTTGTGGTATTTCACCACTCAATTGGTTATACTCCAGCTTCAAAATCTTGAGCTTCTTCAACATTGAAAGGGACCTTGGTATTGAACCACTTAAATTATTATGCGACAAACTCCTGCATTTAACAAATTTGACATTCAATTCAAGAACTGTAGGGAACATAAACAAAGCAAAAATGATACAGAACCACATTTTAAATAAACATATCCCTTTCTATCTCTCTATAACAGCATTGTTCCATTATGTAATAGATAACATATAACATAACACGAAAGATCAGTTCCACATGAAAGAGTGGTCAGACTATACTATAATGAGATAAATCGGAATAAATGTACTTACAATAAGTAGAGGGATGAACAATTTCCGATCTCATTAGGAATAGGTCCAGTGAATGAGTTTCCATCAAGTTGAAGGATTCCTAAGCTACCAGAATCACATATATCACCAGGAATTGATCCAACTAAAGCACTCTGTCGAAGATCCAACACCGTTAGATTCTGAATGTATCCAACTTCAGGAGGCAAACTTGATTGAAAGTTGTTCCAAGAAAGATTCAAATATCTCAACTTGGAGAAAAGACCCACTTCAGCTGGGATATTTCCAGTAAGATTGTTTCCTGATAGATCAAGAACTTGAAGTGATTCAAAGAATTTACCAGAACCAGGAGGGATTGAACCAGTTAACTCATTTCTTGAAAAATCTGCTTCTTCCAATCCTATACCAAACAGTCCTTCTGGAATGCTGCCAGTCAATGCATTTTCTTTTATCCGAATAGTTGATAAGCTAGTACAATACATTATAGACTTTGGAATGTTTCCAATCAATTTATTACCAGATAAACTCAAGTACTTCAACATTTTCAAATTCCCTATTGATTCAGGCAATGTCCCTTCTAAACTATTGCCTGAAAAATCCAAGTATTCCAAGCTGCTCATGTTACTTATCCATCGAGGGAAATCGCCATTTATCAGATTGTTTGATAAACTGAGAAAGGAAAGTGCATTCACCTTTTGAAGTGACACTGGAATTTGTCCTGTGAACTGATTATTACTCAAATCTAATCTATTCAAATGAGGGCAAAATCCAATATCAGCAGGTAAATCTCCACTGAAATGATTCCCTTGCAACAAAAGCTCTTTCAACTGATGTAACACAGGAACACCAATTGGTACTAATCCAGAGAGTTCATTATGTGAAAGATCTAATGTTCTAAGCCTTGTCAATCCCCAGATTCCCTCGGAAAACCCGGGGTCACCAGAAAAATGGTTTCTTGAAAGATTGAGATGATTCAAACTAGTGCATTTTGAAACTGTTTTAGGAAATGCACCTTCAAGAAAATTCCCAGATAGAGAAAGATAACGTAGGGAATAATCACCACCACAGTTATCAAACATGGTATCAGAAACAGGTCCAGATAACGAATTCTCAGACAGATCAAGAAACTGTAAAGATGTCATATTTGAAAAAGATGCAGGGATATTCCCTGATAAGCCATTATGACTAAAGTTGAGATTTTCAAGATTTGTCAGCAAGGCTAACTCAGGGCTAATTGCACCAGTGAAGTTGTTGTTTGATAAAGATAGTACCTTTAAAGATTGCAACTTCTCGAGCCCCCTACCGATCTTTCCTGATAAACTCAAACCATTTAAGTTGAGCTCAGTGACTCTACCATTCCTTGGATTGCATTGGATGAAGTCCCATGCACAAGGAGAGTTATCATCTTCATTCCATGATGACAGTTTTAAGTAAGGATCAAGAAGAGCTGATTTGAACACAATGAGGCCTAAAACATCATCATCAAGCTGCATAGTAGTATCATCAGCTAATAAAGATCCATACAATAAGCCAACATGAAGTATTAGAACTAAAAAAGGACTAAAAGATCTCATTTTTGTGATGGTGTTTTTAGTTCCTACAACAAGAAAACAAATGTTGTTGTTTTTTCAAAATAGTTAGAGAAGGGGATTAAAAAGGGAAAAGGGTGTGAATTTTAGGTAGTGGAGTACAAGTTTCATTGGATGAATGTTAAGTTTGGGATTATTGTTAGATATTCATGTGTACAAGGTGGAAGGTAAAATGAAGTAACTATATTCACAAGAGAGATAGTAGATAAAGAAATAAGGACTAAGATTGGTAGTTTAGTGGGCTTGTGAGTTTTGTGGTGGTCCTTGTGAGTTAAAGAGGCGATGAAGAAAAGTTCTTCTTTCCCCTTTCCTTTTTGGTTTCTAGTCCCCCCCTTACCCCCCACCTATATTTGTATTCTTGGTAAGAGAGAGAAAGAGGAGTGAGAGTAGGGTCAGGGTTGGAAGAGTAAGAGTTTGGGTCAGCATAGGAATAAGATTGCGTACATATCACTCTTTTCAAAGAATAGAGAAAGAATATATAGAACCTTGAGCATTTTCTCTTCTCGACAATGGTTGAGAGTAAAAAAGGAGTATCCACATAGGAGGATTGCTGGTATACCGGATAGATGTTTATCTTTTCGACTTCAAAGAAAATGTTCAAAGCACCACCTTCGTCAATTATCTTGATGTCGAAAGAGATTAAATTTATTGTTATTTTGATAGTATAAAAGAAGGATGAAAGTTATATATACTAGTAGAATGTTAAGGTCGCGCATATACTATCCTCTCTAGATCAGATCCTACTGCATGTTGTTGATGTATAAAATAAGAATGTGAGTTATATTTGCTATTTGAATGTTAAGGTCCCGTACACACTGTCTTCTTTAAATTTCACTAGATATGTTGTTGACCACACAAAATAAGTATGTAAGTCATATTTATTATTATGCATACTATCCTTTTCAAATCCCTTAAATATGTAGTTGACCATGTAAAATAAGAATTATATCTACTATTAGAGTCTTGAGGACCCAATTGGATATGTTGGTTTTGACCGTATAAAATAAGGTAAGTCATATCTACGATTAGAGTATTGTACACACTATCCTTTCCACATTCGATTGGATATGTTATTGTTAACGTATAAAATAAGAAGACAAGTTATATCTACTATTATAGTGTTACAACTGCATGTACACTATCTTCTCCAAACTCCACTTATAAAATTACACTAAATATGTTGCTATTGACCATACGATAATATCAGAATGTAAGCATTTTTATGACGCTAAATCATTTTTTTAATGTAAATTGTCTTATTCTCAAAATTACATATTTTTTATTTAAAAAAGTTTACTTGTAGATATTATTTTGAGTAACTTGATAGCTCAATCAATTTTTTATACTAACAATATATATAACTTTGAACTTCTAGAATAGTGTTTAAATTGTCAAGTCACCTAAAAGGGTGCAGGATTTAAGTATTATGCATTGAACTTAAATTCAAAAATAAATTCAATATACTATCTGAATATATAATTTAGTTTCTAAATCCTAGTTTAAGTTGATTCTTCTAGTATAACTCAAATAGTACCATATACATTAATAATTTATTTTTTTCTCAGTATCCTTTAAATTGTTAAACATATCAAGTCAAGAGAAAGAACAAACATTAACATGTATCACAAAAACCATATATTTTAAATTCAAAGTATAATAACAAGAAAAGACAATTTACAACTGTTAATTTTTCTCTTTGGGTCTCAAATTAAATATATAGAGGTTTTGATTTTACTATCTTTGGAAATAATTAAGAAATGAAAGATTAAATAATCAAATAAAATTATAAAATGTATAGAGACTAGAGATATATGTTTAAATGTAATTAGTGCAACTTGTTGTAAAATAAAATTTTGAAATTTGAACTTCAATGATTTAAGAAGAATGAAAATACAGAAACTCATTGGATTGTGGATAATTTAAGAAAGCACTAATTGGACCAGAAATAATGAGAGAGATAAGATTTCGACTATTTGAATCATGGATTTTCGATTCAACTTTTAAGATAAAAAAATTTAATTTTTTTTTATAATAGTCTAATATCGATATGAACTTGAATTAGTCACTATCTTTAAGCAAGTACCGTTTTCCTCTACAATAGATCTTACGTGATAAAAATCTAAATTAATCGAACCTCAAAAGATGTATTGATTCTCTCTTTATAATGAGTCTCATACGATGAGAATCTAATTAGAACCTAAAAGATATATCAACTTTCCTCTTTAATGGATTTTGAGTGTGATTTTTCAATTTAGCCAAGATCTCCAAGTGAGTATCAGACATCGAATATAAAACCGACCATACAAAAAGAAGAATGCAATTGGAAAATCACTCTCCCCATCCATCTTTACTTGTCTATTGTTGACTTCGTACAGGAATTAAGAAGTAGTAAATGATAGATGTAATTTTATCGAATATCTCTTATATAATAAATATAATTTCATGAAAAATATAATAAGACAATGATTATAGTTAATAATAAGAATAAATAGGAACTAAATATAAAATTATATCTTAATTTTATAAACTGAATAAATTTTATCAAATATCTTATTATAATATAATGAACAAGTAAAGATGGCGGAAGAAACATTTATAAGGTAAAATTTGAAATGAAAGAGGAAAGATAAATGGAATCTAAGGAGAATGTTGTACAAAAAAGGACAGCAAAACTGTTAAAAAATGATGAGACAATTAAACAATATGGTCCAATAGGTAACTCCATCTGACACATTTCCCCACCAATTCCCAAAGACTACTACAACAACAATAACATACCCAGTGAAATCCCATAAGTGGGGTCTGGAGAGGGTCACTTGTACGCAGACCTTACCACTACCTCATAGAGGTAGAGAGGCTGTTTCCTAAAATCCTCAGCTCAAAATCCATAAGCAGAAAAACCTAAATATGACCAAAAAAGACCGTAAGTGAATAACATAGTAAATAAAAACTGAACAACATATGAAAAAAAGGTTAATATGAATAGAGAGTTGTAGCGAATAACATACCTGGAGAGATAACTGATGGAAGGGGAGGAGAAGTGACAACGGATGCAACTAGCAATCGATAGCATATGATAATATGGAATCGAGACAGACTACCGCAAAATATGCCACAATAACTAATAAATATTTATTATTTCAGTAGTTATACAACACCAACAACAACATACCTAGTTTTCATTATTTCTTTTTTAAAAAATTAAATTTTTTATTTCTATTTTTGAATATTTTTGGATTATTTTTTAGGGGTTCTAAAGTCTAAACTATGTGTCCTTTGTTTCACCATTTATTACTTTGTCCTTTCATTTTCTCTGTCAATAATTTTCAAAAAATAAGGAAATTTCATTTGTTGTGTTTCACATCCAAGAATATTTTATTTGATTATCATTTAATTAATTTACTTTCATCTTTTAGAGCATATTTCGAATAAATAAACAATTTTACTCTTTCTAATACATGTTATTTGTCGTGACCAACCTTTTAAACATCCATCAATTAATTTTATAAACATCTATATTTAAAAAGTATTTCACATAATTAAAGTAATAAAATAAAATACACTTTTCACATAATCACAAGAAACAAATGAAGATCACGGGTGCAACTTGAACTTTTGACTGTGAAAGAGCTACAAAGATGGTCGGTCCCATGTTTTGTTCTTTTGCTATTATTAACTTGTCCCAAAATATAAATTGTGTATATATTTTATTATAATTTAGACGTTAAAGTTTATTTAGTATTTAATATTTATATTAAAGTTTGATTTATATTTATTTTAGAAATTAAAAGAATTGCTTTTTTAATAGAAACGATTTCATACTTAAGAGTTAGGACTCCTATATGAATTTTAAGCTCTATGGTTTATGTAGATTAAAAGTATATATTATTAGTCCCTTTTCCTTAATTTCGAATTTAATTAGTTGATCTCAAAAGATTATATTTGTTGTCCGATTGTTTGACGTTTGATTCACTGGAGTTCTTATAGTATAATATTTCTTTAATCTCATGCTTTTAAACTTTATAATACACTTTGAACACATTAGTTTAATTAATTAGTGTCTACATTAGATATAGATGATTGTAAACTTTATAATAATAGTTTGAAAAGTTTCTTTTGAATGAGAAAACATCACATCAAAATATTAATTAATAAGTCGATGAGACAGTACATTTTCATTATTTCAAATCTCAAATTCATGATCAATTAAGGCGCATTTTGATATGTTTAATATAACTTTAATTTAGCCTCACAAGATTGAAAATTATTGTTTGAAACTCCAAGTCAAGTCATATGAATCGAGGCGCCTCCAATCGCGACCTTACCATCACCTCGTAGAGATAGAGAGGAAGTCTCTGAAAGAGTCTTATCTCAAAAATATCATCTCCAAAAGCAAAAAATATTATATATAAAACAAAACGACCAGAGCGGAAAACAAATGATAATGTATAAATTAAAGACAATAAAAGTAACAAAATAAGTGACGGACAATAACGATTCAATATATAAAGACACGACTACCTCCACTAACCTACTATATTACAAGGCTAGAGATCATCCGATACATAATTTTGTACCTAAACAACAAAGTCCATCACTAATTCAATTTAGAGATAGAATCAGTGTCGGATCATCCAAAAATTTTGTTAGTTACAAGCTATTTAACAATGAAGTTGATATTTAATTTTACTTTATGTAGTGATTGTGTGACATAATATGTCAGTGTTTCTTATAATTGTTGAATGGATTATTCCTAGTTTCCTATCTGTTGTACAGGGAGAATCTAAGAGGGATGGTTGGTTATATGAAGAAAAAAATGAAGAATGGGTATCTTGTGACTCATTTTCCTTTTACATCTGTGAGTTTTTGTCAGCTTCGATGAACACAATACCCCATCACATGCACCACACAACATCAATCAAAACCTCATCATTATATTTTTCGATGATTCAAGTGTCATTGATTAGTATAGTATTTTTAAAATACAAAATGATATGGATTTTCTTGTGACATATTTGATCGTTAAGAACATTAGGGACAGTACTTTGATTTGATAAAAATGATATATTTGATGTCTTTACGATTTTTCAAGATTTTATGAGATATTTGAGATGTGAATCTCTTTATGAATATCTAAGAATATATGAATATCTTTTTTTAAAAATATGTGTCGATCTCTAATCTCTTTTAGATATCAGTTAGAATTTAAAGAGGTGAATATTCTACATTTGAAGTTACAAAGTTCGAAGAAAATACATATTTAATTTGTTACATACATTCTCTGTTCAAGATTTTATAAAGACAATATTGAATTTGTTTCTGTTTTAAACTCCTTAAGCTATATCACTTTCTGAAATTGATAAGAGTGTTAATCATGGCACAGGGCGGAGGATTCATTCGAACCTCACTCGACAAAAAATTATATTATTTATACATGATTAACATATTTTTTATGTATAATATAGTAGATGTTGAACCTTCTTCGACTAGTTTGTGTGTTTACTTCTTCAAATTTTGAACGCCTTAATGAAAATCTTAGCTTTGCCACTGTCAATCTTTGCAACATAGGTTCTTGTTTGTTATTTATGGTTAGCTCCAACGATTTATATACATGTATTTGTTTGTTTTTCAAAAGTATTCAAAATATATATATGAAATTAGAAATAATTTTCACTTCCAACTTTACCCCTACATTTCTGATAATGCCTTGTGCCAACACTCCACTTTACTTTTGGCCTTAATTGATGTATTGTTTGGCTATGGTATGTGTGGACACCCTCAATTTTGGCTTAGTTCTTGTTTCACTTTTGGTTTTGAAAATTATCAATTATTTCTGACAATTGTATTCTGTCTCTTTCTTTACTTCCTCTTGCACTCTTCCCTCTAACAAAGGGTATTTTAAAAAAAAAAATAAAATTAAATAGATAAATTTTAAATCTTTGATACGTGAAATTCATCGTGTGTCAACCTTGATTTGAGTTGGAGGTCTTGCGCCTTTATTAGTATGCATAAGATTTCCATTCCTCGGTGTATTTTACTACAATTCTCAATAGGATATAAGACAAACCAAAAAAGAAGAACCAAAACGTACCATGTTAAGTTTTGGAGTAAAAAATTAGAAAGTAAAAGTAGATACAACTTTAGTTAAGATTCCTCTTAGGGTACTTCAAATACATATAGACACCAACGCAAAGACAAAATCACATTAGGTTACTTTTTCAATATCTTGAATTGTTTAGTTTTCTTCTTAAATTTAGGTGAAAATTTAAAGCGTACTGACATGCAAATTTGGGCTCATGTCTATATTCATATATATGTTATGATAGAATTTGTATAAGCTATTTGTTATATCCAAGATAAAAACTATCAAATAATATGTTATTTCCAAATTCATGTGACCAAAGAGCAAATAAACAAAGGGTGGTTGTGTCATGTAGATTCTAAGGACCAAGACTAATTCAGGGCCCAACCCAACATACCTAATGGGTTTGTCTGTTGAAGAAAATCTCACACAAATGCACCTATTTTTGGACTGGTCTTCAAGTTTAGCAATCAAATTTGATCATCTTTTATTTTTAAGTAAAAAATAAGTGCCCAAAATACTATTTTTATATTTAGGAAAAACTATCCAATTGTATCCAACCAAAATCATCTACTGTTATTAACTCTTAATGAACTCATGACCCAAATTATTTACTCTATTACCTCATTTTTCTCTTTTCTTATTCCGTGCATGACCTCAACAACACTGCTATGATTTAATCCTCCATTTATACTGTGTCAAAATATTGACATCATATACTCCATCGCAGTGTTGAAACCATATCAGTATCATATACTCCATCGGCGTAATGATACTTTATCAAATCATATAAGATTTAACTCTTTTTTAAAAAATAAATAAGAAACAATTAAGAAAAAAATATTGAAGTCACAACCTTTTTTGTGATATATATCTTATCATATAGGACGATCTTTTGTACATTGATATTGTATCATTTCTGATACTTCATCGATATAACACTGACGTAAACATGACATCAATGTGCATATTTTAAAAATAAAAGGAGAGTATGGAAGTAACGGACATTTAAGGTAAATTCTTTCGAAAGCACAAGGATAAAGAAGACAAAGGCTTTGGCACATTCACGTTACAAGAACCTTCTAGTAAGGGTGAACAAATGCCCAAATTCCCTTCCAACGAGACCATTGTAGGACATACTAACAGCTAGAAGATTTTCTAAGTTGCCAAGTTCTTACGAGTATTTTCACCATTATACATTATTTGATATGACTAACCAACGGGGCTCAACCCAAAAGTTGTATTCGCCAAACGATAAACAGAAGTCAGCAGTGCAGATAACCCCAAGAGCTAGGCTAATAGACACTTCCAGCATTTAACTCTTGAACAAAACATATTGAGGTCCAAAACATGAAAAAATACAACAGAGCGTTGCAAATAATGTATAACTTGGCAAATAGACACTCGAATTCTTCAACACATCAAAGGTGCATCGTCATATTTAGAATCAAATTATTTATCAAGGACAAGACAGCACAGAAAGAAAAAGTCTAGACTATAATATAATTGACATAATCAACTCTTTGCCACCAACATTCGCACAGGTCATTTACAGCCTCAAAAGCAAGCATCCAACAGACAGCAACAGCACAGAGCAGCCAAACTACAATTTTTTTTAAAAAAAGAAAAGGATTATTAGTTGGCAATTTGAAATACAGCAAGTTCAAATACAATGAGGATTGCCAGAAGAAAAAAGGGAAACACTTCAGCAGAAAATCATAAAGCTGTTCAAATGCGAGAGCACAAAAAGAAGTCTATACAGATTTAACAATACAACTATATATAACTCCACATATGTCTAAAACAGAGCCACTCCAAAGTCCGAACAAAGGAAGAGGTTGTGATTTGTCACACATAATAAGATCAATGTAAGATATGTATGACAACCTTGGATATGAATATAGTGGGATGGATACAAATAACAAGGACCCCAGCTAGTTTGGGTTCATAGCCATAGTTGATTTATTGAACATCATAGACAGATCGCCTTGTTAGTGGTTAGACAAGGAAAGATTAAACAAAAAAACCTACACATCTCTCGGTTCTCCTCAACTCTAATGAAAATTTAAGGCAGCCATGGCCATGTCCCATCTCTCCGCAGCCTATGGGTTATGACTATAGGAGAGCCAATCCATAAACATCATATTCTGAATTACTAAATCCAAAACAAACCGCCTAAAATATGACAAATACTCAACAAAACCAATCAAATATATTCATGGTGAACCTACACTGAAGTCTATAATGGAGGAAACATTTACTGTCAAGCAAGGGTTGCATCTAGCAACTAGGATTAAACTCTCTTTGAGTGCACCAGATCTGACGGACATAAGGACGCTGCTGCCAAAACATCTCAAATTCAAGGGTCATTGTCTAATTGGTTCGCTGGAACCTCGACAGTGGTTGATAATTTGCAACATGACACTATACATTGAGTTAGAACAGGACTGTCCCCTTCTAGTCATGCCCAGTCTGAACATGTTAGGCAACGTTTTGAGCAGTGTACAGGCACAGTTAAGGGCAAAATTTAAATGAGACACATGATATGTTCAGCAAGTTGAAAATTCCATCACATGCTACAGGTGATGAATCAGTACACACAAGGAAAGCCATGGACAAAATCAAGGGTGTGGATAACTGGTGGCACATGAAAAACATTCAGAACTGGCTATCCTGCTCGCATGAATGTGCAACAAGAAGGACATTCCATGTGCAGTCGGCTTTTTTGTCGAAGGACCCCACCTAGTTTGGGTTAGGAGCCATATTTGATTTATTAAACGTCACAAACAGATACAAGCGACCACAAAGTGAATATCAACATCAAACATAGTAATAATCATTCAAGAAACAATGTTTTGACAGGATACACAAAATAAACAAACAACACATTAACAGATTAGCCAGATACTTCAGCTGAAACAATCTCTTCAACAATTCTAAACCTCTGGCCAACAGATCTCACCCAAGAAAGCCGACAAAATTACACCGATACACACTTTATCAAACAAACATAAAAGGTTGAGTCTTTAAGGTCCATACCATCCTTCCATGAAACCAGTGCTACCAGATTGTTGTTGCTGAGGAGGTGGAGCACCATACTGAGGTGCATACTGGGGAGGGTACCCTTGAGGTGGGTAACCTTGTTGAGGGTAACCCTGCTGTGGGTACCCTGGTGGTGGGTATGCATCTTTAGGGTAACCTTCAGGTGGATATCCTAAAATTACAAACATCATCAAAAAAACCCATCAGATCTAATCATCAAAACAACACATAAAAACATGAACTTTACCAGAAATCATCAAAGAATTCAGATTAAACGAGTTTACCTTGTGGCGGTGGTACACCAACAGGGGGTTGTTGCTGATTGTAGTAACTCATAGTTGAATTTCTGGAGGAATTGGGGTGGATCTAACTGTAGAGAGAGTTTTGTAGATGGTTTTGCTTAGGTGCAAAGAAAGATGAACAGTGGAGAAGGGGATTTTATAGGGAAGTCAAATTGGAGACAACGAGGAGTCCAAGAAATCCTAATTTTATTTTACTACGTAAATCTTTTCCAATGTTGTTATAGGTACCAGTGAAGGAACCGCGTGCAAAAAAGGGAAAAAATCTTTTTAAAAAATATTCCATTATTTTAGTTGGTTGATTAAATTTTAAAAAATAGTACTATGTTTTATCAATGGTTTAAATCTAAAATCAATTTATTAGAAGACCTTAAGGAAAACAAACAACAAAAATAACGAAATTCCACAAATAGTGTCTAGAGGGTAAAGTATACGAAAAAGATTAACTAATATCTCATAGAGATAAAGAGATTATTTTGAAAAACCTTCAAGTCAAATATTAGTCTCAAAAGTAGAAAATACTAGATATGAAGAAAAAAAAAAAAGGAGCCTACTAAATACAAGAAAAGTAGTAAAATAAATAACGAACAATAACAACACAATATACAAAGACAAGACTGATTCTGTTAACTTCTATTCTAATTCGCGACTTCCGCTCCTATCTATCTAACATCATGTACCTCTGCCTCTTCATGTAGCTCTTAAATCCAACCTCTTGCATCTCCTAACATGAACGAAACATAAATTTAAAAAGAAAATCTTTTAATTTTAAACTTTAGTCAAATAGGATAAAAAAATATATTCCATAAAAATATCTCTCTTGATATAAAAATGTGTCATTATTTTCTGATAATCGTGTTGTTTATTTTAATCTTTTTCACAAAGAGTATTTAAAAAGAAGAATACAATATAAGATATTACTAATTAGTGATGAACATGTTTGAATTATTTCTTTTTTTTTTTCCTGCTTTTTTATTTTTCCTATTTAGTTGATTTGATAGTTTTAATAGTTATGGACAAAATGTTTAAATCTTTTGATAATTCTTTCTAATATGGGATTTTCCTATTTAGAATTGACTTTTATTATGTTATTATTTCTCTCAAGAATTGATGCAATTTATTTTTTCTTTGAATCATTGATTAAAGATGAAATATTGAGCCAATCTTTATTGAATATATATGGTGCCAATTTTTTTTTGAAACTCCATAAATATAAATCTTCATAATTTATAGTGATTGATGAAGTCATGAATTTTGTTGGATGCTAAAGTAAGTGGATCTGTATAATTACACATAAAAATGCACATTTTATGGACAAAAATCTATTATGAAAATGGAGAAATTAGATTTTGAAAAAAAATTACACTTTATATTTTCATTCTTTTTCATAGTGCTATTTCTTTTGCCCCTGTCTGAGGACTTTATTCTTAGTGGCAACTTTTTCTCTTATGTTTTTGAGAACAAAGAAATTGCTCTTACTTTTAAAATTTGTGATTGATGTATTAGTACAACAACAACATACCCCAGCCTCAAAAGGCTCCCACTCATTGTAGGGTAAGGGGGGGTCGGATGTACACAGCCTAATCCCTACATTTAAAAACATAAAGCGGTTGTTTCCAGATGACCCATGAGGAGCGTCGAAAGTTGCATTGACTAACTGCTACTTCACAAATGAAAAAAAGGGCAAATAGTTTAAAGAGTCATTTTGCTTTATTCCATCATACTCCAAGGCCATTTCAAATGTGAACAGTCATATCACTCTTCACTAGCGATTCAATAGCTCATTTCAAATATAGAGAGAGGGAGAAAAATTGAGTATCGTCCATTTAAATGATCCATATCACTTAACTTGCTCCACTTTATTTTAACTCATTTGATTAAATTTGACCTTCATTAATTTTATCACTCGTACAAAAATTATCTTTACTTAATATAGAATACATTAAATTTTTTAAGCTAAATTTCAAATGGTATTCTGCAATAAGATGTGATTTTTTATGTCTTAGTTATAATTAGAATGTGACAACATCAAAACTTTTATTGTTAAAGCTTAATCTTATAACACAAATATAATCAAAATCATACAACAATTGGGAGAGTGGGATTCTAGTCTAGGTTTTATTAGGGTAGATCGAAGACGAAGTCAATCTGTTTATAGCGGAGGAAATGATTTTACTTTTCTTCAGTCCTTCTAATTAATAAATGATCATGGATTAAATAAATTAAAACTAACAATTCATAAAATAAAACATAATTAATTTGATCAAGAAAATAAGACTATACTCCCTTGGTCCATTTTTATTATACACTATACCATAAATAGACGTGCATTTTTTATTTATTTAATTTGAAAATTTTTAAAAACCAATTACTTAATCACTAATTTATCTTTACTTAGTATAGCTGTAGTCATTCCCCCAAATAATAAACTAATTACTTCATTAACTTTACTTGTCTACTTGAAAATAGATTTCAAATTTATTTATCACTTTTAACATATTAATTGTTTTTATTTTACTCATAACATTAATTACTTAATCCTCAAATTATTTCTTAAGACTTAAGATTATATATTATTTAACATATAAAATATTCATATTCCTCATTATATATTAGAAGATGTGCGACATTCAAGTTAGATAAATAAAAAACGAACAATATATATATATATATATATATATAAATATATATATAC
>JAABOM020000110.1:27477235-27489003 GCA_011800125.2 Solanum clarkiae
TCTGTTAGATCTTTTTAAATATTTTTATGGTTTCCTAATTCTCCGTAAAATTAGGTGGCGACTCTATTTTCTTAAAATTTAAAAATTGGTTTGTTTTTCTCAAAATAATTGAGTTTTAAACTGATTTTTATATTTCTTTAAAGAGTCGGTCATTTTTCGAGATAACAACAGGTATCTTTCCGAGTTCTTTTCTTTCATCAGGCGAACAGGCTTCTGTGTAGTACTGATTTATCATTTCTTTCTTGTTTGAACCTGAAATAGATACAATATTTTAGATTAAGTTGGTAATTTTCAAGTTAGTACTTTGTTTGATTTAGTTCATTAAGTTCCCTCCTATTGCTGGTGGTAGTTTGAATCTGACGGATCGATTTATTTGGTTAGCTCGTAGTTATCGTCATAATCAGATACCATAACAAGAAGGTCGTGTTCTGTATGAAGGTTAAATAAATTGCTATCATCTATGATTTATCTTTGGGGAAACATGTATAATTATGATTTTTAGGCCTTTGATTAATCACCTGTTTCCATCTTGTATTCAGGAGCGAAAGATTCTTGACTCTTAGGTTTAAGAGGGTAGGGCTTGTGGGCAGCAGATTTGCTTATACACTTGTCCATTGATTTATCTTTTGATCTGGTAAGCATTTTTATGAATATCAAATAGAAATTCTCATGAGAATTTCCCCAAGTTACATGATTTAAAGGTGACTCACATGCAATAATGTATAAGAACATAATTATGTTTTTATGGCTGGTTAGTAGAAATCCCTCTGTGTTGATGTTTTTTGTGATTATGACTTCTAGTTAGTAAAATATGTTTCAGATTCTGAAATAAAGGGTATGGGTTCCCAATAGATTGCTAAAATGTGTTTTCCTTGTTACTATTCGATGATGTTGTTGCTTATACTTATGCTATCTTGTATCTAATGTATGTGACATTTTAAATAATTTGTGAATCTTTAACTAGGAAGAATGAAGCCGAAATCAATCCTGTCATTGAAGAAGAGATCCAGCTTCTTCAGGAAGATAAGAACCTGCCACTAAAAAAGAGATTCGTGTAACGGCCCGCCACTGGTTCTTCAAAATAAGGAAGAACCTAGAGTCAAGGAGAAGAAACTAGAGTTTCAGAGAGGTTTCTGAAAGACTCTAGAATATTGTGGATAGTTTTTGAAGTTACTTAGAGAAGTGTGGAATTCTCTAGAGATGTATGGAACTCTCTATAGATGTGTGGAACTCTCTAAAGATGTGTGGAGTATTATAGACATGTGTGGAGTTTGAAGGAGGATCATGTAACATTCTAGAATTGTATAAAAATATCTTGTAGTCTTTAGTTCTCTTTAGAATAGTATGAAAGATTCTAGAGAGGGGACTAAAGTGTAAATAAGTGAGGGACTTCTAAGTAATTATTAATTACACTTTGACCCTAGATAGTAATAGTATAAATAGGAGGGTCACTCATTTGTACAGACCATCCAAGAAAGTGTAAGCAATCTTCCAATTGTTAAAAGAAGTGTATTTTCTAAAAGGTCTTCTTAATCTAGCGTTCCCTTAGCGATCAAGAGTTGAAAGACCTAGTATTTGCAAGATCGTGAAAGAATTGTGAGCAAATTGACTAGTGCCGCGCGTAAGTGTTAGCGAAGTTCTAAATCCGTGACATTCAGGCCACTAACTGAAGAAGAGATCACCAAAGAGGATGAACTCCCGACTGAAGTAGATGAAACTCCTCCGGAAATTGTTGATCACCAAAGAGGATGAACTCCCGACTGAAGTAGATGAAACTCCTCCGAAAATTGTTGCTGCAGTTCAAAATGGAAATAATTTTGTAATTGTACAACGAGCAATCTGGAAATTAAGGATGTAATACAGATTGGAAGGCGGCTCCAGCCCCTTCGCCTGGTCCAGAAGTGGCACCAGTCCTGTCACCTGGTCCAGAGGAGGGCCCTGTCCCTCATGCCATTGTCACTATATTCCGTGGGGGCAGCGAATTTAGATAAATAACCTCCAGATGTAAAATATTAAAAGGAGTCGGCTCTCGTTGCCCATGAGAGATCTCCATCTGTTGGAGTCCGCTATTAGAGAGGATGTGGTAGAGTTTGATATGAATGTCAGGCAATTTGACATTTCCGTGAGTCAGCAGCGTAGATGAGAAGTACTTTAGTCTTCACCCGTGGCTAGGATGACTTTCTTGGAGCAAACAGATTACGAGTTGGGACCTCGATACAGATCTGGACATTCACACTCGGTGATGAAAGCAAGGGGTTATAGTTGTTCCAGTTTGACATTGATTTGGATACTTTGACGTTGATTCGGATACTTGTGTTTGACATTGATTTCTTAAGATGTAGAAGTTATTTGACATTTATTTGGATACGTCTGTTTGACATTGTTTTCTTTTAGCTAGATATTGAACGTCTCATGTTGGACTACCAATTTATTCTCTACACAGTTTCAATCTTACCACAAAAATAAATTTCTGATCTTTACAAACTAGACTATTTTTGGGAACAAATAACAACATAGGCAGTATGATCTTATTTTGATGCAAAAAAAATAGTGGGTCGGTCGAAAGCGATAGCATTCAGCTAATCAACTAAAATTGAACAAAACAATTCTGAAAATTTGTAATGCTACTGATAGATGACGGAAAGTATTGTGCACCTTTCTATGTTGCTGTTCCTGAATTGTAGCTTTCATTTTTGACCACTTATTTGCGCTTTCTTCCAAGTTTTGGAGGTGACGGAGGAAGCAGGCGGTGGGTTAGGGGTGTTCTCTTTTTAAACCCTATTTATCTTTATACTTGTATTATTCTAAAATTTTTCTATTTTCCTTATACATTGCTTCCCTTTTTTTTCCATGAATTTAAATTAACTAAATACAATAGCTATGACTTATGAGCAGTAATGTTTTTTTGTTCCAATTCTTATTCCGTTAATAGTTTCCCCATTTTGTATTCCTTTCTTATTAAAACAAATTACTTCTCTTTCTAATTTAACTAGATATCGGTGCTCGTGCTGATACGAATCTAATATCTGTTATTTTGTGACATGAATCTAATATTTGAATCCATAAGTGCCTCTGATATTTCCCGACGACGTTGTTTGTCCGATAGAAATATTTTTGTTAAAAGTCACCAATTGAGGTTTAAGTAAGTTGTTTGTTTATATTTGAAGGTCTCCAAATATGCCTTGAATTTGGACAAAAGAGGCTTGGAAACCCATAGTTGACTCTGTTCATGACAAAGATTTTGGCATCCAGGGAAGATATCTAACTCAAGACTAAACAATTGGTTTTTCCTTTGGACTAATGCTGCAGGTAGCTTATTACATTTTCTTTAACATGGTATCAAAACTTAATATTGAGTTGCCTAGTGTTCGGCATATACTTTAACCATTTTAGATGTCCAAATAACCGGTCCTGTGGCGGGAGGGAGTTGAACTGAGGCAAATCTGAAATTTAAGAACATGGATCAAACCCCTAACTTTTGTGCTAGAAAAGAGCTCGTAGACTAGTGAACTAAGTTGTCATTTAGAGAATGAGTTCTTTTAGCTAATATATTTTTTAAGAACAAGTAATAAATTGAATTTAGTCAGATGACCACGAGTTCCCGCGATCCAAAAATTATAACTAAATTCACACCTCGGGTTGAAGGGATTAAATAAGAAGTGACATATTGGTTGATTGCAGAAACATATTCAAGATTTGACTTTGTGTTGTATAAATTGATATGGAAAATTTTACGAAAATCGCAATAAATATATATATATATATGATATTGTTAATATACTAAACACTAACTAGTGTATATATTTGTGCAGCACCTCATGATGGTGCAAGCATGGAACCAACACTAAGGCAAGTAAGCACTAATGAACTCTCTCACATTGTTCATGATTTTAGAATTGCAGCCCGCAATGCTATTGAAGCTGGTGAGTTTTCGATTTAACTAGTGAATTTGTCTGTGCTTCGCATGGTATGAATATTCATTTTATAATTAAATTTGTATCTTTCAGGATTTGACGGAGTTGAGATCAACTCAGCAAATAGCTACGTAATTGAACAATTTTTGAATGATTTAAGTTAACAATAGGAGTGATGAATATGGTGTAAACATTGAGAATCGTTGTAGATTTGCTCTTGAGGTTATAGGAGCAATTATGGATGAAATAGGAGGAGACAGAGTTGGAATTAAACTCTCTGTCTGCACGAGAAAAAAGACTCGAACCCAAAAGTTCTGACGATTTATTTGGCTAGTCAACTCAACAAGCTTGGAGTTTTATATATTCATGTGTACGAGCCAAGGGACGGACCTCATAATAATTGCCTTCAATTTATAAGGATGTCATTTCAAGGGACACTTATTGCTTCATGTGGCTATAATAAAAATGAGGGAGATGTGGCTATTTGTGCAAACTGTGCAGATTTGGTCTCGTTTGGACGTTTGTTTTAGGCGAATCCAGATTTGCCCGAACGTTTCGAGGTTAATGGGCCGTTGAACAAGCATGATAGGAGCACTTTTTACAAGAATGACCCAATTGTGGGTTACACTGATTACCCATCTCTGCAACTTGAATTTGCTTAATTTCGAAAGACGAAATAATATGGAAGACCCATGTACTTGTATCAGTTTATCATCTCCGACTTTTTACTTCACAAAGTTTCAACCAGACACCTAAATTTACTTTTGAAATTTCACTAGATATGTTTGGTAAAATAAGTAATTTTACTAGCATCTTGTATACGATGTAATATATTTGATTTTTCTGTAAGTTAAATATTAATGTAATGTGTATTGATTGACTGAAAGAACCTCGAAGTAACTGGTGGTCTCTTGATAAAAATGCTAGGTAAGATTGATCCTTGTGGTTGGATCCTTGCTTGAATTCTGCGCATAGAGGGAACTTTAGTACATCAAACTTACTTCCTTTTATCACTAACTTTAGTATTCCTGTAACAGTTTACAGAAATATGTTGTTCTTGTTTTTCTCTGATAACAAACGTTTCAAAGTACAAGAGAAGCAAAATGATACATCAGAGAGGTATATAACCAAAAACAAAGCTTAATCTTAAGGTGCAACTGTACAAAACCATGCCAAGATCAAGAACTGATACCATATGTCCTGAACTAATCGGACGACAAATTGTTTGGGGTTCAATGTGAATGAACCATCGAACCCTTTTCTCCTAAAGGTTTGAATATTACACGAACGAATCAAGATATCTACAAGTACGCCTCCTGTTGTATTCTAGCAAGCTTCCATATGTTCGATCCCAGATTCCAACGTAAAGAGATTCATCGTCTGGACTCAGAGAAACCCCTGATATCTCACCAAAAAGATCAATCTCCTGACGTTTCTTGTAGTCTGACTTGGTTCTGTAGATATGAACAAAATCTGCAGGTTCAGCCACTACCAAGAACTGTCCATCTGATGAGAAACGGATGGATCGAGCAGCACCAATGTTTCCCTTCAGAATGGCTGTAGACGAGGATAAGTTTCTCAAGTCCCAAATTCGACATGTCTTATCTTGATTCCCAGTGGCGAATGTACGGCCATCTGGATGCCACGCACAAGCAAAAGAGTAGTCTAAATGACCAACAACTGAAGCCACTGTCTGTTAACAGTAAACAACCTCCCTTAGATAAGATTTTGGAAGTTCAGCAAATGGAAAACTCATATGAAAGCCAAAGTATGGATAGACATCTTTAAACGAAAAATAAATTTTAGAATTCATACTCATTAAGACAACAGCACAATGGAGGACAGACAAGGATCACTAAACAGTTAGTTCAAACACATTTCGCTCCCACAAGAAAGATCTAACACATTTCGCTCTCACAAGAAAGATCTATAAACAAAAGCACATTGCGACTCTTCAAATTTTTTCGTGAATAATTCTACCAAATAATCACCTCATCATAAATGCAGCAACTATATCAACCTAACATGCTTCACCTTCCCTTGTGACTCAAAAAAAAAAAGATGCGACATATTTACACAAACAAAAAGTTGCACTTCATCTGATTTGTGTGTAGATCCAGTATAACTGAGCCAGTTGTATTCATTTCCTCTTGAATTGAACGATCAATACTGCTTTCAGAGCGAAACAATGGACTAAAGAAGGTAATGGTTAAAAATTTATAATACCTTTCCATTGCGGGAATCAACAAGTAAACCATCTAGATCATCCCCAACAACAGTAAAAAGCTTGCAATCTGGGCTCATTGAGGTGTGCTGCATCAATCACCAGTGAAATAATGAATACATGAGCTCATGAAGGATGCAACTTCTAACATAACTGAAATAACTGTTCACATAAAGCATGTAGACAGGAAGAAATAATTCTTAATCCAGACTAAATTTGGAGAGAAGTGAATATCTGTCAAGACATATCCCCTACTTAATACTTTCTTATCCTACAATCTCTGAGAAATTGCGATTCAAACTGGATGAAGGACAAGCCCTGAGTCCAATGAATAAAATTCCTGCTTACTAATAAAAAAACCTCATACTAGATCTGAAAAAACCAGTGGAACTTCTTGATAGTGGACAACAGCTTATGTGTTCCCACTATCTAAATGGCAGTTCATCCCTTTAGTAGGGGGTGTTACTATCTAAGAATACGATATTCTTCTATCAGTGCAAACAAAAAAAGAGAATAGAAGTTTCTATAACCAACAAAATGCCACTCGCACTGCACTATGTGTGTTGATGACGACTGACTTCGAGCAAATGAAAAAACTTCAATAACCCATTAAAAAAAAGGGCAAATAAATTGCTAGCTAAAAACAAGTTACAAAGTCAAAATAGTATTCAAGAAAATATAACGATCAGCAGCATACAAGTTAAGAAAGTAAACATGAAATTGAGTATAAGAGTATCTCAGGGGTATTCCATGATGTCAGAGAAAAAAGCAATCATGTTGGCAGTCTATCATATATGAACCTCTATGGCACCAACAAATCTCAAATATTCAACCCCCCCCCCCCCCCCATCCCAACCCCCATCCACACATAAATTGGTCCTACAAGATGAAACAAATAAGAATGATGGAATTTATCATCAAATCTTGGCCTTCATCCAACTAACCCATCTAATCTACCGCCAAACTCAACCTAAATGTATAAAATCCTTAGATAATCACTATTATAGTAAAATCCCTTTGTTAGTTTGTCATGTTACAAGGTCCTATAGGAAAGAAGTATATACTAATCACTTCCAGCCTCTTAAATCAGAAACTTGCAGTCCATCTGAAGTATACTAGAATTTCATTTGATTAAGAAAATAACTTATATTAGAAATTCATGAAGCTACTCTATCCCCACTAACATCCAATAGATGATGATGTTGATGTGATGAGGGGGTAAACGAAAATTACCAGTTTGGAACTTATCCACAACCTGCCTGTTCACTTGTATGAAAAGCAAGTATATTTATACTTCATGGACAACTGAAAACTACTACAGTAGCTAATGATAGGAAATAAAAAAAGGCAAAGAAAAGGGAAGAAGAAAAAGTTGCAGTAAAAGCACGTAAAAACTGACATTCACTGGCCAAGAGAAGCGGAAGTGGTTCATTTGCTGAAATTTTTCCATGTCGTACACCCTCACACCACAGTCATTGTTGGCTGCCATAAAACGAGGCCCACAACTGCACAATGTTATCCTTACTTTCATCAGTTGAAGTTTCAAGCTAGCTCAACAACTGTTTATGACATTCATACTACCTGGCGCTTCCATATATTTCAATGGCATTTGTGATGGCATTATCGTCATAAGTGGTTCTTGCACAGAAGCTAACCCCTGGCTTGTCCAGACTCTGCAATATTTGAAGCAACGTAAAGAATATAGCACAAAGAATGTAAGGATGTCCGTACATAGTAATCAGTAGGACTAAGTCATATTAATATAACGTTAAGCCAACCATTTGGTACGGACACAATATCTACCAGTAAGTTATAGTTACACTAGAAGTATGATGGTGGGAGAGAAAGGTAGATTTTCACTTCTCCTACAGAAGCTATTTTTCAGTGGCCAGCTAGTCTCAAATATTAACCATCATTAAGAGAAAGAGGAAAATACCCCAACTGACCTTACAAATAAGTTCTCCTTGGAAGCCTCCAGCAACCACGAAACGGTTCTTCACTGCCATTGTGCTGATTTGGGTCAGTGCCAGACCTTCCAACAAATTCCCTGCACATTTCTAGAGGACCAAAACAACAGAAAGAATAGGTAAAAACAAAACAGAAAGAGAAGAAATAGTTATAGTTCCATGAAGCAAAGAGAAAAATGTTTAAAAAGGAAAATTCCAGGATAAACTTCTTTTTCCTTCTTGTGTTGTGGTGGGCTACGGTGCAGGATAATTCTCTCATACCCCACAACAAAGCCAAGAAATCAGAGTACTGAAAAGGCATATGCACACCAGAGACAATTTTTTCCATGCTACATCACGCATAAGAGGAGAGAAAAAGCAGTAAGAACATAGCAAAATAAAGTACGGGACCATCACTAAATACTTTTCAATTACCTCTGTCGGTACTATACGTCCAGAGAAGTTGAGAACTTCTGAGAGGTTGCGGGAGATTGATGACCAATGCATAAGCGAATCGTTTGAAATCAAATACACATCATGTTTTGAAGTTGCCCACACCAAGTTTCTTAGCTGCAAACAAGAGCCATACAAAGCCATTGAGAGATCTCCATGCAGCAAATTGAACCCACCCAAACGCCAAACACAAAAAAATAGGAGGCAAATATCACAGAGAAAAAAACGAACTTTGAAACTATTGCTAAAAGATTCTAGCCCCCGAAAGCACTGCATGTGTTATCTAACCACTTACAAGATAACAACTGACATGAATAGCAAAATAAAGATATGAATCATTATGGTAAACCTAGTCGCTTTTGACTATCACTTTTTTTTTAGTTTAAAGGTAACTTGCTTTTGTCTATCACTAGAGGAACAAAATAAATGGTTTCTTGTTTTTTGTTTGAATATGAAAAGAAAAAGTAAACACAAGAAAATTGTGTCAGGCACAGAACAGGAAAATTTGCAAGAGTGATCTTTCTCTGTAACTCTTTTTCTTCTTCATGCCGATCCCCGCAGAAGCAGTCCAAAATAAGTCTGCTGCGGGATTAGGAATCCAGTGTTTTAGACATTTGGCAGGTCAACTTTAAGTAGGCGAGTAAAATGCGTCTTTTTAAATTCTAAAGGATAGAGAGACCAAACCATCGTTAGTCTTAGACATTGCTGACAGGAAGTGCCTCAAGTACATATCTTTTTTTACTCAATCAAGTATGAAGATGACAACGGTGTTACTTCCACTGAAGAATCTTGCTGACTTTTAGAAGCTAAACATAATTCAAACTGGAAGAAAACTAGGTCCTTCACAGCCACCTGAGATAACTAATTATCGGATCTAGAAGGTTACACAGTATATCCAGAACCTGCGGCACAAGATTCTCATATAGCATGCAGAATAAATGCAAACCTGAAAATGAAGTATCGTAGGCTTCACGGATCTTGCATTGTAAAAGAATTCGTAGTAGTTACCACCCTTCTCCACTTGTTCGCATACCTGACAATGTGTAAATGACCAGCAACGATAAGAATTTTTACCCAGATGGAAGCCCTTTAACTGAATAAAGTATAAACCTTGCAGTTTGAAGACCTTATCAACAGCTTTCCCTGACAAAGGGATGTTCTCATAATTTCTGTACTGTTCGAGCCTTGTCAATCTGTAACTTTGCCTGGTTACATTCAATCTCTCCCATGCGATACCTTGTATATCCTTCCCTTTTCTTGCTTGTGCAGCTGATGTATCAGTCACTTTTGTTGGCTAAAAGAATATCACAAATGCCTCATTACTTCCAGGTATCTCAAAGTACAAGTGATCATCAAATATAAACAAATATGACTTGACAAAACAAATTGGATAAACGAAAAGAAATATGACAAGGTCAAAAATCCAGTAGTTTTCCTACCTTGAATGTTAGATATTTCTAAAAGAGAAAAATATTCACAAACCATGGACCATTGGCCAACATAACTATCAACAGCAATAAGTAGCTGAACTATAAACAACCAATGAGGAACTAATGTAGAACACAGTATCATTCAATAGAGGCTAAAGGAGGGAATGAGTAAATCAAGTTATGTTTTACTAACCATATCATCGTCATCAAGGTTTATGTCCTCATTATATAATTCCCCCTCAAATTCATCAGATGAATCTGTCGACTCCCAGTCATCCGCCATGTGATCCAATTTGTCAACCCTTTCAAGAGGCATGGCCTCCCACACCTTTCAATCTGCATATGAAAAAGTCAAATAAAATGTGATGCACTGTTCTCAAATGAAACTTGTAGATAAAAGCGAGTCCCATAAACAGAACAAAAGGCAAGGGAAGAAATGGAAAATATTGAAATTCTTCACTGGAAAATGCACTCAAAAATACCCAAAACAAAAAACAATGAAAAAGGTATAACATTAGCCCTCCCACCATCTCCTACCCCACCGCTGAAAACTCCTAAAGCTAAACTGATATGGAAGATTTTAATGCGGAGTTATAATCAATTTTACTATCAATACATCTCTCTGCATAAACAACCATTACTCAGGAAAAGTTTCCCAATAATAAAAAGAAAAAAAGAATCTTTTTTTGAAATATCAGTGAACTCCTAAGACTAGACTAGACTAGAAGAACATAATGTTGTGACTACCATCCATTCTACAACCTTTCTTCCTCTCATTTTCTTTCTTTTATTTTTTTTGTATACATTGTAAAGCACAGAATACCATACCACTAGAGAATACAAAAAGAAACAAAAACTCTTTTTTTGAATTATCAAGAAAAACACCTAATAGTAAACCACCATTAAAAGTAATAATGCTGAGATTACTGCTAATAACTCCATAAACCCAAGTCAATTATCAATTATACTAGCAAAACCCATGGAAACCATTCTACCAAGAAAAATAGTAGGAAAAAGAACTTTCTTTGAACTACAACCAAACCACAACAATTGAACACTATAATGCTGAGATTACTGCTAAAACTCCATAAACCTAACAAAAAAGCCACAACAAACAAATAGAAGGAAATAAAACCTTTCTTTAAACTACCCAGAACCAAACCAAAACCATTGAACACTATAATGCTGAGACCAATGCTAAATTTTCCATAAACCCATCAAAAAAATCACAACAAACAAAGAAATACTGAAAATAGAAGGAAAAAAAACCTTTCTTTGAACTACCCAGAACCAAATCAAAACCATTGAACACTATAGTACTGAGATTAATGCTAAATTTTCCATAAATCCATCAAAAAGAATCACAACAAAACAAACAAAAAGTAAAAAGAGTAGAGAACTACCCAGAACCAAAGCACAACAATTGAACGCTATAATGCTGACATTAATGCTTAAAAACTCCATAAACCTAAACAAAGCAAACGAATAAATAGTAAAACAAATTCTCCGAATATGTGCATAAGTAGGAAAACTAACCAAAAAATTGTCTTTTTTGGGTCAAAATAGCTCGTTCAAAAATACCCAAAATGGAATTTTTCTTCTTCTGCAATGCGTTACTATTATTGAATATATATATGAGTGGCTTAATTTGTCGCTATGATGCTACGCATTTCTTGAAGTTGGGTGTATAATTGTGCAAACTGCTATCAACATATGAATGCACGCGGCCCAGTATTGAAGGATTCTTTTCATGATTTTTTTTAGCCCTCTAGTTTTTATATTGCAGTTTGATTAATTCTTT
>JAABOM020000110.1:27489103-27501314 GCA_011800125.2 Solanum clarkiae
TTTTTATATTGCAGTTTGATTAATTCTTTTATAAAAATATATACATAATTTTTTAGTTTTTATATTAAAGTTTAATTAATTCTTTTATAAAAATATATATATAATTTTTTATTTGATATATCATATTCATAAAGTACTTGACTCGATTTTCTCTTCTTTAATTAAAGTTTCAATATATTACTCTTTCCGTCTCAAATTAATTGAATTTTTTAAATTCTTTTTAATATTCAAAATAGTTGAATTGTTCAAAGTTCAAAAAGAATATTTGAATTTTTTTTCATGTTTGTCCTTTCATTTATTTAAGTTTTATATTTTCTAGGAGATAAATTATAATACATATTTATGATTTCACAAAGAGCAATAGTGGAAAGTATAGTGTAAATTTTATTTTTAAATATTTTTCTTAATATATGTGCATTACCTCAAAAATTCAGTTAGTATGAGACAGAGGGAGTAATTGATATTATAGACAATTTTGGAGGACTTAGTCCAATTGATGGCCTTTTCCACAATAAAATGTTTGATTACTTGGTCCTTTGCTAATCAAAGGAGTAAGTAAACACATGACTATTACCTCTAATTTAGTGTGAATATGAGAAAAGTTCCAAATTTGTTTTGGTTAGAACAACAATTATTTAATTTTGCTATTTGCTATAGTTCTTACTTCTTAGTACTCTAGTTATATTATTATCCTTAATAAATTATATCTCGTACTTATAAATTCCAGCATGAAATGAAAAAATTTTATTCTCGAAATTTAGTGTTTAACTTTTGAATATACTTTTAAACTAGCCTTGAGCTAAAGCTTTGTTAAGAATGAAAAAAAAAAAAAGTTTTTTTCCTTGGTATCAAGAGGTCAAAAAATATATATTAAGAAAAGGTAAAAATTGCTCAAAATGAAGACACCAAACTAGGTGCTATGAACCCATACTTATCAATCATACCAAAAATGTTGTAGATAAGATCTGGCTATCTCATCATGGTCATGACTAGTCTTTTCTCTATCCCCACATTTTTATACATATGTGATATGATTGACCCCACATTTGGGACTTTTAGATAATGGAATATACAAATTATTGTTTAATTCTTAATTTGATTGCCACCCCTCTATTAATTATTGAAAAATGTTGCATACAACCAATTTGCTTGTGTTCTTGGAACAAGGGATTTGGAATTGTATAGATATAACCCGTAGGAACATTTGATCATGAAATCAAAAACTGTAAAGATATAATAAGAAGACAACACATGTAGCTTGTCAACAAGTCTACCCGGCTATGTCGCTCCAAAAATGCATTGTTTTTGGAGGATTTGACACACAACTACCAATATCTTTGAAGAGTCTGAGCCTGGATATTGCAAGAATAGAATTATATGTACAGAGATCTATTTACATCATGCCTTTACAACCCAACTTCATACAAAAATGGAGTGGTTTAGTAATTGTTCTATAAAGCAAACAAAAAGGTAGCTTTCCAAGTTGAGTATCTTAGTTTTCCTATCATCAGCCAATCATGTATGTAAAATATGCACACTCCTACTTGACATCAAGTGAATTGCTGTGCTGTGTTAATACTTGAAGAATCCCTTTCAGTATAAAAGCTTCCTAACCCGAGTCTCAAGTGCCGGAAGCTTATATTCATGTCAGCTTTGCCCGTTAAATAGAGAGTAGTGCAACAGAGCTGCTAATAACAAGGTAAGAGCCATCTGAGCTGTCAAACTAGAGGCACCTGACAGAGAATGAGCTCCTACTAAATGTACTGAACCAGTAATTTCATCCTTCAATCCGATGCTCGATGAGCCTGTAGTAAACCACAAATTAAATTTTGATGAGTTGGTATGGAGATTGAATGTTGGAGGCAACAATATGATAGATCTCTTTAAACTCATTTTCAAGCAGACCAGGAGCATCATTCAGTTTGTCAAATGTAAAGGAGTTACTGATAAACAACAACATACCCAGTAAAATCCCACAAGTGGGGTTTGGGAGGGTAGAATGTACGCAGACCTTACTACTACCATAAAAGTAGAGAGGTTGTTTCTTGGAAAGGAGTTACTGATATTACTAGATATGATCTCTGTAGTGACAGGCACTTGTAAATGTGAAACTGACTTGGAGATGTAATATGTATTCAGATCAACTGCATGAGCAGTTCCCGTTTAAAATGTCGTTTACAATATCAGAACTGGGAAGCAGCAGGAAAATGTAATGAGGATCCCAACACTTACCAGGCACAACCTACAGAACTGGGGGGAAGTATATTTTTACCAATATCCTATTGTCAGAACTCAGAAGGCATGATTCTTTTTCTTTTCTGCTACATCTTTCAAAATGAACATTGGAGTTACCGAAAAAAGTTATGAGCTATGAGCTCAAAACCGCAAGAGAAGAATTATCAGTCTTTTCTTTTTGAAAATATGACAAAACTATTAATCTTTTAACCTGCAGACTACTCAATGTACAAAACTAGCCTGGTTGGAGAAAAATTCTTCAGGATCAGCAGAAATTAACACAACAGAGAAGCACAATATCTAACTGCAATATATTAACAATTAGTTTAGGGGTCAAAGTAGTACAACTTACAGTTATATTCAGTCCAACCAATGGCCTGCTTTTCAAGATCATACAAGACTAGCTTATTCGAGAGAACCAAATCTGCAAACACCAGTTTACTTTAAGGCTTCATAAGTAAAGAAGATATCATTTACTGCAAATAACAATTATCATCTTTAAGTTCATAAAGATCCAAGGACACCTAAGAACATGATTGAAAGAAGTCACATGCATCTTCAATCAGATAATCACAGCAATCGACAAATTATAATACCGTAAAAAGATCTTGGAAGAGAACCCGAGACTGCTACCAACAATGTCAAAATAATTACTTCCTCCCTCCATATTGCTTGACACTCATTTATTTTTTTGTCTATCTCACAAGATTACTTGTTGTCGGCCCAATTGGACCTGCAAAAATGTTTGGTACTAAAGGTATTTTTGTTTTTTATTTAGCTTATGTAGATCTTCCTTCTATATTAAATACCATGTCCAATTAAATACCGCCAAACAAAGTAAGTATAAATAGAAGCTAGTTTAAGATATCAATAGAGTTTTTACAATAGACAGAAACTTAGGTCTCACATGTTGGCATTCCCTCCACCAAAAGCAAACAAGTGATATTGCTATGTTAAGTATCTCATTCAATAAGAAAGTGATGACGCTGATAATGATGGTCATTATATATATATATATATATATATATATATATATCAATGCAACAAAGAGTATTTAAAGAGTAACAATTTCCCAAGAATTTGGAATCCATTGAGTTGCAAAGGAACATCAATTAGGTGAAAATAACACGGCTTAAGTAAGCCATTACCCATGCAATTATCATCAGTAGAACCTAATACAGCTCAACACAAAATTAATTAAACGGACAGCAAGGATATCCATAGAAGTACTGAGTTATTATACGCTGCTACCAAACTGAATGGAAAATTAAACGAAAACTTCCTCCAGTTTAAAGACAGACGGATAATTTGCAATCAAAACGAAATAAGCAATAAGTAGGAAAACACACCTCCAAAAACTGTGAGGTTCCATTTGTCACGAGATAAACTACCACTGTTCTGCCATCCAATGCAAAATAAATCTTCCTAAAAAGAATAAATAGGAATAAAGTCTTTGTTGTGTCTAGACAACATATATTGAAGTAACAAATATGCGTAACCAACAGTAAAATGAAATGACAGGTGTGAAGAGGGGAAATTGTATAGAAAAAAGGGATGATCCACTTTGATTCTATTACCACTTCCACCACCCAAAATTTTTATTTAAAAGGATATAAGGGATAATAGCAAAAATAGAATCTCTGAAACAGCAATATCAGCTTCGAGTCCAAGGGAGATAGCCTCCATTTTCAGATGATGTGGCTAGTGAAAGTTCTAAACTGTAAATGCTAAATCTAAAAGAAATATTGAGTGGCAATCAATTTGAATACAAAAATTACTCATCTCATAATACCAGAAACACATTATCTAAACTAAATCAATTCATCGAATACATGAACATCTCCTGCTAAGTTGGTGTTTATCCAACATAACAAAGGTGGAGCATGTGATGCCAGAATTCCAAATTTACTATCTACCTAAGCAACGGAAAAAAAGACATATTTTATCAATTATTGTAATAGGTCAGATATCCCAACAAGATTCCTACGTGGACTGAAGTTCAACAGCAGACACCACAAAGGCTTTGAGCCTTTTGGCAACATCTCTAAGTACCAAGAAGCCTCAAATGAATAAAACTTTGCAAATTTTGAAGTGGATATATCTACAATTAGTTAAGGCTTAAGAGACAAGCACACATCTATAATCTGCTTATCTCTCTTTACAACAACATACTCGGTGAAATCCCACAAGTGGGGTCTGGGGAGTTTGCTTATATCTTTGATGTTGATAATTGAATTTTGCTTCTTGATGGGTGAAGATACTGTAGGAAAGATGATTGAAAGATGGAGAATTTTCTTAGAGGATGTCAAAACAAACGGCTTCCCTACCCCAACTAGCTTACCCTTGAGGTTTAGTTGCTGCTATAGTTGCCATATGTCATTAGATGGCTATGCTTAGACTAGTTGATATGAACCTATGCTTCAGAGGAATTATTTGCTTCACTTACAGCTATTAGTTAGGAAAACAGAGTGGAGTGGGGCGTATTTGTTGTAGATAGGAAAACATATTGAAACATGGAATCTGCCTATATTGCTGAGACATCATGTAACTTAAATATGTTCAGGTGATAAAAGAGAAGTTGCCACCTATTGCAGCTCAGTAACAAATACACATCTACTACTTTGGAATTATACAATTTTAAGCAATTGACAGTACATCCTTCCAGCAATCTGTTATGGTCCAAGACTGATCATGTATCATAACTCGCCAAGTCCATCACAAGAAGATAAAGAGAATCTGAAACTTTTAATGAGAAAATAGATGAATTGTAAAGTAAAAGAAATACTTACAAAAGGGAATAGATACTCATGTGGACGAACTCTTAAAGAAAGAGAATTTTCAAAATGAAAATTAACTTGAGGGAATCCATCATCAACACTACAAGTTGACAGCAAAGTTGCATTTAAGTCGGTGAACTTCAAGGGCTCAAAAAACTGTACACAAACATAACTGCAACAGAAACCTTAGAAACTGTGGCAGCTTATATGAAGTTAGTGCATGCTCAACAGATAATATACATATGGAAACCGATAGATATTTTAGAACCCAGAAGTGCGGAAAATTTTCAGGCTAATGATTGGACACATATATACCAGGCCGAAAGACTGACAGCTAGATGTAGAATTAAGCAATGCTTCCATTATCATAATATTTCCACTAAATAGACAATCAATTTGGTATTAACGTAAACAGCTCTATCTTGAGAAAGAATTTGTAGTCAATATATTTTTAATCGGATGAAAAGATCAAGACTTATCTTTAGAAGTGCAAGTATGATTTAATTTCCAAATGCCACAGTTTCTGGATAAGCAAATGTAAATTGCAAAGTATCTAGCTATTGAACAAATTACACAGATAATCTGTAGACAGAGCAAACAACTAAATCCACTCAGTACGGACCATACCTTCCAGAGTATCCAAAGCATGTATACTCATCATTAACTGTACGCAATCTCAGATCAGGTTGCCAGGACAGTATCTAATAATAATTTAAGATATAAATGCCAAATGTTAGAAACAAGCATTTATGATTCATTTTAGTAATGGAGGGACCTCCAAAACGATTAAGAGAGGATAGCCGAGAACCTTCTTTACTAGTGGCCCATAAATCACCTCAGGAAGATAAGCCAAGGTTGTTCCACTGTCAATAATAACTCCATTGTTCACTCCATTTGTGAATACTTCAGCAGAAAGGTTTAGAAATTGAAAACCAACTTCAACAGCCGTCATATTGACATTGTAGTGTTGCCTAAATAATTTCACGATAATGTCAGTATGAACCATTGAAATCATTTTGATTTTCCAAAATAATAAAGTGCAGCTAAGGTGATGCTGAATTACGCATACAAATCTGAAAAGCGTGAATGTTCACTGGGAAAACCAGTTGTACTCTTATAAGTAAGGGTTTTGTAGATATACAAGGAGATAAACAAAAAAGGAGAGTTTAAGCTTTATCAAGTAAACTCATTTGTTGATATTTGCACATAAAGGAGATTTAAAGATCTGTGAAATAGTTCATATTATGGGTGTTCCTCAGAAGGATCAAATGAACGTGGTCCACACTATTAGAAGAATATGTAATGACGCATGGAGAATATTACCTCACCATTCAAACATGGCTATAAGAAATTCTTTTAATTAAAGTTCTCTACTTATCAAAAAGGATCTTACTGTATCTACTTCCTTGACTCCGATTCTAACATTGCTACAGACCAAGTCCTCAGATTCAGAGGACAGACAAGAAGTAAATGACTTAACTAATTATCTCTAACAATAATAGGGAGTTTGGAAATGAACGAGTTCCATGAAGCAAATTTTTCATAAGGTCCCTAGATGTTACTCCAAGTCAAAATCAAACTAGTTGGAATCTTCAAAGAGAAACTACAATGCAAAATATAGTGACAGATCTGCCATTTCTTCTGTTTTCCCTTACTTTTTTTTTGGAAATGAATAGAAATAAGGGATCTCATCAAGGCTCTGAAGAAGAAAGCTGGAGTCTACATGAGGCGAATCAGTGAGACATAATTTCAAAATCTAAGTTGGAAGACTTCAAACTAACTTCTTAAAAGGACTTGGTCTCCTGGTATAATACTGCTAGACATTGGTCCATTAACACATATGTTGATTGAAATATTAAAAGCCAACAAGATCTGCATTGAAATAACCAGAATACAATAGAACCTGGCAGGAGAATCACATACTGGTTCGGTACTAATGATGTCATGGTTACTTTTGGTTTGACAACGTTCCCAATGGCAAATATACCACCACCATTTACACCATCCAAGCAATGAGCAAACATTTTCTTCACTTTTCCAGATGAAGCCAGCTGGGAAAGCATGGATGAATTCGATTTCCCAAATCCCAAAACCCCATCAAGAGCATCATCTGAGGACCTTAGATCTGTAGACTGTGTACCCCCACACCTGCCCAAACAAGAGGAAGAATGTCAATAAACTAAAAGCAAGAGAGGAAAAAAAATATATGCCACTAGATATCAACCCAGCATTGAGGTAGTTCAGCCAAGCTTCCGATCTGCTTAGTTTGAAATGTACTTTTGTCAAGTGTAGTTTGAAAAGCAGTACTGTAGAAGTCCTTCAGTTTAATATTATTACAGCAGTTTGCATTTGGACGATCTTTCCGGAAGTGTTTGAGTCAAACTATTACTAGAAAAAAAATCTAAAGAATCACTTTTCACTTTGTACTAACAAACGGTATCAAATCTCTCCTTATCCACTTCAGCCCCATCAAAAATATCTCTACATTCCTGAAAGACTCAAAAAGATAGTCTTAATTAAGCTCTGCTCTACAGAGAAGGAAAATAAGGTCATATCCAAGTTAAATTATTACTATTTCAATATAGAAGTCAATAAGGCCATCATTAAGAATAACTGAAAACAGAAAACAACGGACTCCTACAATTGTTCAAAGTTTCTTCCAGTAGGAGATTCCCTTTAACTAAAAGTGTCTAGACAGCAAATTTCAGTTGAGGATTATATGATTTCAACAAGCTACTGAAGTACTTGCAGTTCCCAGAATACATCCAACATGCATCTTACCCAAAAATTACAGTTCCATTTGTTGAGTTAGTTTGGAGATCACCAGACACCAGATCATATTGAACAACGTCCTCCACAAAGTAGCCCATACTATAACTTCCATCTCCGTAATTTTCATTAAAGTAACATGAGTTGTTACCATAGCAGCCTGATACCGAGCCTCCATTTACATCCTTGCAGAACTGGTGTCCACAAGAAATTAATTTACCAGAGAGAGAATCCTTTCGATTGTAGAATGCTAGCTCTAGCTGTGCAACAATATGTGTACATTAGAAGGGGAGAAAGAGCACATAACACATCTTTTTTTCTAGGAGCAAGCAAATACAGAAAGCTGAATTAGGATATACAATCAGAAAACTTAAGAAACGTACACCATGATATCCTCTTCTGGGACATTGATCACATCCAATGCAATTAACCCACATTATGTCGCTTCCAGTATCCACTTGCACATAATAATCATTTGATGGTGTTCCGATTCCAATCTTGGCATAGTAAAGCCTATATTATATTAAAATTCAGATTATAACTTCAATAGCACACTTAAAATGACCCAAAATGGTAAAAAGGTTAGGCCTTCCAGAGCAATTTGCTACATAAGTTATTTTTTATGTCGAACTGAAACTTCCTCAAAAAGTCCATGGATCATTTTTCAATTATTCAAGAACAAAGGTTGTAAGCACTAAACTACTATGTTTCAACCATGGACTTCTATGCCTGCACAAGACTAATTCAACATCAACCATCTTCTTAAAATTAACAATCACTACATGAATGGACCTTCGTCAAACATTTACAAGCTAAGGAATTTAATCATCTGGTAACTTCAAGGAAAGTCAGTCAAGTCAACTACAAATTCAAAATCACCAACCACCATGTGCCCAGTGTAACCACAAGAAGGGTCTAGGAGGCTAATGTGTACGCAAACCATACCCCTAACTTATAAGGAAGAGACGTTGCTTCCGATAGACCCTCGGCACAAAACAAGAAACTCAAAATCCAAAGCACTAATCAAGTTTCTACTAACATATTTAAGAAAATATTTCCAGTTACGACCAAAATAAGCATCTCGTGGGGTTCCACTAGGTATGTCGTTGTTGTTGACCAAAATAAGCATACATATACACCTTTCATATCATTACTAGGGAAACATGTATTCTCCAACAATTGCTCTTCAGTAAGATGATTAGCTACCATGAACTAAAGCATGTAGCTTTTCCACTATATTCTCAACCAGTTACATTCCCACAATGCAGCAACGTACCAGAAACCACCATCATACAAGTTCCAACTTGATGCTATTCACAAATTAAATTACAAATTGTGTTCACCACTCCAAGAACAGTACAATAGTTCAAGAACACAATCCAGACTATTATCCTTTTGTTAACAACTTTGCCACTAAACTCAACTCGAATCTAGAAAAATCCATGCTAATAATTTTTCCTCTATAATTGAAAGTAACCTATTTTAGCAAATTAACTATCAAATAGCAGCAACTTGCAAACACATTCCCATTTTAACAAACCAAACAACCAATGTACAACATAACATAATACAAGTTTATAACGTAATGAATAACTGAACATGTAACACCACAATTAGGTTACCATCCACAAATAGGAGAAAGTAACAATATAAGCATAACAGCACATAAAGCAAATCCCAAAGTACAGTACATCAAACTAACAAACACAAGTAGATGTATTTATACTTCTGCCTCAAACTATGAATATTACAGATACACTTTATATGAGGTCTTCCTTTGTTAACAAGTCCCTAACATGCGTAACATGCCCATTACACGGGCGGAGAGAGAGGGGTGCAAGGCGTTTCAATTCATTGAAAAATTATACAACAATAACAACAACCCAGTGTAGCCCCACAAAGTCGTGTTTAGGGAGGGTAGAGTGTAGGCACCCTACCCCTACCTTAAAGGCAGAAAGGTAGTTTTCGATAGACAATTCAGCTATGTGAAAAGGAAAAATCTGATTTTTACTTGCACATATATATAAGTTAGCGAATCTCCTTAGCATAGTTTTTCTCTAATCCCCTTGTTGAATTCTTGGCTCTGCCACTGCACATACACGTACCTAATGTACAAGCATACAAGCCTAAGCCTAAGGTACACAGAGTATAAAAAAAAAAATTCCCAGCAAGTAAAAGAAGTAATTATATGCATCAAATGCATACCCGACGGAATCGGGACGGCCGGTGCCGCCAATAGGAAGGTCGACGCCGGCAAGAAGTCTGAGATGGCGCTTTTCATCATGGGCTTTTAGGGCAGAGAGCGTCCGTTCAGACTGGGAAAATTTGTAATTCACTTTGATTACTCCTTCAATTCCCCCATTTGCAGTTCCAATTAACAAAATGAACCATAAAAAGTAACCCAATTGGAATTTCACCATTATAGCTACTCACAAAAAGCTGTATCACTAAGATTGAAATTTAGGAATTGGGAATAATAAAGAAAGAATTGGGTGTTGACTGTTGACCTCTGATGGTGGAGGTCGTCGTCTTCTATTGGTTGTTTTCGAAATGGAACTTTGGTGCTAAAATCACAAGAGACATTTTTGCTGCCTTTTTTTATTTTTACTTTTTGGAAAATAAATATTCCTTTAATTCTCGTTGTATAAAACTAAAACTAAATAAAATATATTAATAATATACGTATTAATTATACATAAATTTATTATGCATTATTTGGTTTGATGTATCTAAAATCGATGCATTGCATATTAATTTCTTACAAATATACCCTCCACAAATTATATGTGAAAAAATTTTTAAAGGACAATGGTATCTTTAATCATATTAATGCATGTTGCATTACTAATATCTAGAAATCTATAATATTAATAACGCACACCTTAATACACAATAGAGTCTTGAAGTAGTTATACATAGTATGAAAAAAAAATGTATCAAGCAAGGTACTACTAATACAAAAAGTTAAATGCATGCATTATTTTTGTCAATGCACTCTACCAAATGATTTCTTAAAATCGCAATAACGTTAAACAAGTAGACAACGTATTTTATGTGCAAGACAATATTGTGTAATGTGTGTTCTATGTGATATTTTATACTAGTACGTATCATATTATATAAGACATACATATTTATTTTTAGTTTTATACAAATTTAAGTATTTAGATATATATATTTGATGTAGAAGAATATACATGTCACGTGAGATCAAATCAAAAAACATGTTTGTGTATTGTGTAAGTATTAAAAATACTTATGAATTAGAGATAAATTATTAATTATATTTATAAATAGCCTTAAGAACACCTCTTTGCTTTAACTAACTAAACTTAAATATACTTTTAATCTATATCCATCAATATTATATTTTTTTAAAAAAAAAAAATCTATCTATACTATATTAAAAATGTTAAGACATTTAAAATTTATTTGAACTTTTAATTTATCATAAGTTTTAATTGGTGTTAGATTCTTTCAAAACTGCTTTTGAAATGAATTATTTATTTTTTTATAAGTTCATAATTAAAAAAAATTCTCTATAATTTTTGTTATCAAACTACAACAAGACTAATTTAATATCTAAGATTACAAGTGATCTTAAATTGTTGTCCCAAGATCCTTAATAAAAAGCCAAGTGAGTTCAGGAATACTTTTAATATTTCTCCACCGTTTGTCGCTTCTTTCGAAATTGGGCTAAATTTTGAAATAACATTGATGTTGTGAAATGACATATATTAAAGATCATATATTTATATAATAAAGATAACGTATAGAAAAAGGTGAAAAAAGTAACAAGTGAAAATAACCACCCAAAAAGATACCTTTTTACCATAATTTCATCTAATAAATTTGTTAAGATATCTTACAGCATGGAAAATTTCTGATTAGATTTGCTCAATTTTGAATTTCAGCAGGAGTGAAGTGGTAAATTAGATGGACCTTGATCATAATTGCATATTTAAGATCAATTTTTTATTTTTAGTTAGAGTTGAGTGGATTAATTAGCTGAAAGCTCTAACTGTTTGATGGGATTATTTCTGGGATAACCCCTAAATTGGATTCTAAACCTGACATTATTTTATAAATTGGAACTTGAACTTTCATAGTACACAAATAGAACCCTCAATTTGGTAATTCTTGAACAAGTAGGCAAAAATCAGTCGCTGACGTGACGCGTAAGTGCAGTTGCGCTGACGTATTTTTTCAACCAATACTGAGATGCCATGTTTGTCCACGTAAGCACAACCTGTACACATCATACCCCTTATTTTTACACGTGACATTCCTAAAAAAATGAAAAATTAAATAAATTTTACAAAAAAATTACATTTTTTTATATAAATTACAAAAAATTACAATAAAAATTTTAAACATTTTAAAAATTTTACATAAGTTATAAAAATTACAAAAACAAATTAAAATTTTTA
>JAABOM020000110.1:27501414-27518917 GCA_011800125.2 Solanum clarkiae
TAGCCGATAGCTAAAAATGAGATATTTCACAGGTTCTCTGATTTTCGTTAGCTTATTCTTTGCTTCTTGCTATTTTGCGGTTGCTTTTCTATATTGAGGTGCCAGAAGATGGTGGTAGTACGCATGTCCTCTAGGTTTAGAATCATCTGTGTTGAACTTGGGGTGTGTGGAGTGTGAATAGAGGTTGGATATGGATTAATGTGGAACCTTAAGGTGGCAGCAGACAATGGCATGTCTTTTGACCTGTTGGAAAAAAGTTACTGAATGTTAGTCTAAAGGGGCAACACTTGTTAGCATTTTCTAAAGGTCAAGTAGATTCTACTAATTTATATGATTGCTTTAGTTTATCATGCAAATAAGCATTTTTTTAACCTTGAGGTCTCAACCTCATGCTCTTTGGCATGGGATTTTGAGTCTTGCCTCTCTCTGGAATGATGGCCTTATGGGTGATGAAGTAAAACCATTGGTTCACATCCTGCAAACTTGAACATCGGTTGAAGTAAAATTCAATATCACCTATATGTAGTTTTGGACAAGCTGAATCCCTTTACTACTACTAATTGTTTCCACTTTATGGTTATTTATATGTTAAATGTAGTTTCTTAAACATTTTGCAGCTGTCCATTGAAATAGTTGTAGTCTTTTACTTTCTAATGAGGTTAGCTTTGATACCACTTAGATTCTGTCAAGAGTATTCGTTAGAGAATTAATTCAGAGAACAGTGTGCTCTGTTAAGTTTTAGGTCATATAGTTTAAAGCAAGAAGATAGGAAGTAGAAAGTTTCAGCCACTTACAGTGAAGTAACATTTCCATCTGACTTCTGTTGCTACAATCTATGGATGATTCAAATTCTCTAAAGCACTCATAGAATGCTTGGTGTGTTTATTTGGTCCTTTTGGATGAGGCATGTGATGAACTGATGATTCTTTTAGTCACTAAAGCCTGTACCATTCCTAAATGATTTATTTTTGAAGTTTCTCATAATATATCCAATTCTTTACTTTGTTTGCCTTGAATAGATTGGCCATGCATGAAGAGTCATCAACCCGACGCAAGGTTGATGACGATGTGCATGAGGGTGCTGTCCCTGCATATCTGATGGATCGTGAAACTACCACAAGAGCTAAGGCATGTTGAGTTTGATGCTGTGTTGAACTTGTCTTTTCTGTTCAATTTGTGGTACAATGAACATAGACTGATTATAATGTTTTGAATGTTAAACCTTCTGTGTAGATTCTTAGCAACACAATAAAGCAAAAGAGGAAAGAGAAAGCTGGAAAATGGGAGGTGCCTCTGCCTAAGGTAAAGTTAGAATATCCCTTTATTAACAAAACATTTTACCTTATCCAATCTAAAGAAGGTAAAGTTAGAATAACATGGTAAATTTTGTCCCTTTGTCCCTGCATTTCTTGTTTCAGTACTATCTCTGTCCGCCTGTATGTTGGTTCTTGACTCGTGTTTGGTGTACCCATAATTCTTGTTGTTTCTGAAATATTGATGTCGCTCTGTTTCTCTCTGTTTGACTGGTCACAGTATCATAAATAGAGATACTTCACACTTTAGTTTGTGCTCTTAAGATTGAAGTTGTGGATCTTTTATCTCACATGGAATATGCTTAGCTGTAGGGATGATTCTTATTTGTCGTCTGAGATAGTTACAGAGAACTCTCTGAAAGTTGATGACCCACAATGGGTTGACATTCCAATATCATATCAACATCAGTGTAAATCTTTCTGTTTACATTAATTGCTTTCTAATAAGATACTTCACCTTACAGGTTAGACCAGTCGCTGAGGATGAAATGTTCCGAGTTATAAGATCTGGCAAAAGGAAGAGTAAGTATTCTTCAATTACCCAATTTCATTTTCTGCTGGTTAGCGTATATCTCCGGGTTCTTCATTTCAGCTCCGCACTTGTCCTTTGTTGTGTTATTTGTTACCTTTGGGATTGTTAGGAGCAGTTTTTTGACCATTTTGATTTTCGCTCATCTTTTGCAGCCAAGCAGTGGAAGAGAATGGTTACAAAAGCCACCTTTGTCGGAGCAGGGTTTACCAGGAAACCCCCAAAGTATGAGCGATTCATCCGCCCATCTGGCTTACGTTTTACTAAAGCCCACGTGACACACCCTGAACTTAAATGTACGTTCAATCTTGAGATCATCGGGGTGAAGAAGAATCCTAATGGTCCAATGTATACTTCACTAGGTGTTATAACCAAGGGAACCATCATCGAGGTAATCTTTCCGTTTCAAGACTGCACCCAAGTTTGTCTAGTCTTGGTTGCATTCACTAATTGTCTTGCTATAAAATCCAGGTTAATGTCAGTGAACTTGGTCTTGTCACTCCTGCTGGGAAAGTTGTTTGGGGTAAGATATGCTATACTTAAACGTTACACTTGGGGAATTCTTTTGTCGTTCAAATTCCGATCTTTCATTTTATTGTGGATTATTGAATGGCAGGTAAATATGCTCAAGTGACGAATAATCCTGAAAATGATGGTTGTATCAATGGAGTTCTGCTCGTGTAGTACTTTGTAACAGAGAAGAAACTGCACCATTTTGTTTTAATGGAGTGCATAACTATTTGTATCTTATCGGTGGTTACACAGTTGTAGAATAGGAGAGGTGAAATGAGTTGGAACTTGCAAATATACCGATAATTTAGGTCTTTGTTTATTGTTATGCTATTGAGGTGGAACGTAGCATGTGAGGTTTGTTTACAAGCAAAAAAAAATGTCCCAATATCTTTTTTTTGGCCAATGCAAAGGTCAAGATTTACCAATTTCCTACTTATGTTTAACACTGGAATTGTATTACATGTAACATAATTCAAATTAACAGAAAATCTTATTCAGGTAGAATTCAAACATAACACTTAACACCAATGTTCACTTAATTGAGGATTTTGATTTCGTCTATCTTAAGTGAATTAAAATTAGTATCTTAAATACTTGTTCTTCCATCCAAATTTAACAGATAATTAAGAGTGAAATAATTGTGCTTGTTCATTGAACCACAAAACAATTATTCATCTAGTTATATTCTTATTCAAAAACATTTTTTTCTCTAATTTATCCTTAATACTCGAAAACAAAACTATGTACTGTGAATCCATGTTGATCTAAAAAGTTATACCTAAGGATTTGTATGTCCATTCAATTTTTTCATTAAATTTTAAATATTCTTTCGTGTTATATTGGACTTGACCTTTTGAAGATGGATTCTTTTAGTTTAAAAACAAAATTTTCAAATAATTTCCTTTTTTTTTAAATGTACCAACAAAAGGAAAATGTATAATTATGCATATTTTTTCTACTATATAGAAGAGACAGTTAAGTTGCGTGAGCAGATCGACATGCCTGTTTGAAAAACTTGAGGGTATATTTATGATTTTTTTATGATTCTTCTGTTTTAATTTATTTGTCTTATTTTTAGTATTTTATATATTTAAAATTTCTGTAAAGAATAATACTAATCATGATAATTGACAACTTAAAATGGCTTTAAAAACATGTTAAGTAAAAAATATAAAAAAAAAAAATTATAAATCATGATAATTGACACCTTTCAATTTTTTAAAACCAAATAAAAAATTTAATTGATTATTGAAATTAATACATCACATAAAAAAGAACAAAAGAAATAACATGCATCATTTAATTAGGAAACTACCGTAAAAATTACCATAACAATAGTAAATAAAAAAAATATCAATCACAAGAATTAATAACTTAAAATGTTTAGAATACTAAAATGTTCAATTAACACTCGAATCAATTCGCATAAATAAGGATGGATGAATAACATATGTTATGTAAAAATGACGTAAACGTAATATAGATCACAATACTTAAAAACTAAAAGACTAAAAAAAATTTTGTTTCTCGAAATTTTGTCAATGCCAAATAAATTGGAAAAGGAGTAGTAACATATGTTATTTAAAAATTACATAAGAAAACACTATAATTCACAGTAGTTAATAATTTAAAATATTTAGAAATCACATTAAAATTTAATTAACTTTTCAAATTATATCTATAACATATAAATTAAACACAAAAATAACAGATATTAGATTTGTATCAGCACGGGCGCCGATGTCTATTTAAATTGGTCAAAAATTAAAAATTGCAACTTTTGCAGGGACATGTATGTATTGAGATCTATCTTTGAATTGTCTTAGTAAAAACCTCTCTTTTTTTAATTATTTCAACGACTATTGCGTGTTTATGTGATTAAAAAACAATCTGATATTACAGAAGACAATGAAAATATGGAAAAAAAGTAGTAGTGAAGAGGAAGGGAAGTATGCAAATAGTGACTACTTCAATAAGCTACCTGATGATGTTATAGCTTCTCTTTTTCTGAGATGCAGCCTCAAGTCATTATCCATGTTAAGGTGTACATCCAAGTTGTGGAATAACTTTATTATTACTCCGTCCTTCCTTCATACTCACCTGACAAAATCAACAGAAAATGGCCCCAAACTTCTTTTTCTGGAAAGAAAATGTTTTTACAGGTCAAATTCGTCCTGTTTCACTTGACATGGATGGAAGCAGGGATGAGTTATACACCGTTACTGCCCCTGATACCCAACTATCAGTTGCCACAATGAAAGTATGCTATGCTATGGTTTGGTTTGCCTCTCGACGGATTGTCGTATTTATTTGTGCAATCCCGCTATGAAACAATTGTGTGAATTGCCGGAATATTCACCTTCTGCTACCCGTGGATATACGGATTTTGGGTTTGGATATCTTCACTCGAGGAAGGAATACAAAGTGGTGCATTATTTCTATAGGGGTCCCCGGTGTCTTCATATCAATGTTCAGCTTGCACAACTAAAATTTGAGGTTCTTACCCTAAATAGGGTTGGTGGTGTTTCGTTTAATGGATGGAAAGAAATTGCAGACACGCCTCCTTGTCATCCATGCTCGTCCGGACTGTTAGTAACTGAACGTATGTATTGGTTGACAGTGTCCAAAGTTCTTGGCCGTGTCCATCCTACTCGAATTCTTTCATTTGACTTTGAAAATGGAAAGTTCCTAACTATATCAGCTCCATCATCTTTTAAGGATCAGATAATGATGGATTTGAAAGGGATGCTTTGCATGTCGGACATTGACCACTTTCGTAGGAGTTCAATTCTAGATTTGTGGATACTCAAGGATAAAGACAGTTGCACTTGGGTACATGAATATAGTGTCAATTTGGTGAACTTTGGGTATAAGAATATAACGTCTGGCTTCTTGACATTCAATGAAGAAATAATATTCCGACATAGGCATACTGTGGTCTTCTATGATCTAAAAAGGAAATCCTTCAGAGGAGTGGAAGCGCTTGGGTTAATGCGTTATCCTACCACTGCATCACAGCGTTATTGCATTTACTCGAAAAGCTTGTTTTCCTTAGGAAGCAAACAGTCCTCCCCTCTTTTATGTTGCATGATAAAGGATTCATAATGTTATGACATATTACTCCAGTATCTTTATTGCTTATGATGTGAGCATTGTATCGAAAAATTTAAAACTCTTATTTGCAGTTTATGGGGTCTGATCTTCTTTATCAGTTACATGAACAAAACTCTCTCTCCTTGCTTTGGCTTGAATGAGAAACGCTCTTTGAGCATAATATTCAATTGCATGTGGCTGTGGAGTGTTATTATATGATCTATTCCTTGTCATTGGTGGCATCACTATTCTGCAAAAAAGAAATAAACATCTCTACTGCAAGCGAGTCTTATTAGTTCCTCAACTTTATTATATACGCTTTTATGTGAGAAAAAAAAATATCTATGAGAGGTGAAATCTCTCCATTTTGTAAGGAGTAAGAAGAGAAATTTGCTGCCATATTCTCTAAACTCTCAAATTGATTTCTTTTCTTGTTTGATTCATAAGTCCGAGTAGTTTTATCATTTTTTAAATGTATGTATTCTATTTTTCAATAATGCTAACTTCAAGGCTGATAAATAACCATCTTTAGTTTTTACGCAGGCGAGAGCTTATTAATTGTTGAACTTTATAATAACCAAAAAAAAAAAATAGTTAGCTTAATGATTTAGAAAATTCAAAATTTATCTTGCGCTTCTAGGTTTAAATTTTAGACACTAAATTTTTATTTTTTAAATTCATCAAGAAAAAATCTTAAATTTGTCTTTTCATTTTTTAGTGGAAGAGTTGACATGCTACTCTGAATATTAAAAAAACAAATTAGCTTGAATTATTGATGTATATTAAATGATGACTTAAAAGTCCAAATAGGTTCTCTAAAGTTTAAAGCACGTTACTGAAAGTCAAAGCTCCTGGCTTTCTCTTACATTTATTTTTGTTTTCCTTTCTGTCTGATGTTAGTTCAAGGAATTAGATTTATGTCGAAAAGTTTTATATATTTTTTAAGAAGGAAACTTCATATTCTGAGCTCAAATCTAATAGTTTATATCATTTCACAAAAGTAATTCTGATTCTTAAAAAACATTTTGTACTTTAGTTTCTGAAGTTCTTTACTCCAAAACTCAACATTGTACCCTTTTAATTCTTCTCTTAACTTTTTTTAATGTTTTATATTCGAACTTTTTAATGTCTAATGGTGTGACTTGTGTGGTGTACCACTCTCTTCTTAAAAGAGGACTTTGTAACAAAAATGCCACTTTGAAAATAAAATGATTTTTAAAAGCTTGACCAAACAGACTAATATGATTAACCAACGAGGCTGTATCTACCACACATTAAATAGAAATCAGAAGATCATTGCCAAGTCAAGCTGCATTGATTCATCCATTGAGGTCCAAGACATAAAAAAATATAATCTGTACATAACCTATAATTTGGCAAATATGTAAGCATAGAAATCTTCACGATATCAAGAACAAATTATTTATGAACAACAGAACAGGACATCAAGGACAAAACACAGAAGGAAACAATCTAGACTATGATATAATCGGTTCAAATCAGCTCCTTGTCATCAACACTTGCACAGGTCATCTACAACATCAAAAGCATGCATCCGAGAGACAGCAACAACATAGAGCAGCCAAACTGCAGAACACATTCAACCGGTTATTAGTCTGACTGTAAATTAGAAATACAGCAAATTCAAATACGTTGAGAACTGCTAAAAGAAAAAAAAGCTTCTGAAACATCTCAGAATCAAAGGTCATTGTCTAATAGGTTCTCACTAGCATTGTGACAACTTTAAGTTTGATCAGTTTGACGAGTATCTTACAGGTTATTAATCTGAATTTGCTGGCCCCACGGAATACAGTGGCAATGGCATGAGGGATAGGGCCCTCCTCTGGACCAGGTTGCAGGAATGGTGCCACCTCTGGACCAGTCGAAGGGGGCTGGAGCCGCCTTCCATAACTGTATTACATCCTTAATTTTCAGATTGTTCGCTTTCGCGAAATTCTTCCAGCGTGAGGTAAAGACACGCATAAACTTGTTACTTCGTACGCCATCTTGATACAATTTGATACACATGTCAACGTTGCGATCTTCCATGTTGCGCACAGTTATTTTCATATCAGTTTCATTTAGGAAATTGTAATTTGATTATTATATCAGCAAGGTGAGTCTGTCCTTGTTTATATCAGAACAGTTGCTTTTGTACAATTATAAAATTGCTTTCATTTTAAATTGCAGCAACAATTTCCGGAAGAGCTTCATCTACTTCAGTCGGGAGTTCATCTTCTTTGGCGATCTCATCTTCAGTTAGTGACCTGAATGTCACAGACTTAGACCTTCACTAACACTTTCGCGCGGCACTAGTCGATTTGCTCACGATTCTTTCACGATCTTGCAAATACTAGGCCTTTCAACTCTTGATCGCTAAGGGAATGTTAGATTAAGAAAACAAGAGAGCTTTTAGAAAATACACTTCTTTAACACTTGGAAGATTGCTTACACTTTCTTGGATGGTCTGTACAAATGAGTGGCACTTCTATTTATAGTATTACTATCTAGGGATCAAAGTGTAATTAATAATTACTTAGAAGACCCTCACTTATTTACATTTTAGTCCCCTCTCTAAAATCTTTCATACTATTCTAAAGAGAACTAAAGACTATAAATATTTCTATACAATTCTAGAATCTTACAGGATCTCCTTCAAACTCCACACATATCTAAAATTTTTCACACATCTTTAGAGAGTTCCACACATCTCTAGAGAATTCCACACTTCTCTAGAGTTTTCTAAGGAACTTCAAAAGCTATCCACAATGATCTAGAGTCTTCCAGAAACCTCTCCAAGATTCTAGTTTCTTCTCCTTGACTCTAGAACAATAACATACCCAGTGAAATTCCATAAGTGGAGTCTAGGGAGGGTAGATTATACGCAGATCTTACAGCTACCTCATAGAAATAGAGAGACTGTTTCCTAAAATCCTCAACTCAAAACCCATAAGTAGAATTAACTAGATATGACCAAAAGAAATGTAAGTGAAGGAAAGGAGATAATAGGTGTGACTAGCAATGAAATGCAAATGACTACTAAAAAAATCTAGTGTATATATATAATATATCATCATCATTACTAATAAGAGCGAAAGCAGGCAGCTCTTCGTTAACATGTCTGTTTGAGGTATCTGATTATTTGCCGTTATTATATAGGATCCATAAAAATAATTTGTGGCTTCATTAGTTTAATAATTTTCAAAGCAGCTTGATTGCATTTATTCAGCTGCTACAATTATGATTTTGCAATATTACTTCGATTTTATAATATTAACCAAGATAAATTATTTTTGTGAGTTTCTTAATTTAATATTTCCAAAGCAGCTCAATTATTTATATTTGTGAGTTTCTATTAATTTAATATTCGCAAAACAGTTTGATTATAGTTTTTCGACTGCTTGTAGGTCTAATAATTAATAACTTAAAATTTTGAAAATTAATACATACAAAAAATTTATTCGCATCACAAAAATTGAAATTAAAAATTTTTTGTTGGATCGTGCAGACACGGACGCTCGTGACTAGTATATATATATATAAAATAGGAGAAGTAAAAAAGGCAAAACTTTTTTTTTTCAAAAAGGGCCACGACAGTATTATACACAAATGCACATTTTAGTGTTACTAAATGCTGTAAGTATTTTTTCCCATAAATCTTTATTATTATATTTTAAAATAAAGTTTTTTTGTTATTATAATCATAATTTTTACTATTTTGATAATTGATACATATACAATCACATATTTCTATTTCAAAGTTTCTATCTTCTCTATATATAATAGGAGAGGTGATAATGCCACATGTCAACCTCACAAAAAAATAGCATATTTTTAGAAATTAAATATTGTAACATTTAATTTTGTTAAAAAAAAAGACACATTAATTGCCGTTAATCGTTTTTAATTAAAAATAGTTAGCACTTCACTAAAGAGCAGATTTTTTTTACAGATTTTTAAAAATTTGAAATTTTGTTGCTTTAACTATTTACTGCTTTTCAAAAATTTAAAACTTTTACAGTTACTTTAATTTTTTACTGCTTTTCAAAACTAAATTTTGATAGTAACTTATTCATGTTATACCCACACACTTTCACACAATTTTTTATTCTATTTTTCTCACAGTATATATTTTGGTAAAGATTTAAAAATCGAGGTCATCACTAATTTGTGATTGGAATTTGATTACTGATTTGTTTCTTCTTAGTATAAAACAATATAATTATATTATATTTATTTGCTTCTTTGGGTCAAAATAAGTAAATAATATTTTCCGCTAATAAAGTTTTCTAATGATAATTTCTTAGTTCATGTGTATGTTCTTATTTTCATTCTTTGGCTATTTTTAGTTTTATTTATATAATTCTTTTTTACGAGGAGTTCGTGAATATATTTTTATTGCCATTTTTCATCTTTGTATTTGAATTGTTTGTAGAGTTTTATTTTACTATGATTGTGATATATAAAAATAATCGTGGCAAGAGAAATTAAAGTCACAAATGTGACTAATTCGATGTTTGATTGGTGGTGAAGCATGATGATAATAATCCTACTACATAAACAACAACAACATATCCAGTATAATCCCACTAATGGAGTCTGGGGATGGTCGATTGTAATAGCATTTGTTTAAATTGGTCTTGTCACTCCTGCTGGCAAAGTTGTATGGGGTAAAATATGTTGTACTAAAAAACCTTCATATAATATTATTCAATTAACAGAGAATCTTATTCATGCAGTATTCAAACATAGAAATCCTTTGGTCCACTAACTAATTAAGTGGAGATTATAATGCAAATGTTATTTATTGAGCGATTAATATAATAGAGAGAGTGTCAAGCTTAATGCATTTTATCCCACTTAACGTTATACATACATTTTGGCACAATTTGCTGCGCATGTACCAATTTCACTTTTTTTTATTTATTCTCTAAAAAAATATTTTTCTACTTTTAACATGTCAGAGAGAAAAAGTTCGATAATTGAGCGGGTTGGGTCAATTTTGAGTGAGTTATAATGGGTCAAGACAACAGGTTAAGATTCAACCAAATCCAAAATCGCTTGTGTCAAAATGGGTTGGGTTTAAAATGAGTTGAGTAATGATTTATAGAGCGGATCAAGATCTAATCTGAGCCAACTTTTATTAAATTTTACTTATTTTATTTGTTCTATTATTTTAATAATTAATTAAATTATATTTTCCATTATTTTGACTATATAAAGCATATCAAATTAAAAAAAGTGCTTTGAAAGTATTTTAACAAAATCTCTATCTAATCAATTGGAGTTGCATATCAACCCAATTTTAAATAAATTGGGTTGAGCTAATAACACGGATTGGGCAGATTGGGTTTAATTTTGCCACCTCTAAGAAAAAGTCTGACAATTGAGCGGTTGAAACAATTTTGAGTGAGTTATAATGGGTCAAGACAACAAATGAGTTAAGATCACCCAATCTAAAGCTGCTTGTGTCAAAATAGGTTGAGTTAAAACGGGTTGCATATTGCTCAACTTTTATTAAATTTTACTTATTTTATTTGTTCTTTTCTACATTTTAGTAATTAATAAATTATATTTTTTATTATTCTAGTTATATAAAATATATCAATTAAAAAAATATTTTAAAAATATTTTATCAAGATTTTTTTTGAGTCAATCCGGATGATATTTTCAACCCAATTTTAAATATATTGTTTGAGCTAATAAAACGAGTTGGACATATTGTTTTAATTTTGCCACCTTTAGGAAAAACATATCTTTTTCATGTTTAATCTTCAATGTTTAGTAATTATTTATTCCTAAAAGAACATTTCTCAAAGCTTATTTATTAATAAATCCTCGTCTTTTGCCCTTTCAAAAGTGAAAAAGGAAAATGATTTCTACTTTGGCGGGAGTCAATTACCTCTATAAATATGTCCCCATAACTGACCTTCCCCTCCCAAATCTTCCTTCCAGCGGAAGCTAGATATAGATTAGGGTTTTTATCTATGCTGCTCAAAGGGCGAGAAAGCTTAATCAGATTGATAGGTCGGCGTCGGCGATTTCTCCGTCGCCGTTCTTTCATCACTTCATCTGTTTCTCAGGTACCACATTTCCAATCACTGTTTACACAATATATCATTATCTGTTAGTTTCGTTCATAGCTTATTGAAAACGATTGTATTCAAGGATTTACAGATTGGTTCTAATGAAGATAAGGATGAAGAAACCACTGAAAGTTTAACCAAAAAAGAAGTAAGCGCTGAAAGGGGAAATGCAAATGGAAATGATGATGAGGAATGGGTTGATTGTCCTGTTTGTGGAAAGAAGGTTCGAGGTGAAGAACCTGTTGTTAACTCTCATTTAGGTACGTAGACGTTCTTTCTGATTTTGATGTTAATATTTAAATTCTCGTTTTTGAATATTTTGGGATACTTTCTTCCATATTTAGCTTGACAGTAGAGCAAAGGTGGTATCTTGATATGCTTTATGTGTGTTGTTGCAATTGTGCTTTGTATTGTAGGGAAGTGGGTTGGGGGGATTTGGCTAATATTTGGTTCAAAACCAATATATATGTGTGAAAAGGTCCACAATTTACATATAATATATTTTTAACCCAGTAAATCAAATGGTTTGTGGTAGAATTTCAAACTCAAACATGTAAAATTTAAATTTTTGATCTGTTTTTGTGGATGCATTTGAAATTTTAAATTTCTATACTTACATTTCTTTTGGTCATATCTAGTTATTCTGCCTATGGATTTTGAGCTGAGTGTTTTAGGAAACAATCTCTCTACTTCTATGAGGTAGCGGTAAGGTCTGCGTACAATCTACCCTCCCCAGACCCCACTTGTGGGATTATACTGGGTATGTTGTTGTTGTTGTTGTTGTTGTTGTTGTTGTTATACTTATGCATCAAGCGAATTTGCAAATTTGACGTTGCCACTAGACTACCATTTTAATTTTTTTCCAGTAGACATAAGACCCAATTTTACAAGGTAAAATAAATTGCAAATAGAGAACCATGAAATTGAGTCCTCTTATTTACCCCTATTCCTTTTGCGAAGTCGACTAAGAAGCTTGTCTTTTTGCGGCTTTTGCAACAAGTTAATTGTTTTGTTTTTAATCTTTTTAGTTGATCTAATTTTTTATTTGTTCGACTTTTGAGCTATGTATAAACTTTATTTTTCAGACAAATGCCTAGCTAGAGGAACGAAACGCAAATTGAGCCAGTGCACCCTTTTCCAGTTGAAATTTTGCACACGACCTAAAGTTACAGCCACATCCATTGATTCAGACTTGACAAGGACCAAGTTTGGTTCAAGTGCAAATGATGGTAATATATATGATCTGGCTTCTGAAATGAGAAACTCAGATCGTTCAGAAAATAATGTCCAAGATGTATCCAGTTCATATTCTGTCTCACACACTCTGGCAACCCGCACATCCAATAAATTCACCCAAAATAGTAGCATATGTAATAGGGTTAATAGAGCTGAAAACTTGGATGGTCTCCCTGAGTTCGATGATGAATCCAAACTTCTTTCTGGTGCGAAGTCGATGCAAATTGTGGGGCTAGAGGGGTTTTCTCAGCATGAAATAAGTGATGATAGAATTGACAACATTACAGGCTCGCCTTTGTCACTTTATGAACACAGGACTCCCAAATGTGTGGAACCTTTGGAAGATGATGAGAACTCTAAGATTTTGCTTGATACTTTCATTGTTGGCCGTAAGTTTGCTGATGACACAGAATTAATTATTGGAGCCATGGTGATGCTTTCAAGAGATTTCGAGAATGTCAAGGATCCGAACGCAGTCAAGGTTGATTTTCACTTTGGTTATCTTTAATCGGTAACGTTGTATCTGAAGATGTGTATAAAAAAGCATTGCTCGTATACTCTTGCAGGTTCTAACAAAAGATACTGGTCACAGTAAAGAGCTAGGTTTCATCCCCAGGGAATTGGCACAATATGTATCTCCATTGATAGACAATTTTCAGCTGGGGTTTGAGGTAATAATACTAGACAGTTTATGGTCATATTCTAATTTTTTCCATTTCCCATACACGCTTCAACTTGTCATACCTTTGCTCTTACTGTATTTAAATATTTAAAAGCATATTTAGTATGAGTATTTTTAAAGGACTAGTATATATGAACCATGTCAACGTTTGCTGAAGCTTTTCAAAATATTTGGTTAAGAAATCCTTTGTTCACTTCATACAATTTCAACCACCCAAGTCAAGTCTCTATATTACCCTATAAGCTAATTATTCTTATCCAAAGGCCAAAAGTAAACGAATGACCAAAATCTCAAACTGTGTTATTGGGGCATTTGGGTAAGAATGAGGATTCCAACCACTAAATCTTGGTTTAATGGTTATGATTAGCTGTAACATGCTTGGAATATTTGGGTTTTGTAAAAAATAACATTCTGTGTACCTTATATGAGTGGAAGTTGGACGTGAAAATAATCTTGCAGGTGCTCTGGCTTTCGGAAGCATGAAAAAGGATCAAATTTATGAAGTAGGGTTTAGATATAAGCACTGCGATTCTACACTGAAGCATAGTTGTATTTCAGTTCATTCTGTCAGGCACTGAATAAGTGTTATGCATGCATCTGTAGCAGTTCATAGATTTAATCTTGGACATCATTTGATTCTAACATAAAAGCCAACTTACAAGTAAAAGTAAAAGTAAATATGAACTGTTTAGCCACTAGAAAGTCGGCCACATTAATTTGCTAATGAGGCTATTGGACGCGTATCACTGGCTATGTTGTTTTCTGTTTACTATTGGACCTGTTAAAGGGTGTTCAATAAACTTCGAATACAAGAAATCTTATACAAAATTGAATTAGAATTTTAATGAATTAAGAAAAGCAATGAGAACTCTGGCTAGCTGTAAAATCTGGTAAATATCTTTGTGTTGTCCTGGCCGTTTGTTTTCTGTTCACTGTTGGCTTCCGTCAATTCAAATTATGGATTTTCAAAAGTATGGACTGATTACTAGCTTACATGGATTCAGGGCCATGTAACTTCTATTCCACGGCATCCTCATGCAGTTGTCCCAATTCAGATATATTCCTCTAGCATCGCTTCTTTTGGCGAAAAGGACTCCTCTCGTCTCCAAGAATTTAATTCCTTTAGGAGAAATGCTCTCTGTGCTGCTGAATTCTCCAAAACTCGCCCTCCCATCCCTGCAAAATACCAGCATAACCTTCTGTTATTACTCAAGGAGGTTTTGGAGATAAATGCACATCTTTTTACTGAAGGCGAGAAGACCTTATTGAGTATGATCTTCAGCACTTGGATCATCCCAGATAATCTTTGATAAATTTGCATATGTAACTCTGTTTTTATCTTCTGTTGGTACAGAATCTTTTTTATCACTTTCAGATGATAGTCAAAGGCTTTTTGCTCGGCTTTATGCACGTAAAGGTGTTCGACTTCAATAGCTCTTTTGCCTTGCAACTTTAATAATCTAGAGTTGATTAATTTCTAGATCTTATCCACTTCAGCTTGGGTACTGCCACTTCTTAGAGATGAAAAAAACTTTATTTATGGAGTTCAGATGTTCTACTTGTTTAATTACCACTTCTTAGAGATGAAAAAAACTTTATTTATGGGGTTCAGATGTTCTACTCGTTTAATTTATCATAAGGCCTTCCAAATGTCTGCTAAGATTGAAATTTGGAATTCAGTTGTGCTTTCCATCATATTAAAAAATGACTTATTGCAGTTTTCTTATTTCTTTTTCTTTTCATGGTAATGTTTGTGCGTGTGGTTCAGCAGCTTGCCTCAACTATTCTACCGAGTCCTAGATCCTTCTATTAGTATAGTTTTCATATGGTTTTGCTACCAAGACTTGATACGTGTAAAAAAACCACCTACTTGCCTATGCTAAAATTTGAACCTTGGTCGCCTCTGGTTCGTTCCAGCTTCAGCTACCACTAGATCACACATATGGTGCGACTAGTTGCTATTTTCACGATTCCATTTTTTTCCATACACTACCTTTCCTGACTGCTACAGATCCATGATGAATAGTCTACCTTATACATGAGACCATGGTAATAGTGAATTGGCTTCTTCTACTCAATGTTACATCATTTACTCTTCATTGACTGATAGTTCAGTTGCTATTCGGGTCATACTAGAAGGGCGTGCTTTCAAGTTCTTTTATTTGTATAATCTTGTGTTTATTTCCTTTTATTTTGTATTCGTGAAAATTTGAATGACTGATTACTGGATGATTTAAGAAAGTTCTTGATCTTATTAGATTCCTCTTTTTTCTTACCTTAGGGCCATGGTTTCGGATAGCTAGCATATCATATGCTGAAATATCTGATTATGAAGAAGCTGTTAAGGGTCTTTCTGGTAGACAGATTCTATAACACTCTGGTAAATTCTATATAGTCTTGTTTTAAGAGAAGCTGAATGCAACATCAATTAAGTCATTCTCTTTTACTTTGCAGAAGCAGAATGTGTAACTTTATTTGCATCAATTGATAACCTACAAATTGGTGACTTAAAGGAGGTATTGGATGTTCTTAATGTTGGTGAACTACGGGACCTTCTCTGCTGTCTTAACAAGGTTCTTGTTTCTTTGTTATTTTTATATGTTCCACATGAAGTATATATTTGCTTATGCTTGAAAGTTTGTATCTGTCAGTGGGTGTGTTATGAGGAAGACATATAAGCCACTAGATAGGATTCATGTATGGTTGAAGATATGTATCCTTTTTCTGCTGGGTTGATAGTTCTGAATTTCTGCTGGGTTGATGTCATGTATACAGAACTCCAATTTGCTTTCTTTTTTGTTGTCTTTTTACGGTCATTTGTGGGAATTAATTAACAGGATCTCATCAATTTCTAACGATCCTTAAAATGCTTCATGGTTGTGATGATTTCCTATGGGTTCCTCTCCAGTTGCAATAGAGTTTCCGTGACTTGAGCACCACATCTTTATTTTTTGCTAACAATACTGTTATCAAAGAATAATGGCTTGACTTATATCCCCGTTCCCAAGGCTGGGAACAAGTGGAAATAGTTATTGAGACCAAACATGTTGAGGATTATTCCTTACAGTGAAACTTTTTGCAATTTTTTCTTTTTATTTCTGTAACATTTTGATTTTTCAATCCACTCTTCAAGATTATCTATCCCTACTTAAAAGCTTATCTTGATATCATATCATTCTCCTTTTGCTAGTTATATTTTGACTTTCATCATTAACAGGTTCTTTTTTCTGTTACTGTAAGGTGGATGTTTGGTTAGCTAGTATGTGACTTGACATTGACGATTTAATCACCAAGCAGTCAAAAGATTTAAAAAATGGAATTCAATCTTGTTAATGCACTTGCAATATCATTTAATATTTCTTCCTTGCAGACTCTCTTGTGAGTTTAAAAAAGAAGCTATCTTTAGGTCATGAAAGGTTTTGGAGCATTGTGGAAGGCTCCATCTAGATTTGATTGATGCCATAGTTAATGCTCCAATAGTGAGATTGGCTTCTGATGACTACACAGAAACAGGATACTGTGTGGACAGATACGGGCCATACAATTCTTAGCACTAAAAAAAATGAAGGAAATAAATAACTAATCTTCTGCCACTCCAACTTTGGTTTTCAGCTATCACCGAATCTTTTTACTCAGATCTGTATACCCATTTCAGCATCATTTTAATATTTCCTCCTTATTCTTTTTTTCTTCCATTGCACTCGTTTTCTTGTATGTAAATATCATGATATGTTTTTGGAGATACATTCCTCTTGTTCAGAGGTTAGAGGAGAAATATAGGGAAAGAAGGAAGGACCTTTATATGGTGTTCATTGATCTCGAAAAGGCATATGACAAAGTCCCAAGGGATGTCTTATGGAGGTGTCTAGAGGTGAAAGGTGTCCCAGTGACATATATCAGGGCGATTAAAGACATGTAAGATGGAGCCAAAACCCGGATAAGAACGGTGGGTGGAGACTTAGAGTATTTTCCTGTTGAGATGGGACTCTATCAAGGATCTGTGTTGAGCCCTTTCTTGTTTGCCTTGGTGATGGATGAGCTGACGCGATCT
>JAABOM020000110.1:27519017-27555033 GCA_011800125.2 Solanum clarkiae
GAAAAGCTATAGGTGGCCCCGGTGGCTGAAAAGATGAGGGAAGCGAGACTGTGATGGTTTGGACATGTGTAGAGAAGGAGTACCGATGCTCCTGTTAGGAGGTGCGAGAGGTTGGTTTTGGGAGCTACATGGAGGGGTAGAAGTAGACCGAAGAAGTACTGGGGGGAGGTGATTAGACATGACATGGCGGAACTTGATCTCACTGAGGACACAACTTTAGATAGAAAGAAGTGGAGGTCGCGAATTATAGTAGCAGGCTAATTGGTAGGGTTAGGTGGGTGGATGGCCTTGGGGTATAGTAAGGTTAGGTGGAGGACGGTTTTTTAATCATGTGTTCTCATTATCATGTCGTATAATGTGTTAGTTTTATCATATTTACATACTGCCATGTGCTATTCATTATTAGTCGCTCTTTCTATTCCCTTCCCTCTCCTTTTTGTCATATCTAGTTCTTTCTGCTTATGGGTTTCGAGATGAGGGTTCCCAAGAAACAGCCTCTCTACTTCTATGAGGTAATGGTAAGGTCAACATACATTGTACCCTCCTCAGACCCCACTTGTGGGATTTTCACTGGGTATGTTGTTGTTGTTGGAGATACATTCATCCTAATTAATTGGATTATTGAGACTTGGAATTCTAAAGTTGTAGGGATCACTGCTTTTGTATGTTTTGTGTATTAATTGCTAATTACAATGTTCACACTCTACTTACAAATGATTATCATGATGCTGTATTTTGCCCTTTAAACACTTCATCAAAAATGAAAATAAGAAAAAGGATTAAAATTCCTTACAATAGGGGTTAAGCTTTGTTTTATTTTAAAATATTCTCAAAGTAGAACGATAAACGTTGCACTTTCATGCCCTTGTCAGAGCTTGTGCTCTGCCTTTGGTCTTCTCTGGATGTGTGTTCAGTTCTTACTTTTCGTCCAACTAAGCTCGCTTTGCAATTGGCTAAGTGCAATTGAGGGAAGTGTGAAAAATATAAGTTCAAAAGAAATATAAGTAGATATAGTTAGGGTGGTGTAGAAAAAGATCCATTTTGCCATTCTGCCTGCTGTTGTAATACCTGTGTTGCGGTACTTGACAGTTGTAAGTTTTTAGTCGTTGCTTTCCTGAGGTGTTGTCACTGATTAATTTTATCTAGTGTTCTCTTTGAAAACTTTGCCAATAATTAGTTGTACTCAGATTGGAATCCCTTGGAAGATTAGAGTTAACGATTTTATGTGTCTCTACAACGACGTACCCAGTATAATCTCACAAAGTGGGATCTGGGGAGGCTAGTGTTTATTCAGACTTTACCGCTATTTTCAATAGACTCTCAGCAGAATTTATGTGTCTCTGAGTAGAATATTCTAGATGCTTCCTTAGTTGTTCATTGCATTCTTCCCTTTGTTTGAGTTACATACATCTTTCTTACAAGTGCGCTTTATTTTTGAGATTTAGTTCAGTCACATAAGAAGATTGTCCAGAATTCCGATCATGGTACAAGAAAGCAAGATTACATTGCTCGGGTTCTTGGTGCATATGAAAGTGGTTTATGGTAGGTTGTTTTTGAAATTCTCTATTCCTTTTCTGTCACTCTGTACCACACCTTAATACTCTTTCATGTAATTGTTTCAAAATGACATCGCTGCAGCCCCAACCTTCCAAGTATGATTCTAGGAAAAGCTGGAAGCTGTATGAGGATATCTGCATCAGCTGAATCTGTCTTTTGGCGTGCTGAGGTGATCTTGGAGAAATCTCTATCATGTCATCTAGCCTCTATAGTAAACATTGTTCATTTGGCATATGCCTTTCTAACTTTTTCTTCCTTCAGAGATTATTTTTTCTGAATGGAGAGCAGGACCTGTCAGCGTTCTTACTTGTTGACTTGGGCATTGTAAAATATCCTGCTTATAACTGCATATTCACAGACCAGATTTTTCCATACAGAAGCGACCTATTGTCTTATGAGGAGGTATGCTCAACTCTTGAGAAAAGATACTTTCTCCCCTTATTATTATTATTGTTTTTTTTTTTTTTTTTTGAGGAAGACTTTCTCCACTTATTAGCCATCAAAAGAACAAAAACTTTTTCCTTTATTTAGTTTGAATTTAATGCTCTTAGGCCATTGAGGTTGCACAAGTTATGGATGAGTCTGTTGACGAGAACAACACTGAGTTGGTATCAAGATGCATTGAGATTTCTGCCTCTCACGTATCTGGCTTTATGGAGGAAGATAGATCATCGCATATTGGGTCAATGGCTGCATTTTTATCTTGCTTTTCAGCTAGTTGGGTATATTCTAAGGTGATCCTGTTGGGTGTTTCTTTTCTGGAGCATGAACGTAGGTGAGGAGGTTAACATGCTTGATTAGAAGTTATTCTCTAACTTGCAACTGAGTTCATTCTTTGAAACACAATATCAATATAATCACAGGTTATTCTGCAAATCAGCTTCATCCCCCTTTAGTTGCAATTGGGATCTTCCATGATCCACGAGGAAGAAGAATTTCACTGTATAATAGCTAAATTAACTTTATATGGAATGATTCTTTGAAGGAAGGGTTTACACATCACCTAGGTCAGAATGAGGACATTTACTGAAAAAGAAAAGTTTGTCTATAAGGAATGAGACAATTAGAAAAGGAAACTTGTATATTACTTGTTCCAGATTCATAAAGCAAAAGGGGGAGTGTTCTATAGTGAAGGTCGCAAAGACTCTGTGCCCTCACCCTTGCTTTGGGTGTCTTCCATTCCTCCAGTTAAAGTAGTGGTTAGTGGTGCGTGTTACGATTTAAAGAAGAATAGAAAATCTGTCACATGGTAAACTCTTGTAAATAGGCTTGTGACAAAGGTGGCTTTTGTAATCATTCTTTCCGTTCTTCTTTAGTCATTAGTGTGAATCTGTGAATAACACTTTATTTTAGAAGGTTACATGTCTTTCTGTTTTCATTGACATGGGTTGGGTGTTTTGAGGACAGCTGTTTGACCTCCTTAAAACATTTTTTTCCTTCTATCGTTTGACATACAGAGTTTGGTAACTGCTATCTGTTGTATGTCAATCACCAAAAGAAGAAAAAGAAAGATGGTAGAGCTAATCACATATCTTACATTAGTATTGTTAAACATAGATAATTAATTGTCTTTAAAGTTAGAGAATACACTTGTCCCCATTGATTGTGTCAAGTGTTACCAAAGGGGTTTGTTTTGTCCTGGGCCGGCTCCACCCACTTCTCAAGGTTTTGGGTTGGATATTCAAATTCTTTCACATGGTATGAGAGCCAAGCTTTGGGTTGAATCGAGTGTTTCTTCTATAAATTGTTTGAGGGTCTAGTAAAATGACTGGTTGATAATCTGATGAGGGCATTAGGCTGGTGAATTGAATTGATTGAATTCCCTGGGAGGTTGTCTTTAAATCTGGACTTATTTTAGATGTTTTATGAGCCTCTGTGAATATTGTTAAACAGCACGCAACATGCTATGACAAAAAAATAACTAGGAATAGTGTCAAATGTATGTATGTACACTCTTCATTGGACATTTTCTTGACTGTTCTAAGTGAAGTTTCTTGTGTACTTGGATTTTTTAATGGGGATATTTTTTCAGGTATAAATATGCAATCGATTTGCTTAAGCTGCTACTAGTTAAATTTAAATCAGATCGAAGAAGGGGATATTGGACTCTGAGGCTCTCAATTGATTTGGAGCATGTTGGGTGCCTTCATGAGAGTCTTGAGGTAGCTGAAAAGGGGTTGCTAGATCCTTGGGTTCGTGCTGGCTCTATAGTGGCTCTACAGAGACGGGTTTTGCGGTTGGGTAAGCCTCCTAGACGTTGGAAAACTCCCAGTTTTTTGAATTCCATCAATAGGAAGATCGTTGAGGTAATTCATTTTATCTCCTAGAAGTTTCTCCGATTGACCACTTTGCACTTCTCCTACTCTCTTATGATATCAGTATCATACTACAGTTTCAGATTCACTCTCCTTGAATTACTTAGGTTCATGTTCAGGGAAGACCAGTCAATTGCAAAACAGGGGTGAAGAATGTCTTTTATGGTGAGGATGGAGAACGTTGCGGAGTAGAAGAGCTTGCTCTAGAGTATTATGCTGGAGAAGGAGGATGCTGGCAGGGTGTTCACACTGAGAGTGGGATTTGGTTGACTATTTTTGGGCTTCTAATGTGGGATGTCCTCTTTGCAGACGTACCAAATGTCTTCCGCACCAAATTTCAGGTAGTATATGCTTGACGTTTTCCATGGACTCTGGTCTAGGTGGCCTTGACGTTTGGTTGTGCTGATCAAGTGATAATTTTGTTGATAATTCAGTTACACGACATGAAACTATTGCCTTAGCAGCTAACACGGACTTTGTTCAACGATTAACGAAACAATATGCTTAACTTCATAGACTGGGCAAGGCGAATGTTAATGATCATGATTCTCATGTTCTGCCTAATTATACTAGGTTCCTTACAGGTTCTGCTCAAAAGTGATAATAGGACCTGAAAATAGGGGATCCAACGTGTTCTCGGTAGACACTAATTTTCCTTGTCCTGGGGTCCCCTTTATTGGCTGATGATGGTTATTTACTTTTGTTTTCTTTAATAAACAAGTATTTTAGGGGGTCTTGCGAGACTAGAAAGCAACAAAAGCAAGGTAGGTAGTTTCATATCTTGGATCTACAGTCGCTGTTCAAACTATTTGGGAAAGATATTGCTGAACTGTTAAATAGCCTAAGTATTCCATTTACTCATTTTTCTGTTTGACATTCATGGTGTGCTATTCAGCATTTTGATCTTCTAAAAATTCTTGAGAAATGATGTCTCTCTTTTTGCACAGACTGCACCTTTGGATCTTGAAACTGATAGCTTTTATGAAGTCAGAAGGGATCTTGTAGAAGCTCTTCTAGATAAGATTGAGCATGGCATGGCGGAAGAGTTACTTATCATGTCGTGGGAATCACATGTCGGAACAGCCTGTAGGGGAGTTAACTGGGATAAACATTCTCTTTCTGAGCTCCGAGCAGCTGTTACATGCATCGGTGGTCCTTGTCTTGCATCTCTCTGTCGTAATTTGGCGCAAGATTACAGGAGCTGGTCAAGTGGAATGCCTGACTTACTGCTGTGGCGCTTCCATGATGACTACAGAGGCGAAGCAAAGCTCGTTGAAGTGAAAGGCCCCAGAGACCGACTTTCTGAACAACAACGTGCATGGTTACTCTTTTTAATGGACTGCGGCTTCAACGTCGAGGTATGCAAAGTTAGTCATTCCCCAATATAGGGGTGGAAAATGCATGGTTATAAAGGTATCTTCCATGTCACAATATTAAACGTAAAAAGAAGGATAAAGAAAGAAAATTTTCAGAGCCATTTGTCACGGCCTTAGAAGTCGTTCCTGCACTGTTTTGGCGCGGAAGGTAGGCGGGACGTGTCACATTCCTCTACACATTACAAGAATGCTATCATTTTTATTATTTATTGTTATTGTAATGGTTTTTACTTTAAGTAAATGACTGTTGGAGACAAAAGAAGTTTATTAAATAAAATATTTTAAACATAAAGCCTAGCTATATCCATGTGAAAAACACTTTCATGATTTAAAATATTTGATTACGCAAGGAGGGAGATTTTACATTTATGTTTTCCTAAAAAAAAAGGAAATATATATATTCTATTTGGATATGATTCTTTGAGCATCATTTTGGTTAAGTCAGCAAAGGTAAATTTTAAAACAGGAAAAACGGAGACCTAAGGAAAGGTGGAAAATTCTCTTTAGTATTTATCAAAGAGAATAAGATGAAATTAATTCAGATTCCTCTGCAACCATTAGTATATTAAAATTATTTTTACTAAGGGTACAACATAACGTTTTACAATTTCAATAATTATAATAAAAAAACATATATGCATGTCTCAGAATCAGCACAAAATTGACTCTAGTATTTTATGTAAGCATATGTTCGTTTTGCAATTCCAATTGGATAAATTTCTTGAATCCCCTCGAAACCAATATATGCACAAATTAAAGGTAAATAATTTATCCCTGCCTAGTATTCATACAAATTGACAATGCTTAAATGAGTTTATATATATAGGTTTCTATTACTTAATCACAATTAATTAATTTATATAATAAGATAATAAGCTGAATTCATGTAAACACTTAATATGCATAAGTATTAATCAAAATTAATTATATTGTACTCTGAGGCAGAATTAACTCGGAGACAGTAAAGATTGATCATTCGAAATTTCGAATCCCATTTTCTAGAAAGTCACACTTTATATAAAATCAAAATGATAATATTGAATTTTGTGAATCCCATTAATTAAAAATTTTGGTTCATCCCATCACCTGCCCACCCACAAGAATCTTCCCATATTTTTGGAAGAATCATATCTTATGTCATAGAATCCACTTTGAGAGAATCAAATCATGTTTATTGATTCAATTTTAATTGTAATATTTTACATAATAACATATTTCTCCATAATTTATTTAATAGTAAATTTGAACCAAAATTACACGAATAAAGAATATGTATATGTTCATGGATAAGTGAAAATTCATCAAAGTCGGCTAGAGAAAAAGGTTATATATGTATGTATATTTAGCTAGATTCTCTCATATCAACATGCATGCATATAAATTAATTAATTTAAAAAAAAGTGAGAGAAATTCTCACAAGTAGGAGTTAAAATGAGTTAGCTTCTACAACTTAGTACTCTAATTAAAGCTATAAATATGAGTTGAATTAGTACTCACCATTCCTAAGAGTAATAATACACATATATTATTATATATGAAACAAGATATATACACAATGTGTGACAAGAGTTGCATGTCCAATGGAAAACAACTTGTTGTTACAAGTGAAAATAGCTCTAAGGATTTGGAGAGTTTTGTTTATGTTGAGACTCAACATGTGAAATCCAATAGCTCTTTTCTTCATATGATTGGAATGCTTATAGGTGAGTTCTTTCCACTCACTTTTTATTTTATAAAGTAATATATATATATACATACACCTGGCGGAGCCAGATCTAGTTTCAATTAAGTGAGTTCAAAATATGAAAAAGCAAGCACATGAACTTGCTAAATGAGATTCGACATCTACTATAGATGGTAAAAAGTAATTTTAACTATATATGTATAAATAATATAATTTTCACTGAAGAGAGTTCGAATGAACCCTTCGCCAAAGAGTGGGCTCCGTCACTATGTATATACACACACATGTTAAAGGAATATGGTGTGGGTGGATAGTGACTGATCATCTTAACTAAAAGTCTCAAGCATGAAAAATTTCTTGATAAACGAGTATTTTATCTTTTCCATGGGCTTGCATGCATGTAACAAATCTAAGTTGATTTACACAATGTTCCCTTTTCAGGTCACTATTAGATATAAATTTGTCTCCACAAATTGTGCAAATATATCAAAATTATCTTTCTAGATAACGTTAGACTCGAATATAATATTTAAAAAATGTGACAAAATTTTTAGAGTATCGTCTAATATATTATATGATTTTTATTTTATTCAAAAAGGGTAAAAAAAATTCATAAGTTGCTAGAGAAATAAAAAAAGTAATTAATCCTATTTTGTCATTATTATAACTTGACTAAGAAAATTCTTTTGTTTCCCTTGTTATATATAGGTCTTGGCCAACTATCAACTCCATATGCTTTCTTCAATCCTTCTTATAGGACTTGGAATAATATGTGCTTATACTTCCCATCTTCTTGGAAAAAGACTATAAAGATATTGGACACCAAGCATTTGGAACAAAAGGGAGAATCATAGTCACTTTTTTTATTTACTTAGAAATTTTCATGGCCCTTATTTCTTACACAATTTCCCTACATGACAACTTGTCCATTGTGTTCAAAATACAAATTTAAAATTAAAATGGATTTTATTTCACTTATCTACTTCACAAATATTGACAACAAGCCTTTGGTTAAGAAATATTTTTTCTATTTCTTTTCTTTCAAGTGCGGGAATTTTTATTTTGGAGGAATTAAAGCTAATCATGAAATACCAATTCTTTATTTACAAAATATTCCTTCAATTTCTGGACTTTATATTTTTAGCTATGCTGGCCATATTGTTTTTCCTAATATCTACGCAGCTATGAAAGACCCTTCAAAATTCACTAAGGTATGTAGTAATTATTTATTTATTGAAAACTATATGTACTCCTCTCCGTTTAGAAAAAAAAACTTATTTTTTTTAGTCTGTTTCGAAAAGAGTCACCCCTTCCTTTTATTTGGCAACACTTTAACTTTAATTTTTCACCTGATATGTTTTAGGCGACAAGATGACAAGTTATTTTAGTACATTTGACATAACTTGAATTTAGGATCACAAGATTAAAAATCTTCTTTATTTTTCTTAAACTCCGTGCCAAGTCAAACTAGGTCATTCCTTTTTAAACAGAGGAGAGGAAGTATATTAATGTAAATGGTATACATATACTTAATGCATGTTATACTAATTATTTATATGTTTATTGTGTTTAATTTGAAGGTATCAATTATGAGCTTCTCAATACGCTTGTTCACAAAAGAACTCTAAGTATGCCCCATGACCAAATCATCACAAAAATTGCATTATGGGCAACAATACTTACACCAATGACAAAATATGCCTTGGGATTTGCACCATTTGCTATTGAGCTTGAAGAAAATTTGCTAGAGCCAAGATGATCACAAGAGGGATCAATTTTATTGCTAGTAATCTTGATTTTGTTTTGAACATGTTCTTAGTTTTCCCTTGTACTAAGATATTTTGGGGACAAATTTCGAGGATGGACTTGGTTTTTAACGTTGTTGGAACTATTTCTTCGTCTAAGTTGTTGGCAACAGCGCGAATCTATTATTCTAGAAGAATGTTCTTTGACTAGTTTTGTGTGTGATTGTATCGTAATATATATCTAGGGGGGAAGTTAAATGAATGTTGCTTTTGTTATATAATAAGAATCTTATTAATATAACAACTTTCTACCATATTGATTTAAGTTGATGTAATATATATATTGAACATGAACATTTAGACAGTTCAACTTATAAAATGATCATCTAAATTATGTTCAATGGGATAAGTTGATATGTAATTGTCAAGTTAAATTATCTATACAAATGCAGTTTAGTTGAATATTTATGTTTTTAAAAACGAAGAATTTTGTGCATACACGTCAAATCGTGTTGGATTGACTTTAAAATTTCATTATTTCTGAGAAAAAGTTTCATTAAGAAATATATGAAGAGAAATTGATATAAATAGTTGTTCATCCATATGTGATATACATAGAATATATTTAATCAAATTGTGTAGCAATGTATGATAAAGTTGGTTTAAATGTGTATATGAATGCAGATATTTGTTAAAACACTGAAAAACAGGAATTAAAGCAGAATATCAGAGGGTGGCAAGCAATTGGAAAATGGATTATGACATAAAAAACGGTTAAGCTTTTAAGTTGGCGCGCATACTTGGATTCTGTATTTGGCTGAATTTGCTTCATCATTGTGTTTACTAGTCTTCAAATATTAGTTGATTTACTCTGTTTCTACCAAAGTGGACCATGTTCGCTTCGAGTGATTAGTATGTGTCACCAAATGGATCATCTGTTTCTGGTGACCACCTGTCGTCTTCGTCAGACAATGCATTATGGGAGTGACGACCTTCTTCTCTGTACTTTGAAGTTTCGTTAGATGAATGATCATGCCTGTCTCTGCTACTCTTTTGGCGCTTGCGAGAATGTCTGCTTCTGTCCATCGAACTCCTATCCGATGAATGATCATGGCTGGGGGATCTTCGATCACTTCGCTTCCTCCCATGTGTTCTCTGCCTATGAGAGAAATCTTCTTTGTCCATGGACCTCTCCCGTCTTCCAGACCAGCGCTCTCGACTTATAGACCGATGAGAATGCTTGCTTCTTTTATCATGCTTGTGAGAAGAGTCTCTGGCATCCTCCAAGCTTCTTTCTCGTCTGGGTGGTGATGGTACCTACAGGGGGTTAATTCTGTCATCAGAATTACTAAACAGATAAATTCAATGTATGTCCTGTATACCGTCATCATCCAGGCTTCACTTTCTCATTTTGACTTAACAAGTACTTTCTACAGAGGATAAAAGTCACTTGTGTATCAAATAATTTCACTCACAGAACTTGACAGCCATGGATAATGGTGAGACCAAAACTGGAGGAGAGGAAACTATAAAAAGCATCCCATAAGCTACAGAACTTAGCTTCAGTTATGGTAAAAGAGTAAAGTGAAACAAAACAAACATGAACGATACAGTTTTCAAGAGATCACCTATGTTCTTCCAAAAAGGCCAAAACCATGTGTGCAAGAACTGGATTACCTGAAATCGTGACACGTATTTTCCCTCAGGAGGAGGTGGTATACCAAGCCTCTTTAAATCATCCCACGGGATTTGTCGTCTGTTTCCACAAGTATTCTGAAGTTAGCAAAAAATACATATATAAAAATAGTAACAGAAGATAGTGCAATAGGAGAATGTCTTCAAGAAATGCCTGTAGCAAGCTAAAGTTGGATAATGGGGCCTCCCCTCTACCACTCTCCATATTATGCTTATTAAACTAAATTAACAACCTTTAACTTCAAAAACGTGCTTGGCTCACAAGTAAAAGAATTTAAGGATGAAAATGCAAGGACAACTTTGGAGCTCATAAGAATATGAGACAATCCTCCAGTTCTCCTTTATATCTTAACATGAAGCAAGAATACTTACAGTGGAGCACGAAATGGTCTTTCACGACCTCCAAAACGAAGTTGTCCTGATTCCTTCTTACCGCCAAGACCACCTCCTGTCAAGTAGAATAACCTTGACAATAGTTTCCATAGCAGATTATAACTTCAAGAAGAAGAATATTAGACTAACGTAACTAACCTAGCCTTCTTGGAATCCAGCCTGACATTAACCTTTGCCTGTTGAAGTCCACGATTATTTCAGAATCATCAATAACCTTATGATGAGCATCCTGCAGTATGTGAATAACAAAATGAACAAGATTAGGCAATGAGTTTGGTAAATGAGAAATAGAACATAGATTAATTTAACTATTTCTTTTATTCAAGCTTCAAGGACAATGACTCATCTCCCTTATATAAACAGTTGGTATTCAAAAAACTGTTAATTCATCAAATGCACACAAATTAGCTAGACATAACAAATCTCAGTCTTGATAACCAGTTCCCAATCCTAGCAACCTCCTCCTCATGATCAGGAAAGAGGCTAGTTCCAGCAAACTACATTACATGCAGTAGCCAAGCACATTTCCATCCCAGTAAGCAAGCCAAAGCATTTCAGATTAGGTAACTCAGAAAAGAGGAATGCTCAAAGACAACCACAACAACTAAAGAGGCGTGATGGCGAGATCCATAACTTTGCTTTCCTACCCTGTATCTGAACAAGGCCTACCCCATCTTAAGCTTGAAGCAAACCTCACAGAACCATCAATACCTCTTCTAACAATTTTGCCAAAGAATCAATGCCTTTTCACAGTAAGAGAACAAGATTGTATCAAAAGCTCTACCAATAAAATCTTGAAATTGTACTCGCAACCAGGGGAAATAGTTTTCCTCCTGTTTAGGTATCTATTCTTTACTACCACCTTGCAACTAGATTTTTCAAAATAATTGACCTCCAACAAGAGAAGCAATTATGTAAGACTCCTTGCTATAGCATTGGAGAATGAAATTTGCAATATTGACAAAGAATATAGTATAAAAAAGTACTTATAAACAAATATCTTGCCGTCCATTTGGCAGGTCTCACCCTTTTGGATATTTCAACAATTAAGAAGGATGCAGAGAGCTGTTTGGTCTTAAAAATCTTGTACATGTCAGGCTAAAGAATGGTTTTCTATACGTATGTAATGCCGCGATCACACATATCTAAGCTAACAGCTAGTACAGCAAGTCTTCTCGATCCTTCATTTTGATACTTAAAATTTCTCTATAGGTTTCTCTGGAACAATAACTCTACTTCTTATTTTCCCACGTATCCCCTTAAAACAATGAATGAACATCAGTACTATCCGTCGCTACAAATATGTGCACTATGCAGAAAAGATTGGCCAGCACCCCCAAAAGAACAAAATGAGGAAACAGATATCGCTATTAGAGAGCACAAACTACCGTGTATGCTCGTCGCATGTCCCTATCTGTTTCAAACTCAACAAATGCATAACCACGTGAAGCACCCGTTACTGCAAAAGTAAACAGAATATGAGATAATCTTACCTCCAAGTTGCTGCCATATCATATGCTCTCAACTCTTCAAAAAGTAAAAGGAGTATCTTTTATTTTTTACAATAATTGTCTACACTAGCATATTTTCAATGACTTCAAATACCACTAAACCCCCACAACAGGGAAATCTGAAAAGCCACATAAACAAGTAACTTTGAAAGAAATAGACAGTACCAATGTGTCTGACAATTCTTAAATTCTTCACCCTTCCATACTTGTTCATTTCCTGCAAATAAACACAACCCAAAATATATAATAAAATCAACAACACCAATTAGGCAATAAGCAAACAACAAGAACAGCACAAGAGTAACAAAGGCAAAAAAAAAAAAAAACAGATAAAACCTTTAAACTCTAACAATACAGAACCAAAAACCCAGAAAAGTTCATAGCTTTTCCAATTCAAAAGGGGGGGGGGGGAACCTGGCGAAGAGTCTGTTCAGTGGTGAAATGAGACAAATGGCCAACAAAGAGAGTACAGTAAGGGTCACCAATAGCCTTTGGGTCACCAAATGGGTCATCTGGAAAATGGTAAAAGATGTCAAATTGGGAAGAATTAGGGGTGGATAAAGGCGTAAAGGTATGAAAATACTAACACAAGCCGGCATTAGAGCAAAGAAGAGCTCTGTAAACGGCGTTATCATGAGGAAGGATATCAGTGCCATCGATGCTTCCAGCTTGGATTGGATGGTATGATTCTGCATAGAATACTGAATTCAGATTGCCAGTAGACCTCCTTTCCTTCTGCTCTTCTCGAACCATTTCTCCATCCAACTGAAGAAACCAAACTTCAATGGATGAAAATTGACACACAATTATACTTTTGGGGGATATTTGGAAATTCCAAGTAGTTGGGGACTTGATAGTCCATATTGAATTTGTAGGTTTCCAATTTTGTCCTCCTCTTTTCCTATAATCTTGAGTTTATTCTGTTTTAATATATTTTTCTCTTATATTAGAAGCGACACTTTCGTTAGGCACATGTGTCTGTGTCATCGTCATGGCTCTTTGAACATGTTCCATACTTTTTCTGTGGCAACGTGTGATTGAAGAAGCCACATAAACAACAATATATCCCATAAAATTTCATAAATAAAATTTAGAGAGAATAAAAATGTACAAAGATCTTAACACTACGTCATAGAGAAAGAAATGTTATTTCTTACCCCATCTTAAAAATATTATTTCCAAGTGCAGAAAATACTAAATACAAAACGACAACTAAAGTGAACAGGATTAAAGAGGCCACATGCAAAAAATAAATAAATAAAGTTGTACTTAATTATATCAATATCAACGGATTGTGTTTATCGTATTTTTTTGAATATGTAGCTTTTACTTTTAAAATATCAAATTAGAGTAATCTAATTTATATTTGAGAGTTAGTCAAATCGACTTTGATTGAAAATGAAGTGATTATATTGATATGAAAAAAGGAATTATAATTCATGGTACTTTTTTTTTTTTTTAATTTTTGAATATCAATTATTTTATTTTTTAAAGTATCAAATTAAATTAATCTATATTTAACAAATTAAAAAGAAATCAAGATAAATAAATTGAAATTGGAAAAATACTAAAGCGGGGCCTAGACATTTCTAGAAAAGCATGTGTTTGTAGCCTTTATATACTTAAAAAGGAAAATGACCAAATTATCCTCCAGCTATTGGAAATTGACTATGTATAACCCGTGTTTCATTTTGATAAGTAAAATCACCTTGTCATTATCACAAGGGACAATAAATACCCTTTTATTTAACAAACTCATATTTGTGCTACTATGACACATCACGTGACATTCACCTAGGAGACAATGTAACCCACTATAGAAAATGTATAACTAAAACTTTTTCTCTTTTAAATATATATATCTGATGTAGGTAAATTTTTATAATAATTATTAGATTGTAAACTCGATAGTCAAGTAATTAAACAAAAGAAGTTCACATTATTATTGAGAAGAAAGCACCAAATTTTTTATACAATATATATTTATTACATACAAACTATAGTGCTTAAAGCCATTAGGGATCTAACCCCGAAGGCAAAACTAGTAAAATAAACATAGAACAACAACCACCAAAACAAAAACATATACTCAATAAGCATCCATTTTATTCATAAACTCAATAATATTACATTAGAACTATATATGTGGATGCTTTTCTTGTCCTTCCAATATATATAGTCTTTGAAGATCTTATTAAGGGTGAACTTCATTTTGATGATAGGCTTTTGCTTCTGCAGCTGAGTCACAACACTTGTTGCAATGTCCATCTCTATGACCACAGCAACCATATTGGCAGCCGCCCCAACCCCAACCGCCACCGCCACCTCCCCAGCTGCCTCCCCAACTTCCTCCCCAGCCCCCACCACGTCCTCCCCACCCGAAGCCAAAACCACCACGTCCTCCCCACCCGTAGTACTCATCATCATCGTCATCATCATTAGTTACCTCAGCACTTCCCTCTGCAAATATATAAATTAGTTGTCATACATACGCAGATCTAGAATTTTTAATTTGTTCCAAACATGAAATATACATATATAAATGAATTAGTCATATGTACTAGAGGCAAATTAAATTATTTGTGAATTATACTAGATGTACTGTTATTGCTAAAAGTGTAATATTTTAATTATATTGTTACCTGGTCTACAACAATAGCTACAGTAATTGCCTCTCCAAGGACCACAGCAACCAAGTCGACAAACTCTGCCTCTGCGCCATATCTTTGATTGCTTTGGTTCTTGATCATTAGCTGTCCAACAAATTAATTACTTATTAATAATCACATGTTTGTTATTATATTCACAAATATATGTAAATGGGATGGAAACATTTTTATTAATATCAAGATTATATTGCTTAGCTATTTATATAAATACATAATGAGTACGTAAGATTTGTAATTAGCACATAATAAACGTCCAACGAGCTAGGTCATCTAATCCAGTATAAACTATCATTTACTTGGAACTTTTATAAGTACCAATTTGAGTTGGATATGCCATCCGTATAGTATAGTATAATTTTCAAAATATAGTATAATTTGACTTGACATGAAGTTTAAAAAAATAAATAAGACTTTCCTATCTTTTGATCGTAAATTAAAGTTATGTTAAATATATCAAAAATATCATTTAATCTTGTGGCATTAAACATGTCACGTATAAAGTTGAAATTAACATGTTGCTAAAAAAGAGAATAGATCATTCTTTTTAAAATAGATTAAAAAGAAAATGGATCAATATTTTTTAAAGAAAGGGAGAATTATTACAGGTAATCCACCATAACACTTAAAATGGCATGATATATGGTATAAAAATAATTAAATTATTACCTTTTTTTCCATCTTTGGATGTTTCAGTAGCACTTATATGATGGGATATGAACAGAAGAATAAGTACTAAGAGCAAAGGGAAAATACAAGTCTTAATTAGCTTCATATTTTTGGGTAAAAAGACTATTGAGAAAGTTGGAATTGTGAATAACATTTGCTATATATTAACCACTTTTTATAGCAATGGAAGATTATTATTATGGAGAAAGAACCAAATTTTGCAATAAATGTTTTCATTATGTTCTCTTGTATGCCCACATATGCAAATGTTGTTGGCTGTTGAGGATTTTGTATCTTTTCCCTGGAAAAAAAAATTCAAAATCTTATCAAATTCTTTTTACCAATCTTCATCTTTTAAAAACTTTAATTTGATCGTAACATGTGAGTAAATAGTTATTATTTTGTCTGACTTGATATGGAACTGTCATAACTAGGACAGTTCGATAGAGTTAATTAATGGCCTAATGCTAAATTTTGAATTAAAATATAAATACATTTTTACTAAATTTTTAAATATTTATTACCTTTTTCTCTCTATATAAACATCAATGGTTTCTTGAGAAAAGCTTAAGCCCCCTATAACTAACTACTAACTATTAGTTACTATTCGTTTTACGATCCATATTTTAAACAATAATAGAAATGTATAAAGTTTTAGAGTTTAGTCGCCTTAAAATCAACTTTAAATATGAAGGTTGAAGTTGAAATTACGAGTTAAATTAATATGACTATCGAATTTTAAATAATTATCTTTCTTTTTATATCCTAATTTTGTAGAAAGTCAGAAATTGAGGGCTGTGTAGATATGAGTCTTACGTCAAAACAAAGTCAAGAATGTTGAGTTATTAATTAAAGTCAATCAATGAGGTATACATGCATTATCAACTTGGAGTACAAGATATGCTTTAACACTTTGTTTGAATGGTTGTTATTTATTGTTTCATAATATATTGTATTATTTTAATAAATATAATATTTAGGTAGATTATATTGTTCTTTGTCATTACATAATATAATTGAACCACAATTTGAATGATAAACCTATAAAAAATTATTGTAGGGCATATGGTAGATACCATGAAAAGATAGGGTGAATGATAAAATAGAATTATTAAATAATAAATAAAGTAAAAAAAAATGAGAAGAAGATATTAAAGTAACGACGCAACAAAATCAGTCGTTAGACAAAATGAATCTTTTTATCGTTACCTGACGATGAATTTAAATAATACAATATGATAAAATTTAAATAATAATAAAAATAAACATTGTGTTTAAACTAACAAGGGGTAAAAGAATTAATATGTTTCGGAAATAATTTAAATACAACATATTTTTTCGGTAAATAAAGTAAAAAAAGCATACGATTGAATTAATCAGAAGACAATTATATTGAGGGACCAAATATCTTATCATCTCAAATTAAATCGTTATGATAAATATTCTTCTTCTTTTGTAATTAGTATTACATGATATTTTCTTTTGCTTCAATAATCACATTAGCATTTGGTTATTTAAGTCGAGGTTTAACGAAAAAAATTTCTCACCTTTCTACCTTTACAAAATAGGAATTGGGAGCAAATTTTATAAATGACAAACATATAAAGTCTAATTATGTTTCGTAACTATAGTTTGAGTAATTATATTTGGTAGCTATAATTGTAAGCAACATTTGTATATATTTGTATAATTCACTATATAATTCGCAGTTTTTGTATAATATTTATATATTTTGATGTACAATTCGTGCACAATGTTTGTATAATTTGCTATATAGTCCATAATGTTTGTATATTTCGCTATTACAATTTGATTCACACACAACATTTGTATAATTTATTATATAATTTACAGTATTTATATATTTCGCTATCAATAAAATTCTAACTTTTTAAAGAATACAGGAAGTTTTTCAACTAGGTAATTAGCACCTAATTCATATATAATTATCTTTTTAAATAATAATTCATGCACATTTTATTTATCTAGATTATATTTCAAAAACTAAACTCAAAGATCGAGGACATATCATATTTCTGCTTTCTTCCTAACATTAATCTTTATCAAGTCAAATCTCAATAAAAATATCAAACATCGAATAAGAAAAAACAAATTAACCCAAAATTAAACAAAAGAAATTCATTTTATTCAAAACATTAGAGAAAACACCTGACATGCAAACTTGAGTTCTGAAAGCCATTATAGGGATCTAACCCTAAAGGCAAAAGTAGTTAAACAAAACAAAACAGCCCATACATATATAAGCTAAGCATCCATATCACATAAACTCTCACATAGATGCCTTCTCTTTTCATTTCAACATATTCTAATATTAAGGTTGGACTTCATTTTCATCATAGGCTTTTGCTTCAGCAGCTGAGTAACAACACCTGTAGCATCCACCATATCTACTATGATCACAGCATCCATATCGGCAGCCTCCGCCCCAGCCGCCACCTCCACGTCCTCCCCAGCCGTAGCCATAACCATCACCAGCCACTACAACACCTTCTTCTGCAAATACATGAATTAGTTATGAAGTTAATTAGAATTTTAAATTTATGAAAAAATAATTTATTGTGGTCTAAGTAAATTATCAGTACATATATATTAGGTTTCTATTTTTTTTTTAAATATATCTATTCCCTCGTGACCTACTTTATTTTTTAGTTTGTTTAAAAAAGAATGATCTCTTTCTTTTTTTAGCAATAGTTTAATTTCAATTTTTCACATGACATGTTTAAAGCCACAAGATTAAAAGACATTTTGATATATTTCACATAATTTTAATTTACAATAATCACAAAATCAAAAAGTCTTCTTTATTTTCTTAAATTTCGGGCCAAGTCAAACTAGATCATTCTTTTTTACACAGATGAAGTATAAGTTATTTATGAAAAAATTATTTGATATAATGTAAGCAATTTGCGAAAAATATTTTTGAGAAAATAACTTATAAACATGTAGAAGTTGAGTTCTAGTGAAGAATATTTCTTGGAAGAGATATTTATTAAAGACTAATATTAATATAGGACGATATTTATATGAAATAATCATATGTTTCTTGTTAATTATCACATAACTAAAGCTTCAACTATGTACGAATTTTACGTTATAAACATCATTGCATGCCACCAAAAAATGTATACAATGTGTCTTACAAATAATGTATAATTTGTGTCTTGTAAATAATTATGATAAGTAACCTATAGTACAAAGAAGTAAAATGATATGAAAATATAAAATAATTACCTTTTTTATCCTGCTGCGATGTTTTAGCAGCACATACATAATATGATATGAAAAGAAGTAAAAGCAAAGGGAGAATACAAGTCTTAAGCTTCATTTTTTGGGTATAAGCAAAACTATGTTTTGAAAGTTGGAAATGTGAGTAACATTTGCAATAATAACCTCTTTTTATAGCAAAAGAGTATTACTTCCTTCGTCTCATTTTAGTTGTCAGGTATATAAAATATTATTATAAATTTAGACAATCAAGAGAATTAATTAATTTTTTTTTCAATTTTTGCCTTCAACATTAATTATTTTAAAATTAAGAGGCACATACATACATAAAAATTAAAAAATTACGTGAATAAGAAAACATATATTAGTTAATTAATTACGGCTTGCGGCAAATATTTAGTTGTAATTATAGTTTGAGTTGTGTAATTCGCATGATTTACACAAATATTATGCGCGAATCAAATTTGAGTTTTGTATAATTCACGCGATTTATACAAACGTTGTGCGCGAATACAATTTGAATGTTTATAATTCACGTGACTTATACAAAATTGTGCAAGAATTAAATTGTATAGCAAAATATACAAGAATTGTGAATTGTATAATGAATTATATAACAGTCGTGCGTGAATGGTATGACGAAATATACAAATGTTGTACAAAAACTGCAAATTGTATAGCTTATACAAACTGCGCGAATTATACAAACGATGTTATAACTATAGTTATGAAATGTAATTAGCCAAACAATAGCTATGAAGTATAATTAAGATATTTTTGAGTGACTTTATGCGAAAATTCCTCATAAAAATTGAAAAGATTAAGTATTAATAAGGAATATATTAATCAAACAACACTTCACTAATTAATCTTTTTCTTAATGATTGTGTAAAATTTTATCATGATCACTAAAATGGAATGGAAAGAATAGTAATATTTTATTACTATAATGGAGAGCAAATATGGCAATAAATGTTTTCAATATTATTTTCTCTTGTATGCCTACATATGCAAATGTTGTTGGCTGTTGAGGATTTTGAGAAAAAAAAGATAAATCTAAATCTTATCAAAGCTAATTAAATTTACTATCTTCATCTTGTTCAATATCCTTATCAATTTGGTTGCAATGTGTTCATAGATAACACCTATTTGGTTGTGACCTGGGTGATCAATGAAGCGAATTTTAAATTATGAAATTACAGATTTAAATTTTAGCCGAACAAACATATTAGGTGATTTATATTTAAAATTTATATTTTCATTAGTAATTTAGTTTATTTACTTTTAAAGATTTTGTATCCTTTTTTCTATACATACAAACTTCAATGTTTTCTTGAAAAAGATTAAGACATAGGACTACTTAATTACAAGGAGTAACAATATTGGACTAATTAAGTGCAAAAATTATTTGTTTTCAAAACCCCCCTATTTATAGTATAAGAAAAGGAAGTCAAAAGTGTTCATTTATAGTTGATCTCATCTCATTGTATAAGTCGACCAATGAGGTATGCATAGTATCAACTTTGGTTGATAAAATCAGGGATATGCTTCTAGGGAATTATTATATGCTAAAAATAAATTGGGATAAGGAAAAAAAGAAAATGGAGATAAAGATATTTCAATCCAAAAGTGTAATACCCCAAGTTTTCTTACTAAAGATAGGGACAGAAAGTCAAAAGGAGTTCAAAAATAAATAAAAAATGGCTTTGATGAAAATTTTGGTCAAAAAAATTAGAAGGATAATTTTTGGGACCAAAGTTGCTTAACCAAAAGAGCGTGTGGTCACAAACCTGCCTAACTTAGTTAATTTTACTCTTTATGTGTTGATGACATCTTTTTACATAAAACACAATTAGTGTATCCATTTTATGTAGTAATGATTCCTTTGTTCATAAAAGACACTTAGTGCATGAGTTTTATGTGTTGATGACCCTTTGTTCATAAAATGCATTCATTGCACGTGTTTTATGTATTGATGATCTATTTGTTCATAAAACGCACTCAGTGCATGCGATTTATGTGTTCATGACCCCTTTGTTCATAAAACACACTCCGTGAATGTGTTTTATGTATTGATAACTCTTTTCTTTAACAAAACGCACTCGGTGCATGCGTTTTATGTGTTAATAACTCCTTTGTTCATAAAAAGAACTTGGTGAATTCGTTTTATGTGGTGGATGACCTTTTGTTCATAAAATGCCTCTACGCATGTATTTTATTTGTTGATGACCCCTTTATTCATAAAACACACTCGGTAAAAACGTTTTGTACGTTGATGATCCTTTTATTCATAAAACGCACTCAGTACATGTGTTTTATGTATTGATGCCCCCTTGTTCATAAAATGCACTCAGTGAATGCATTTAGCCAAAGTTGGATATCATAATTATCAGTTGAAGTCAAATTAAAGGGCATTTATGTATCATGCCTGCCTATTAACCAAAGAAAATTGCTTTTGTTAAAGCCAAAATTTGGTTCTCCAAATGGGCTAATAGTAAGCTTTGGCCTTTTTAGGAGGAATTCAGCCCATAAGGCCAGAGTCCAAAACTGAAAAGTAGCAGGTATTCAGTGATTTATCTTAGGTTGCATGAACAAGAAGTCAACTTATACTGGTCAGATAACAAACTAAATCAAACATATGATGTTGAGAAGAAAATGAAATGGACAAAGCCATCAACCATCAATTTCTATGACAAAATTATGAAATAAGAAGAAACTGTAAAAACAACAAACTATTAAAACAGAAACAAATATATGTTGTACTATGCTGGGACTGGTGAAGTTACTGGAGGTCATGAGTTCAAGCTGTGAAAATAATCTCTCGTAGAAATGCAGGGTAAGCTTGCATAATACAAATAGACTAGTGGAATCGTTGTTATAATATATCAGTGTTAACTAGTGGGAAAACCAAAGTAAGACTTATTCCTTTGGAAGAAAAGCATCACAACAAACAAAACATATAAAAGTTAAAATGGTAATAACATACATGAGGATATTTGCAAGGGATGAAAGATAAGACAAGAAGAAGTTGAAACTAAAGGATGAAGCAAACAAGAAAAATATTTTGTCCCCATTGATCAAAACAAATTCAAAACGGATTACTCAATGCTAATTAATATAATTATCTTAACTTTGGAAGTCCCTCCTTTCACTAGGCCATCAACTGTGGCAAGTCATTTTCTTAGCCTTAAAACTTATAAGTCCCCTGCAAATCATCCAATTTTTTTGGGAGACACACAACTAGTCCCCAATAAGTCGATAAATCACACAGGCCGGCTTAAGTTCTGTGCACTGACAACGCTATGGGGCATGTTGTGGACATAGGAAAGCCGGTAAATTACACAGGAGGGCTTGAGTTCTCGAGCCTAACATACACAGTGACAAAAAGGATCAAAGATGAAAATGGGAAATGGTTGAGTCAAGAAGTGGACTTGTTGCACCAGATAACAGGCTATGCACCAAAGGGGTGCATTACTGCAGTTATGGGCCCAAGTGGTGCTGGAAAGTCTACACTTTTAGATGGATTGGCTGGAAGAATTGCTAGTGGAAGCCTTAGGGGTAAAGTGTCAATGGGAGGGCTGGATATGAGCCCAAGTTTGATCAAAAGAACTTCAGCTTATATAATGCAAGATGATAGACTTTTTCCAATGCTTACTGTCTATGAGACATTCATGTTTGCTGCCGATTTTAGATTAGGATCACTCTCTACGATCGAAAAACAGGAGCGTGTTGAGAGGCTGATTGAGCAACTTGGATTGTCTGTAAGTTGACTGCAACTCATTCTCTACTGTTATACTTTATAACAACATCGTTTGTATGCTGCTATAGTGCTATAGCAAAATGTTGTTATGCTGAAGAAAAATCAGTTCTAAGGAAAATTTGGCTGTTATAGTGAAATATTGCTGCCAAGAATGACCGTTAAATTGTACATTTGTCATGTTTCTTGAGAACCAAATGTAGCTAAATCTTAACATATGTTATTAGATATATTTAATTTGAATATCAATCTCGAAGACTATGGAATTTCTTATTGTATAGTTATGAGCGTTTGTTTGAATGCAGTCGACTAGGAACACTTACATAGGTGATGAAGGGACTCGAGGAGTATCTGGAGGTGAACGTCGTAGGGTGTCAATTGGAGTGGACATTATACATGGACCTTCATTGCTGTTCTTGGATGAGCCTACTTCAGGTCTTGATTCAACTAGTGCTCACAGTGTAATTGAGAAGGTGCACGATATAGCCCGAGCTGGAAGTACTGTGATTCTAACAATTCATCAGCCTTCACACCGCATTCAATTGCTTCTTGACCATCTAATCATCCTGGCTCGCGGACAACTCATGTACCAAGGAGCACCGAATGATGTATCTCATTATCTTGTTAGGATGGGGCGAAAAGTGCCAAAGAATGAAAGCTCAATAGAACACCTGATTGATGTAATTCAGGAATATGATCAATCTGAGCTTGGAGTAGAAGCAGTAGCTGCATTTGCACTTACTGGTATGAAACCTCCGCCAATCGGTGCAGCAGCAGACAATATGTCAGCTTCCACTGTGCCTCTATCACCTGCCCGTCCATCACACCGTGCTAAACATCAGGTCGTGGAGGCACAGGGTCGTGACAAGTCAAGCAAACGTGTACGTTTGCAAACCCATATGCAAGATGACACAGACTTTGATCACAGTGTTAGGAGTCCCTGGAATACTTCTAAGTCCTGGACTGCCAACCGTAGTGGTGTCCTACAATCTATAGGCTTTTCACCAGCTAGGCGCACTGATCATAGAAGTCCAAGTGTTATGGGGTAAAAACATTCACTTCACTTCTGATAATTTAAAAGATAAGTATTGGTAACCGTCCATGAAAAATGGTGCTAATAACGAGGAAAATAAGACATATAACTTACTACAACATGTTGAGATGATATGATATTGTAAATTATACATATAAGTTAAATCTGACTAACAATATTGGGATGTTTGTGCAGTTCTTCTCCGGGATGCTATGTCTACTCTACAGAGATCGTTCAATGTACTCCAACTCCGCATAGTAGTGACTACACTGTTAATGAAAATGACTATTTAACGCCCCACGATTTTGCTCATGACATCAATCATTCTTTCCAAGATCTCGGGCCAAAGTTTGCAAATTCTTTCTTCTCAGAGACATGGATATTGATGAGAAGAAACTTTATAAACATCATGCGTACCCCTGAACTTTTCCTTTCTAGGCTCGTAGTACTAACAGCCATGGGAATCATGATGGCCACTATGTTCCTGCATCCCAAAGACAACCTTCAAGGGATCACAAATCGCCTCAGTTTCTTCATCTTCACTTGCACCCTCTTTTTCTTTTCATCCAATGATGCTGTTCCTGCTTTCATTCAAGAACGATTTGTCTTCATCCGCGAGACCTCTCACAATAAGTATAGGGCCTCTTCTTACACAATTGCAGGTCTCATTACTTTTCTTGAACTTATTACTCCATGCTAATAAATCTACTGCTGAACGTCTCGTGTACATAACGTTGCAGGTCTAATTACTTACCTTCCATTCCTAGCGCTCCAGGCTGCAGTTTATGCAGTGATTGTTTGGTTTGCACTATCGCTTCAAGGGCCATTCATCTATTTCTTGGTAATTCTATTCATGTCATTACTCTCAACGAATTCATTCGTTATATTCGTGAGTTCAGTGGTGCCAAACTACATACTAGGATATGCAGCTGTGATTGCTTTCACGGCGCTATTTTTCTTGTTCTGTGGCTATTTCTTGAACAGCAACGACATGCCAAATTACTGGAAATGGATGAATTATATTTCAACAATGACTTATCCATATGAAGGACTTCTGATGAATCAGTATCAAACAAATGAATCATTTGGAAAAGACCCTCTTGGAAGAGATGTTACTGGTTTTGGAATCTTGAAATCACTTAATATTTCACAAGATACAAACAAGAAGTGGGAAAAAGTGTATATTATGTTGGGATGGGCTGTTTTTTATAGACTTCTCTTTTATATTGCTCTTAGATTCTTTTCAAAGAATCAGAGGAAATGAAATACTAATGTAGGTTCAATTGTATGTTCTTTACAAAGATTCTTTTTGCTTCATAGTCATGATATAATAAAATAAACAAAGAAACTAGAACTCACAAAGAGTCATACAAAGTATACACGGACTATACAATACTTATATATGCGCTATACGCTAAATATACATTATGATACACTCGAAAACTGAATATAATCTGACCATACATGAAATATATACTACTATACATGTCTATTCAGTGAATAATTATTTTGGCCGAAAAACTCATTTTGATCTGTGCAAATTCAGGCTAACCCCACTATTTAACACTCTTACATGTACTAATGGCCTTCAAAATATGGGAACAATTAATCAACTTGAGAAGAGCTTAACTAGTTGATTTTCTATAGCACATTTATCTTACAACAAAAATAAAACATAATCACAACTCTTTTACAATTAAGAATGTTGAAATCATTAATCATGTTATTTTGTGATGTGAACGTACTAATCTTTTTATTTAATGATCTAATTATGTTACAGTTTTAATGATGTCGTAGTCTATGCCAGATTATCATAATTGAACTCCTAGTTGACTATCTAATGTCAAGTAATAATTACTACAAATATTGAAATCAAGTATTACAAACCATAATTTTTGACATTGACTAATCAGTTGTTTGACCTTGAAAATTATTCAGTCTTTTTTTTTTAAATTTTAAGGTAAAGAATTGTTTGGCTGAGTGTATTAGAAAAATAATGCTCCATCTGTTCACTTTTAGTTGTCACTATTTTCCTTTTTGAGATTAACTTGACTATAAACTTCAAAGCTAAATTAAATTTAATAATTAAAATTTAAAATTTTAATGGTTGAAAACTATATGAAAAATATTTTATAAGTTGCAATCATTCTCTTAAACTGTTGGTCAAAGTTCAATGTAATACATTTCTTCAAATTCCTCAGGTTTGAATATGTTTCTTAGGCTTGAGTTGATCAAAAGCATGGAAGATATTTTCCATTTTCCGAAGCTGGATATTTATTTTAATTAATCAAGTCAAACACTCCATAACAAATAATCTCAACAAGATGTATATATGACCAAAACAGACGATTGTAATGCACAGCTCAAAAGAAGAAAACGATATTTGTGAGCTCAGCTACTGTAGCAAAGAACGTAACCGTCCTTTTCAAAGCCCCTATTTTGGATGCATATAAGCTCAGTCTCACGCCTTTTGCACCACCCTCTTCACACACCATTCATGACTAGTACTCTACAAAAGAATCAAATTTTCTGATACTACTGATTTCATTTTCACTTGCAGAGTTTCTGTTTTCTGCTTTTCTTTTCAGGCTGTTGCTGCTGCTTCTAAAAAGGTAGCTTTTTTTTGTGTGTGTGTTTGTTTGAAGTTTTGGTTTTGCAAGAACTCCATGTTTTAGTTCCTTTTTGTGGTTGTAGTTTTTTGGGTTGGTGATTTTAATTTTGTGCTGGTTCTTTCATTGCCTACATTGTCATCTTTGTTTGCTTGTGTAGCTGGGGTTTGTTGTATCTGATAAGTTTCATTGTTGGTTCTTTACTTGTTTGTGTGTGTATGTGCACTTTTCTTGAGTGTGGGAGTTTTCAAAAACACCCATAAAGTGTATGGTATGAAACAGAATATTGTCACACCATTGATGAGTAGTAGTTGTAGCAGTGGAATAATAAAAAAGAATCAAATTTTCTGAACCCCTTTTTTTCAGATTACAGATTTCATTGTCAGTTTCAGAGTTTTTTTTGTTTCTTTGAGTCTTGGGTTTTCAAAAAGAGACCCCATTAATTGTACGGAATACCAGCTGTTGCTGCTTCTGAAAAGGTAGCTCTTTTTGAAGGTTTTGTTTACTTCCTAGAACTCCATGTTTTGTTTTTCATCCCAATGTTTTAGCTTGGTTTTTTTATGATTATAATTCTTTTTGGAATGATTTTCTGCTGATGCTATTAGCTCATTTTGTATAACTGAGTTCTGCTGCATCTGATCAGTTTCAGTGGTTTTTTAATGCTTTTCCTGAATTAATGATGAGTTTGTGAGTTTTCAAAAACACCCTGATGAAATTGAAGCCTTTTTTTTCTTGCCTGAGTATCACTCTGAAAGCCCAATAAACAGCATCTTCTTCTGCTGAAAGGTAGCTGTTTGAGGTTTTTTTATTCCTTAATACTCATTTTTGGTTCCCTATATTTTTAGCTCATTTTTGTTCATAGTTGTGTCCTTTTTTACCTTCCTTTTTTTTTTTGTTTTTTAATTCTGCTTCTTTTCAAAAACTTTCTGATTTGCATTGCCATCTTTTATTGGTTCTTAGCTCATTTTTTGTTTAGTGTGTCTTCTTTTGTTGTAAATTCTTTTTTCTCCTTTTCCATTTATGTGGTTTCTGAGTAAAATTTCCTTTTTTTTTAAAACCATAATACATGTGGTTTGAAAAAGTGATGTTTTAGCAGTTTTCAATTAAGTACTTTATTTGAATTTAAAAGAACAAGAGACATGAAAAGTGTTATGGAAGAGTCTCATTTTTAATCATTTAAGTAACACATAACTTGTAGATTTATAAATGTTTTCCTTTTTCTCTCTCTTTTTGTATGAAACCCATTTGCTTGTTCTCCAGTTTCTTTTTGCTATTTTTAGCTAAATTTATGCGTGTGAGAAATGTTCAATGATTTATTGCTTTTTTGGATTGGGAATATAACATGCATATCAAATGTTCTACAGATCTTTCTTGAGCCCAATGCCTAGTTGTAGATATACTCTAAAGTTATCAGCTTTAATTTTCTGGAGGGTCTTTTTTTGCTCCACAGTTTTGCCAAGCAGAGATTACTATTTTCACTGTTTTTCTTTTTGTGACTTGTTGATTTAAGAGTAATGACTGACAACCTTATTTTGGCATTTTTGTTAGAGGGTATTTGACCATGATGTATTTGAAAAAAAAAGAAGTAATTTCTTATTTTAAAGTGAAAAAATAACATTTAAAAATTAAAGTTGTGTTTATTCCTAAATACAAATTGAATTTTTAGAAAAAAATTGTGAGTAATTTGGAGTGGAAAAAAGTACCATCTTAGATTAACTCCGGAAAGATGTTTCTAAAAAATCATGGCCAAACGCCCACTTAGCGTTGGTTCTGCTGAAAAATGACAACTTTTTACAGTATAGTAGTTGTTTGTACTTTGTACAAAGCATTAATTATAGTTTTATTACTGGCTGTATATATTACTTACAGAAGATCAAACACTACCATGTTTGTGATGGATAAATATTATGGTTAACACAACATAATGATGTTTTTAAGCCTTTTTTGTACTTTCCAGGCACTGTGAGTTCACTGGTCTTGGATATTTACTTCTCATAATTCAACTCGTGCCACTATTTCATAATCCTAGAGAATGTCTAATAGTTTGTTGTATTATGATAAAAATAGATTTGAAATTTTATACAGATTTTTTGCTTTATTGTAGGAGAGGTTTGTGCAGGTGTCTTTGAGTTGGTACTGAGCTGCACTCGCATTTCATGTTTCAACTGCCAAAGGTATATAAGTTTAATTTTATTCTTTCCATGTTGTATCTATAACTTTCATCTTCTGATCATTATTCCATGTTAAAAATTGATTGAAGAAGGTATTTTGTTCCTGCTTCTTCATTAACTTTAGTCAGTCATATCTGCAAATTGAACTGAAATTTTTTTAAAAACTTCTTTTGCTGATTGTTGCTGATGGAAGAAGCAATTTTCCTCCTATCCATGTCTTTTCTAAACAAATGAATTAAGGTGTATGTGTATGTCTAGCTTTTTGTTCATCTTGGTATGATGCATATTTGATTTCACTGTATAACTTTGTTTCATCACATTCATGGAATACCTCGCAGGTCATTCTGTGAAACTACGGAGAACCAGCATAATGACAAACAAAGCTTCAGCATGGAAGGCTTGTGTACTAATGGTCATTCTTATCTGCTTTACACAACAACCAGTAGTCACAACTGGCTATTTGGTCAACGACATGGAGTTACTGAAGGCTCTACGAAATTCTCTCATCCAGGAAAGGGATGTTATTCCCAGTTGGTTTGATGCAAAGACTACTCCATGCAATTGGACCGGCATAAAGTGTGAAGGTGAACATGTTATCGGGATTGACTTTCCATGTAAATCATCACCGCTAAATGTACCATTTCCTGAAGACATTGGAAAATTTAGATCTCTCAAGCACCTGAATCTCAGCCACTGTGCCCTGTCTGGTACTATACCTACAGATATTTGGAGTCTGGAGAATATGGAGACACTGGACTTGACTGATAACCGGTTAACTGGCGAGCTGCCTCCAACTATATCTAACCTGAGAAACCTGAGATATCTTGTACTCGACAGTAATGGTTTCTCAGGCAGTTTACCGTCAACAATTAGTGAGCTAAAGGAGCTGAGGGAACTATCAGTTCAAGCGAACTCTTTTACTGGCAATCTTCCTGGTGAGATTGGAAAAATGAAGAAGTTGCAGTCTCTTGATTTCAGCTCAAATTTATTCTCTGGTAGTCTACCTTCCAGCCTAAGTAATTTGGCGGAGCTTCTATATGTTGATGCCAGTCAAAACAACTTGACTGGATTGATATTTCCAGAAATTGGAAAACTAGGGATGCTTAGAATTCTTGTTCTCTCATCCAACATGTTGACTGGACCCATACCTGCAACAATTGGCCATCTGAAGCAGCTGGAGATACTTGATCTCCATAACTGCAAATTCACTGGAAGTATTCCTGAAGAGATTTCTGAATTGAGTAATCTGAATTTCTTGAATGTAGCACAGAATGAATTTGATGGAGAACTTCCCTCAAGCATTGGAGAGCTAGAAAATCTGCTTTACCTTATTGCTTCAAATGCCGGCTTGTCTGGAACAATCCCTTCAGAGCTAGGGAACTGCAAAAGGCTCAAAACAATAGATTTGTCCTTTAACTCATTTTTGGGTGCATTACCTGATGAACTTTCTGGGTTGGATTCACTTAAATCACTTGTGCTCGATTCAAACCGCTTATCAGGCCCCCTGCCTATGTGGATTTCCAACTGGACGCAAGTAGAGTCAATAATGGTGTCAAAGAATTTCCTAAGTGGACCTCTCCCACCACTGTATCTTCCTTTGCTGTCTGTTCTTGATGTCAGTGCTAACAGTCTATCTGGTGAGTTGTCTTCAGGGATATGCGGTGCCAAATCATTGAGCATTCTGCTGTTGTCGGATAACAACTTCACTGGTGACATCCAGAGTACTTTCATGAATTGTTCAAGCCTCACAGACTTGGTGTTGTCTGGAAACGACCTCTCAGGTAAACTGCCTTCTTATCTAGGAGAGCTTCAGCTCATTACTCTTGAGCTATCGAAAAACCAATTCTCTGGAAAGGTACCAGATCAACTATGGGAGTCAAAAACATTAATGGAAATCTCACTCAGCAACAATATGTTTGAAGGTCCACTTCCCGCGACTATTGCAAAACTTTCAACCCTTCATAGATTGCAACTTGATAATAATCAGTTTGAAGGAAGCATACCACGTAGCATTGGTAACTTGAAGAACCTGACCAATCTCTCTCTTCATGGTAACAAGTTAACTGGAGGTATTCCATTGGAGCTTTTTGAATGTACAAAGCTGGTATCCCTTGATCTTGGTGCGAACAGTCTTTCAGGTGAAATTCCCAGATCAATATCTAAGCTGAAATTGCTAGAGAATCTGGTTCTGTCTAACAATCAGTTTTCTGGTCCTATACCTGAGGAAATTTGTTCAGGGTTCCAGAATATGTTGTTACCAGACTCTGAATTCACCCAGCATTATGGCATGCTTGATTTGTCCAACAATGAACTGTCGGGGTCCATCCCACACTCAATTAAGGATTGCACAGTTGTAACAGAACTACTTCTACAGAAAAATAAGCTCACGGGAAGCATTCCACCTGAAATTTCTCGGCTCAGTAACTTAATAATGCTTGATCTATCTTTCAATTCCTTGACAGGTCCAGTATTTCTTCAGTTGTTCTCAATCACAACCCTCCAAGGTCTCATACTTTCTCATAACCAGTTAAATGGATCTATTCCTGATAATCTAGAATCTATGATGCCAAGTTTAGTCAGGCTAGACCTTTCAAATAACTGGTTGAGTGGCTCATTGCCACCTTCTGCATTTAGTATCAAAAGTTTGACTTACCTGGACATCAGCGTGAATTCTTTCTCAGGACCGCTGTCTTTTAAAGTTGGAACCTTCAGCTCTTTGTTGGTCCTAAATGCTAGCCATAACCAGCTCTCTGGTGCTCTTGATGATTCTATCTCTAATCTGACATCCTTGTCCACACTAGATCTCCATGACAACTCAATCACAGACAACTTGCCACCATCAATTTCAGCTCTTTCTTCCCTGACATATCTTGACTTATCCAGCAACAGTTTTCAAAAGCCCTTTCCTTGTAGTATTTGTGACATAGATAGCCTTGTTTTTTTCAATTTCTCTGGCAACAAATTCCCTGGCTTAGCCCCTGATGTATGCACTAAGGCTAGGCAATGCATACCAAGTGAACCTGTTTTACCTCCCAGGGAAAACTATGCATCTCCACCAACTCTAAGCTACGGGTCTGTCTTGGGCATTGCTGTTGGTGCATCGATCCTTTCTCTTGTGGTGCTAGTTGTAGTTCTCAGATGGAGAATGCTGAGACAAGAAGCTGTACTTGTTGGCAGAGGAAAAGGTAAGCAAGGAAAGAAAACTGAACCCACATCTACGGATGAGTTTTTGATTAAGAAATCAAAGGAGCATCTGAGTATCAACATTGCAACTTTTGAGCAATCTTTGTTACGGATCAACCCTACAGCTATTCTCTCAGCCACTGAGAACTTCAGCAAGAGTTACATCATTGGTGATGGTGGCTTTGGTACTGTATACAAAGCCAAACTGCCTGAAGGCCGGACCATTGCTGTCAAGAGGCTGAACGGAGGCCACATGCATGGTGATCGTGAGTTCTTTGCTGAAATGGAAACAATTGGGAAAGTTAAGCATGAAAATCTGGTGCCATTGCTTGGTTATTGTGTCTTTGCAGATGAGAGGTTCTTGATATATGAATACATGGAGAATGGAAGCCTTGATTTCTGGTTGAGAAACCAAGCAGATGCAGTCGAAGCACTTGGCTGGCCAACTCGTTTCAAGATTTGTCTAGGGTCAGCTCGTGGACTTTCCTTTCTACACCATGGTTTTGTTCCTCACATCATCCACAGAGACATCAAGTCAAGCAATATACTCCTAGACAGGAACTTTGAACCGCGAGTCTCTGACTTTGGCCTGGCTCGAATAATTAGTGCTTGTGAGAGCCATGTTAGCACAGTCCTTGCTGGTACATTCGGGTACATACCACCCGAGTATGGACAAACCATGATGGCCACAACCAAGGGTGACATCTACAGCTTTGGAGTGGTGATGTTGGAACTGGTGACAGGAAGACCACCAACAGGACAGGCTGATGTTGAGGGAGGCAATCTTGTTGGCTGGGTGAGATGGATGGTTGCAAATGGCAGGGAGGCTGAAACGTTGGATCCGTGCTTTTCTGCTTCAGGATCATTGAAGGATCAAATGCTGCGGGTTCTTGCCATTGCAAGGTTATGCACCAGCGATGAGCCATGGAAGCGACCAGCAATGACCGAAGTGGTGAAACTGTTGAAGGAGGCCAAGAACATTGGTGCTTGTGGAGGTGATTGAACAACAAACACATAAATATGACTAAGCTAATTACAAGTCACAACAAAAAGTAATGAAAGAAAGATGTAACAGGATTATAGTTCTGTTATATTATGCAGCTATCTGTATTATGAGTTTATACAAGTGAGATGTAAGTTATGTTGGAATGAAACTATGAAACTATGTATGTTGTTCCCTTTCATTTGAGAAATATAAGTTTATGCATGTGACTTGTAAATCATAAGCTTTCACTTGGAGGAACTATAGTTTTTCTTCATACAGATGACAAAGCAGGGAAAACATGCAGTTAACCCTCATGACATTAATAGTTAAACTGCCAAACAGTATTTTGCTAGATCACATATAAACAGTATTAATTATGTAGATTAATTTATTAATTAAGGATATTAAAAATACATACTATAGTAGAATTTAGTCAACGGGTGATCATACATATACATAGTAAAGTATATAATTTAAATCCAAACAAACAGGACAGGAATTGAATCAAAGGGCCCACAAAGATATGTCTTACCTTGTAATATTCTCTATATAATTAGCACAGGAAAACTATTATCTTATATTGAAAAGACATAAACGATGAATCACAATCGGTCTAGTCATTCTTTAAAAATGAGTTTAAGTAATGTTCATGGTTAAAGTAAAAAAAATTCATACCATTATATTATCATGTTATATGAAATAATCAAATATATTCGCATTTTCAAGATTATAAATATTATTTTATAAAAAATTACATGTAAATATTTTTAAGTGATGTGCTTAGTCAAACATGTAAATGCATGAAATTTCATTCATCTAGTCAATTGTGAAATCAAATTATTATCAAGTAAACTCATGAAGTAAAATTTTAATTATTTTTAATTAACTCTCCTAATTGGGGATGTGTGGTCACATCAGGCGTGACAAGGTTAGGAATGAGACCATTCGGGAGAAGCTAGAGGTGGTCCCAGTGGCCGAAAAGATGAGGAAAGCGAAAATGCGATGATTTGGACATGTGCAGAGAAGGAGTATCGATGATCCTGTTAGGAGGTGCGAGAGGTTGATTTTGGGAGATACTCGGAGAGGTAGAGGTAGAGGTAGACCGAAGAAGTACTGGGGGAGATGATTAGACAAGATATGACGGAACTTGATTTCACTAAGGACATGACCTTAGATAGAAAGAAGTGGAGGTCGCGAATTAGAGTAGCAGAGTAATGGTAGGGTTAAGTGTTTTTTATCATGTGTTTGCATTATCTGTCGTATTATGTGTTAGTTTTATCTTCTTTACATACTGCCATGTGCTATTCATTATTAATCGCTCTTTCTGTTCCCTTCCTTTCCTTTTGTCATATCTAGTTCTTTCTGCTTACGGGTTTTGAGATGAGAGTTCATAGGAAACAGTTTCTCTACTTTTGTGGTAGTAATAAGGTCTACGTACATTCTATCCTCCAGACCCCACTTGTGAGATTTTACTGGATATGTTATTGTTGTTAACTCTCCTAATTGGACAAAAATAACTCTTCACGAGAGGAATCGTTGTACTTGGACCACATGTGAAAGGTTGGTTTGTGCGCTCAGTTTGTTTTCCTTACAAAAATGGACAAACAATCTGACAAAATTAGGCACCACTACTTGCAACTCTTTAACAACCTAACCACCACTATAACCTACATATTATTCTATTCAATCTTACTCTCAATATAATTACTTTTGTAATTATCTCTTGAAATGTATAAACTTAAACGCGGCCGATAAATTTGAGCTGAGGGTCTTTTGGGAACAATTTATTTATCACTATGAGAGAGCGATAAAATCTGCATACTGACCTCACTTGTTGGCTTGTTCTCATATATATTACACCAAGGGTGTGTCTTTCATCTTCTTCTATACATCTAAAAAATCATTCTATCTTGTTTATTAAGCCAATTGCTCTCTCCTAATAATATAAACTCTTGTCATGTGATCATTTCTATTTTCTTTTTAATTTTCTTCTCAAGAAAAGAGGGAAGCATGAAGGAGAGATCCATGGAGAAGTTTGTAGTGTTTCCATTCTCTTTAGGGTGTGTTTCTGAATCAAGTATTCCAATAGCCAATAACAACACAAAGAATTCACAACTAAATCATGAGGTCCCAACAAGTATGCTTCTTTCCTCTCCACACTTTGTTTCTTTTGTCTTCGCTTTAATGAAAATCGCGACTTTTGTTTTTATTTCGATGTGATTTTGTGAAGTAGGAGAAGAGAGTCCATCAAAAGTGAAACTGAATGGTTTTCTGGTGAGACGACGACTTTCTCAAGGAATGCATACAACAACAACATCAACAACATTACCCCAATGCCTCAAACGCTCCCGCCCATTGCGGGACAAGGGGCTCGGATGTACGCAGCCTGACCGCTCAAGGAATGCATACATTGAAAAGAAATTTTAAAGGCTTCTACCAATTATTTGGTAAGTAGTATTTTATTACTCTAGTGTTTGTTTGAAGGGGAGCCTTGGAGTAAATGATAACATTGTTGTCATGTCGTTCGGGTCTTTCTTTAAACTCTGTGCATGGCGGGAGCTTTAGTCCACCGTGCACCAGACTTGCCCTTTCTAGTGTATGTTCTGTGTAATATATGTACTAATTTTTCTTGATAATTTCAGTGTACAAGGAAGAGATTGAAGAAGTGGAGATGGAAATAGGGTATCCAACAGATGTGAAGCATGTAACACATATTGGATTGGATGGATCCACTAAAATTAATCCTATGATCAAAGGATGGGATAATTCAAAGGAGCAAGATTTACTTTCTTTTCCTTCTTTTTCCATTCAACAATTTGAACTTGCTATGGCTTCCCAAGCTTGTGGATCCTCTAGGTTTTAGCTAGCAGTTGCACCAAATTTTCATCCACTTTTGATGTAATTTTCTTTTGTGTTTGATTGACTAAATTCATAACAAAGGTGATTTGACGACCAAGAATGAATGAATACTTACCATTTTGTTATGATTTTCTATTGGTATTTTCATTGTCATTGTGGTTATTTTTCATATGTATAGAGAAAATATTTGTATTGTGTTACGATTTAGGGGTGTGAAAATTAAATGTATATAATATCAAAATTAGTAGGAAGTTGTCATTTCCTCTTTTCCTTTTCCCCTTCTCAATTTCTTTTTCTTTTATCTAATAATGTAATGTAATTCTTTTTCCTTGAAATGACCAAGCTTGTGGCTAAACATGTTAATAATCGAGGTATACATTTTTAAAATTTAATTTTATGCACAAATAAGAATTTGGGTAAAATATTATGGAATTAGATTTACTAGTTGAAATTATGTTGATGTGACAAAATTTCAAATCTCTCATACTTGAATTCATCTTTTAATATTTGAAAGCCTAAATAAACTCAAATCAAAATCAATTACATTTAAATCAAAAATTTT
>JAABOM020000110.1:27555133-27582737 GCA_011800125.2 Solanum clarkiae
TTCCGAATGACCCATGATGAGCGTCGAAAGTTGTATTGACTAACTGCTACTTCACAATTGAAAGAAGCGCAGACAGTCTAAAGAACATTTTGCTTTATTCCATCATACTCAAAGCCAAAAAATAGTGAATCTTTGGCTCCATCTGAGATTGATGGAAAAAAAATATCAGCGAATTAATGGACCAAAAAAAGAAAAAGATATCAAATACTTTTCAAGATATTTTATTTAATTTCTATAAAGCTAAATATTAGCATTACATCATTTTTCAGATCACAGTTTCTGCTTTTCCTTCATCCAACAGTGAACAGCTCCATCCCTATTTTCACAAAATCCAATAATCTGAAATTCTAAATAAAATTCAGATTTGGTAATACTATTTTATTTGTTTTTATACTTATCTTAAAGCATTTTTGGAATGTCTGCTATGATTTTGTCCTAATTAATCAATTTTCAAATTCTTGTAGATTTATCAAAGTTGTGATATTGGACGGAAATGGGGTTCCTGGTGACAACATTAATTTTTGTTGTGGTCGGAGTTATTGCATCCTTCGCTGCCGGAATCCTCTGCAACAGAGGACCTTCCACTAATTTGTATGCGAAAATTTCTTTGGGCCTATTGTTGTTGATTATTCTGCAAATTGTTTGATTAATTCTGCTTAGTAATTAGAATTAGTGTTTGGTTAGTGTATTAGAAAATCATAATTTGCTAAAGTTGGTGACTTTTTGTTTCTATTGAAATAATTAATGGCTATTGAATTACTACATGATAATCACTTCAGAAATAGAATTAGACTCTGGCCCTTATTATAGTTCTTTTTTCATGTTTGTTTTAATTTTTTTTTCTATTCCCATATGGGTGTTTGATGCTCGTATCAGAGGTTTGAGACCGCTGGTCAAGGGAGGAAGGATCCCAACCGTGGTCTTTTCCATGCTTCTTGATATTGCATTAATTGTCTATTTGTTTGTTGTTTAGACTTTGTTATCTCTTGCTTAGATTGATTAGAAAAGTCTATCAAAAAATTGTTTCTTTTTTCCTTTCATATCGGTGATGTTGAGCCAGATTGATTATTCCCCTGAGGACTTGCATCCTTTATCTGCCAGCCAAGGCTTCTGTAGCTGAAGCCTGGTTATGGAAACTCTTTAAGCATAGGAAACTCCAACTTAAAAGTCACCTTTTCAGCCTATACCCTTCGTTGGTCATGATTTGATTACAAGATTGTGAAAGTTTTGTGCTGCAATTTCTTTGAGGATCATCTCTGATTTGGAGTAGTGTGGGAGTTTTTGAATAGCTTTGAGATAACAAACATCCGGAACATATTTTGAGAGAAAAAAAAATTCAGAATATTAATTTAACATACCTTTTTCTGAATATCATGACACTGGATAAACCTTCGCGACTGAATTTTCATGAGATAGCAGAACACAAGTCTGCAATATTCACTCTAAGATTTCTCACATTGATATTCCTAAATTTGAGGTCTTTCACATTTAAGATTTAAGTTAGTTGAATTCAAAATGCTGTGTGATTTACTTCCTCAGCTTTTGGTGTACTTATAATGTGCTTGACTATTAGTGAGTGAAATATCAATTTAATTGTTTAAATATTTCCATTCTCCTTCTTAATGTAAAGATTGCAATTTAAACAAAAGAATAACACTAAAAGCAGCAAAGCTTATTCTTGGTAGAGTTGAATGTTTAAAATTATTCGAGAACAAATTGTAAAATCAAAGGGGTTTCATATTCATCTACCCTCACTTTGTGTTTTGAATATCTGTATAGTCCTTGTAGAGTTGAAGATAGAATTGACTTATGCTGGATTTCATTATTTGGCCAATTGAGATAATTGAGAGAATCAAACATGTTTTAGCAAACAGAATTGATGCAAATTATGAATTTTTTTGCTTGGTTTTTGTTCTTCCCATGAATTGTCTTATACATATCCTGCCATCTTTCAAGTTTTCGAGGAACTGAAAATTTGAGCTCTGTTGCGATATCTCTAACTGAACTTTGGTGATGCAGGTTACACCTGACATTGGTTATCACTGCTACAGTGTGCTGTTGGATGATGTGAGTCTCTCTCTCTCTCTCTCTCTCACACACACACACACACACACACACATACTCGTGCACCTCTACCTACAAAAAAGGAAAAAAAGAAAAAGAAACACACACTTTTAGCATGCACGAGGTCAATAAAAGAGCAAAACATGGTGCATATTGCAATATTCCTTGAACGTTGACGTATCAGTTCACATGTTTGACCTGAAACGAGGAACTAGTTAAGTCTTAATCTGAATTTTCTACATTGCATGTATGGCTTAAATCTTTGATGTTCAAAGGAGTCACATGGTTAATCACTCGTTCATTTATATGTTATGCAGACTACTCTTTCAGGCTTTCAGCTTAGTGCATATTTTGGTTTACTAGTTGTTTAATGTATTGTCTGCACCCTCCAAATTGCTTGAGTACATAAAATATGCAGAGGGTAGGTTTATCCTTTTTGGGGATATTGGGATGCTGCTGCAACGAAGAACATATAGTCATTTAAGGAGTTTGCTGGATATGTAATCAAGCCATGTACTCATAGTCCTAGGATAGATGATGACTGCTGACGGTTGGTGCTGTGAGAGGATTTACATGATGATTTTCTTTCTAGGATTCACTATGAAGTTCTTCATTTTAGAGAGATGTTGTGGTGTTCATAACCTCAGTTTCTATAGTTTCACTATAGCTGTGTTTGTTCTGTTCTTCAATATTGAAGAATCCTCCTGTGAGAAAAAATTAAAGAAGGACCTCGTGTAAGTTTAGTCTGTTTTCTGCTTAAGCCACCAAAATTCTCCTCCTCCCGGACGACTATATTGCTAGTTCTGGCTGTTCTTCACCAGAAGAGAATACTACTACTTGCCTTTGTTATGCTTTGCTACCTTTGGAAATAAGTCCATTTACATTGTTGAGTTGTTGCTACTCTGTCTGGTTGGACCACTGTTGAACCATAAGTTCTTTTAGTTTGCACATTTGTGCTGGCGATTGGATATAACAAGCGAGAGTTTTGACTAAACAAACTCAACCAACAAGAATGACATAACAATGGAATTTTAACTAAATCTAATGATCACAGATTACTCAGTAAAAGTTTCATTCTTTTTATGTTTTTATGGATAGGTGGGCGATTGTGTACCTTGCCCAGTTGAAGCCGCTCATTGTACCAGTCTTGAGTGAAGGAGAATGAGCTGCCAGCAGTCCTTCAGTATTCATGGAAGAAGTATTTTGAGGCGTGTAGTAGCTGAAGATACTGTTGTATCAAAATCTCTCGTGTACTTTTATATAGTAGTAACAATTTTGATTCATTTTTTAGATTCTTAGTAATATGTTTTCCAGTTTGAAATCCTTTCTCTGAACTTTGGACTAATGGCAAAAATACCTGTGGATGATGTAACTGGTAGCTCTTACTATGTTTTTTTTTTTTTTTTTTTTAAAAAATAAAATCATCATCCATCTGCATTTGCCACTTTTCTTTTTCTTTTATCATCTGTATACTCCTTTCTGTTTGGTGATGATAAATTATCTAGTTCTTTATGACTACTAATTTCTTCTATGCCAATGCCTTTTATAACTTGAAAATATTGGTATGATTTTAAAATTGTGAAATAGTAATTGTCTCGATGGATATATTTATTATGTTGCGGTGATGAGAGGTAACACGTACTATATGGTGCATATGTGACCCAACTATTATAGATATATATAAAAAGTAGTGCATCGTTAACTTAGTTGTATGTCGGCGTCTTCCATGGTCAATGATAGTCAACTTTCAAAACTATTTATCAAAAAAATTAAAAAAAATACATTGATAGCCAACTTTATGTTATATGACTAGTACTTGTAATAAAACTTTAGAAATGCAATTATACAAAATAAACGTTCATATTTTTTAAAAAACTTTAAGAGGATATTTGTATTGTTCCAAAATAGTCATCTTTAGATTATAGTGCTGAAAATTAAAGTGTAATGACTAATAATTTCAAGTATTATTCTAGTATCACTTAACATGAATTAAACATTAGTACATAAATTAAATTTAGTAATGTGAAGTTTTATGATACAAACTAAATGTTAATGTAAAGTTTTTATTAAAATTATTCGTCAACAATCTCTGGAAAATAAGTCAACAAAATAAGGTATTTAGGAAGAGGGAAAGTTCGATTAAAAAATAAAAATTAACATTTGAAATTCTTGTCATAACAAAAAATTCACAATAATTAATAAATATTGTCCCTTTTTTTATTTAATTAAGAAATGAGATTTGTCTCTTTTTGTTGTTGCAGGAGGCAAATTGCTTTGTCTCCGGGGACGACGATTCTTAGGTCGGAAAAGATGATCGGAAAAAGCAAAACTCGTAAAATGTCAAATACACTCATCTGTTAATTCATGTCTCCTCTCATTCCTCTTTTACCCAATCCAAATATATTGCGGAATCGTTCAAAGGGATTTGGATTAGGTTTGACATTCCCTAATTCATTCCGCAAAATGGTGCCTTTACCGACGCCGGAATTGAAGAAGTTAAGGAGGTCGGCGGTGATATTGGGTGTTTCCAATGCCCTTATAATTATCTTGGGAACAGTTATTGTTATTGTCGCGCATTCTACATGTGGGAAAAACGCCGATAGTGCGCCGGTTTTTGTTATTATGATGGTTTCTTTCATTAGGATTGGTGCGATGATCGGGACTGGTCTTGCTCAGCAACATACTGCTTCCAGTATATTAACTTGTCAGAGCAATTTGCCTGATTCTCAGCCTGCTATTCGACACCAAAGACGGGTAGCTTTTTAACCCTATTCTTTTTCATTCTATAGTAGGTTTGATTATCTGCACAATGGAGCCTTTTTATGTTATACTCCCTCAAGTGGAATCTAGTTAGAACAGATTGTACTTAGACCTTACCCTACCTCGCGGAAGTAGAGAGAGGGATAGGAAATGCTTAGCTTTTATAGAGAGAAGAAAATCATTAGCTTGACCAAGGATAGGAAATCTACTCTATCTAGGTGCTTTTGTTCAACTTGTGGAAGTTCATTTCTAGTTAGCAAGGATGAAGAATGAATTTCCTGCTATGGTAGTTCATTTCTAGGTGCTTTTGTGGAAGTTCATTTCTAGGTGCTTTTGTTCGTTTCTGCTATGGTATCCGTTTCTTCTATATGGGTGTGTTTAGCTGGGTATTGGAGATTGAAGTATTCATTTGACTTGGGTAGGAAAATATATTGACTTAGGCAATATATTAGTGACAGCTGAAGACAATATTAAAGCAGTTGTTGATAAGTGAGTTTGATGGAGAGCATTACATCAAAGTTCAGCTATTTTTCATCTGGAAAGAAGCTTTGGAAGAAATTTAAATGTGTTTTCAATAGCTTTATCCAAAGAAAAAAGTGATTGTAGTGCTAAGAGGCTTATACCTACTCGTTTCTTAGGCAATGTCCATGATTATCACAAAAGTATTTCTCGAGAGAAGAACATATTGTATTATGTACTTTAGTATACAACTGGGCAGAATAACAAAACTAATCACAATTTTTTCCAAATTCAAGAAAATTCAAACCTAAATAAGTAGAACTTTTTTACCAACCAATAAAATAAAAATATATAAAATAGTATAATAAAAGGCTTCCTAAAATAATTGAGTACATACACTGCGATAATATCTAAACTAGGTAAAAGTTAAGGAATGTGTTGTACTAGTTAATATTTTCATTCTTTCATTAGTTAGTTTAGATTCTCATGGAATGATGGTTTTCATTAATCTTGTAATGCTAAGGTACATCATGTTTAAAATTGGAATAGTTAAATGAATTGAAGTCCTTGAAAGTAGTGCAAGTTGTCTAGAAATATATTAGTTACTTTGAATGTGTAAAATGAAAAGAATGTGTGCTATGAGATGTTCTTCCATTCATTTATTATCCAGCTTAGATTCTCCTTGAGGAGTGATATTTATTGATCTTGTGATGCTAGGTTCAATGTATTACATTTCTTTTCTTAGTTTAAGGACTGAGAGTAATTGGCTGACTGTTTTCCAATTTGGATTGGTACCAAGTATCAAATAAGATGCAGAACATAGTTTAAGAATGCATAAAGTTAACCTTAGACATAAATACTTATCAGTTATCACCAATGTTAGTGGGAGGTAACAAGTAAATGATGGATTTTTTGAGTTGCGTCCAAGATAGTCCAGACATTATCTTTATGAAAAAGTATACTACTTCCAACCAACCATTCCTGATAGATAACTCCCTAGATACGGTAGAAGTCCCATTTTAACAAGTTAATATTATTAGGTCATGATAATAAAAGTTAACCACATCATCAATAGTTATACCAAATATTCCCCTTAAAATGGAAAATGCAAATGGGAGATACAATTTTATTTTTAAACTATCTATCAGGGAAATAATTGAAGAGCTTGTGCAAAACATGAAGGAGTTCTTGACATTTCATGAAAACAGAGATAAAAATGAAATCTTGAGATTTTATGAGATATAGTGTTTGCAGGAAGAAGAGATGATTGCACCTATTCTAGAAAAAGAAAAATAAAAAGAATGAGAAATAGTTCACATCTCCGTGGCTCATATAAAAGAGATGGGCATCTCCTCCAAGAAGGACGGGAAACAAAATTGAGACTTCTTTCATATGACAAAGGGTAAGCCATTGGAGAAGGAAAAGGAGTTGTATGTATTGGGGATAAGTTACTGAGGATGAAGTGTAGCCAGTTTTAAGAGTAATGCAGGGGAAAAAGCAAGGAGATGATCTTCTATGGTTGCTTACATTTCGAATACAAGAAAATGATCATTTCAGATCTCTTACGCAAGGTGTTGTCTGCCTAAATTTTACTTGAATAAACTCATATTTTGCGCACAGCTGGATTTTTGCATTCACATGTGTATTTATAGATGTTTACATATGCAACTTTTGGTTATTGGTTATATTTATGATTTAAACAGAATAGATGCCGGTGTGCTGCTTTAGATATATTATTACTTCATTTTGGCAAGATATGTTCATTTGCTATGATGGCCGTGTGACAAAATTATTCTCCTTTACCAAGTATTTCCTATATTTAAAATCATTAGAATTCTCTGAATGACATTTCTTATTTGTAACATACTTTTGAGTTTTGTGTCCTGATAACAGAGGAAATATAGGAGACTGTTATTGTGGACTCGAATTGCCTCAGTTATTACAATGCTGCAACTTCTTGGGGCTGTTTTTCTTTTGTTCAGTCTCACCAATCTTTTGCATCGTGATACAGCATCAAGCAACTGTCTGAGAGGTAATATGAAATTGTATGTATGCCTTCTTGAAAATCTATATACCTTCTTGAAAATCTATCATTCATGGGCATACCATTCAAGCTTTTACATGCTTTATTGTCTATGATGAGCACCTAGTGGATGGTCTTTGTTAAGATGTTCCATAATATGTGTCCTCTGTTCTCCTAATTCCCTTTGGTGCTATGAACGTGACCATCATTTTCGTGGACTCAACAAATCTTCAAATTTCAAAGATTGTTAATGGGTGGCCTGGTAAATGGCTGATTCTTAAGGGGAGCAACATAAATACTACTTTTTGAATTTTGATCAAATTAAAATATTTTACCTTATTTTACTTTTCAAATCCTATTATGGGCATTCTGATGCGGCTAGTTGATTGTTTCGTTTTCTTAGTCAAGAAAATGGTAATTTTTGCTGGTAATGGTAAAAAAAAGTCCCATATACATGAGGTATTCAGAAATTAGAGAATCTACATAAAGTTTGTCTCCATACAAAGTGCAGTCAACCCTTTATACAAATAAGAACCTCATGGGTTGCACCAACAAGACATTAAAAACACGAGGCCATTCTTCAGATGTACAAAAGCTAGCTCTTTCCCTGTCAAAAGTTTTCCTATTGCTTTGCCTTCACACTATCCACATTAGTGCTAATGGAGCAATATCCACATTAGTGCTAATGGAGCAATATCCCATTCCTGGCATCTTTTCTTCCTCACTCTAAAGCTCCAACTAAATAGTTCTTCATTGTACCTGACATGCTCCATTGTATCCCGAGCCATCTTAAAAGCTCCCATCACAGGGATGATGACATCTGTCAATGCATTAAGAGATGACCCATATCCTCTCCTAAGTGTTTACAGATGAACCACCTATATATGTGATCCCTTCATCTTCTATTTTTCTGTTGTACGAATGGCGCGCCTAGCTGCTAGCCAGGTGACACCTTTCTTGGGTACTCTAGGGATCCAAATTGATAGATGAGGTAAAAACAGCTCCTAGGGCTTGTCTAGTGGCAACATTGCAGCTCGTGATGTGTGTGTTAAGGCACACCATGAGTTCGAATCTTTCCACAAACAAAAGCATGGTATTGAGTGGAGAGGGATAGTCCATTATCCATCAAATTCCAAACCGTGTGCCATCAGCCGTTGGAAATTTCTCAGTTATAGAAAAGGGAGATGAGGTAAAACTGATTTCTCTCTAGCTAGCAGCTTACTGTAGTAGCTCTTTACAAAAAAGAAAGTCTACTCCCTAGGTATAACAACTTAAACATTATTGTTACCTTTCTTATGTCTCCTTTCCTATTGTACTCTTTTCCTTGCTGATGAGAATTCTGGAAGGTTTTTAACTAAAGTAAAGATTTGGCCCTCCTAAGTCTAACGGTGGATAAAAGGGGTCGGATGGGGACACTATTGCAATACCCAAACTGAGGTAATTAGTATCCATCACTTCGCAAGTCCCTAATGACATGATGGAATTTATTTTTAGCAACCAGTACCATATAATGGCCTCTATTGTATATCAGGTTCGAAAACCCTCATTGAAAGTATTTTCATATTGTTCTTGCAATCTGCTCCCTGCAATTTAGACCATGCATGATGTGTTGATGATTAACATGCTGCCTCCAAATAGAAGAAGAAATAAGAGGGGGATACTGAGGCTCTCTGAGCATGTCATAGCAGCTTTCACATCATTGTGCTTCATCTCTTGTTTTAAAGACAGCTTCAGAATTCTTCTTAACTTTCTCTGGGGAGGGTAGATTGGTAGTGGTAAGGTCTGCGTACAATCTACCCTCTCCAGACCCCACTAGTGGGATTATACTGCGTATGTTGTTGTTGTTGTTTCTCTGGAACATTGTTGAAGATCTTATCCTAGGAAATAGGTGTCTTCTTTTCTGTTCATAGTCTATAGTGAAACAGAATTTGCATATGATCTTCATATTGAGATTGAACTGTCTTATTATGGTAATGTTTTTGACTTGTTAATCTGAATGATCTTTCATTGGTCTTGAAACCGTGTAAGACCAACATCCTTAATGATGACAATGCCATTCTATTCCAAAGAAGTTTCATGTAATGAATTGTTTCAAAAGCATAATTCAGTTTTTTAAATTATGCCTTTGTGTTAGACACTAGGTTTTAGGAATCAAAAATAAACAATTTCTATAACTAAGCAAAAGAAGAAAACATGAAACACCTGCATGTTAGGGTTCTTGCCACGAACCTCAGAATGTGTTGTACATTGTATTAAGCCTTCTTTTTTGTTGTTAAGTGAAAAGGTTAATTTTTTTTTAATCAAGTATTTCTTTTAATCAAGTAATTTTTAATTAACAATATGAAAAAGTTGAAAGGTTGCCTTTTATTCGCGTGACTTGTAGATTGGCTTTGTGCTTCGTTAGTTATTAGAAGTTATTAAAACACCAAACGGATAACTCCATTTCTTATAATTTTAAGTCAATAACACTTGTGGCCTTGTATTTGAAAACTTACCATCTTTCCTTTTTTCCCCCGACTCTTCTTCCCTTTCACTCATAGCAAATAACACAATTAGCCAACATTTTTTGTTTCAGTCATCAAACTGAAAGTTCTTATGAACTATATCTTTCAGGGATTCTCTCAAATGGTTCGAAGTGGCAACGCGACATGCTTATTCTTTTTATGGTTATTGTATCTTATGTGGCTCCAGTACAATGTTTTGCTGGGGCGGACGTCTTGAGATGGAGGTCTTTCTATGCAACAGAAGATAATGCTTGGAGGGCGCATTATAGGGAGGTGTTTGATCATGGCATTCGTGAAGCTTTGTGCTGTCTGGGACGGGTCAAATACTTGTAGGCCTCTCTGCATATGTTGACAACAGGATTTGAATTTTCATTCAGATTGCTTAACCTGCTTTCTTTGTTGTACTCTGTCTGCTGCATAGGACTGTGCTAGAGGAAGATGAAGTTTGTTCTGTGGCACAGTTACTTGGTGATCTTGTCACTTACCGTGCATCTGGAACAGGTCATTTGGAGCTCTTGGCAGGTTTGTGCTGATATAGGGGGTCTGTGTACTTCACTTTTACATGTTCTTTATTTGAAATTCACCATTCTATAGGAAGTGTGAAAGAATCTGTGTACTCAACCTAAAATCTTAAGACTATTAGTAGAGCGAGGCAAGACCTTAAAATCCGTTTCGATGACCTTTTATATTCAATTCGGGACATGAAAGGTTCCTAAAACAAGAAAGCTGTTCTAATATTGTATTATGTAATCTAACATCTCTGCCAAAATGATGCCGGTTGTACATGCATCTGGAGAAGCGTATCCACATTTCCTAACTCCTGAGTGTACCTTCTTAGTTTGTTAGGTGCATTCTTGTGCAAGCATAGCTGACGGTAGGGATGATATAGAAAGAGAAGTAACCTTCACTCACCCCGAAAAAGCAAAAGGATGTTGGATTATTTACACTTACGACAACTATTTTAGGATGTTTTGGATGCTGCAGTTCTTTTTATAGATATCAATTGAGATGTTCAGAGTGATATCTACAAGGAAAAGGTGGTATTGATTTAGAAATAGTAATATAAGAAGTCACAAAGCCAAAAGAAGGCTTAGATTGCTGCATATTCTTTGTGTTCAAAAAGCGCCCTCCAGAACCCCTGGCTCTCTTCATTGCGTGACGATGTTGAGACTCGTGAAGATATGGCTTTCTGTTTTTGACAAGCTTATTTTGAGCCTGACGCTTGGCACGGACTTGTCGCCTTTTGAGGATAGCACTTTATTGTTTCACATTCACATAAATGGGCAAGCTCTCTGTGAATTCAAGAGGAAGTGCAACCCTTGTGGAGGTGACACCCACCATTTGAGGATAAATGATGGCATTTGATCCATAAGTAGCTACAAGCCTTCCAAAGTCAGTGTCAGCCCAACGGTAGGATAGGCAAGCCGTTGGATGATCATGATGCACTTGCGGTTGAGGAAGAGTGTTGGTGGCACTTTCACCTGATAGGGATGCCTTTTTTACATGTCTAAAATAAAATCGAAAAAAGAGGGTGTTCATTTGAAAAACTTAGAGATTTTAACTACAAGGGGAACTAAGAGGATAATACTTATTCAACTGACATGATCAAGGTTTTCTGTATTGTTGTGCGATCACTTTGCTCAGTATAGTTCGCATCTAACATTACAGTCATAATGATAGATATGAATGCTAGAGTGCTGTAAGTAAATATTCATTTTGAAACAAGCTTATAAATGATTTCTTCTTGATATTCAGGACTAGCTTTATTGCAGAATCGTTGTTCCTTCTCTAAATCTTATGAAGAGTCAATGGTTGTACCCATGGAAAGGATGCGGAATGCTGCTTTCTACCATCCGTTTGCTGAAGCAGCCTACACGGTATGACAAGAAGTCATTTCAATTTGACTTGATTATAATTCTGTTTATTTTGATGTGGAATGGTCAATTGCAGGGTCTATTACTTGATATAGGAAGAAATCCTATGCTTTTTTCTTGTTCATGGCTCTATAGGCAAGGTATTCTTGCTCCCTGGCTTTGGAACAGGTGAGACACCCACTGGTATATCTTGGTTGTAGATCAGCTACTTGATTTTTATAGCATGTAACGACATTTGCTTTTCTTAAGTTAAAAAGGAAGGGTTTTAGTGGAAAAAAATAGGAGTGTATCTGGCTGCAAGTTATACATTAGGATATGGGTCAAACACATGGGAACAAAAGCCCGAGAATAAATGGACTCCTATCAAAGTTGAGAGGATGTAATAACTAGAATATGGCATAGAAGATTCTCCAACTTTATGAGCAAAATGTTTGGCATATCAGACAAGTTGCCGAAAAATGTTATTGTAATGTTTTATGATAAAGTTGCCTCCATGTGACCACAATGTCATAGGTTTGAGCTGTAGAAACTACCTCTTGTAGAAATGTAGGGCAAGACTGCATATGATAGACCCTTGTAGCTCAGCCCTTCCCTAGACCCCGTGCATTGCAGGAAGAGTCGCAATAGATGGATAGCATCTCAAGGGGAATGATGGCTTCTTCAGGAAAGGCTTGACCTCTAGAAGATGAGGACTTTTTCAGAGGTGGATTTCCCTCGATAGTCAGGCATATTATATATGATGGATACGAGTGGGCCAGACGAGTGAATAGGTATCAGGCCAGGTTACTTTTTTGAGAACTTAGTGCACCAGGATGCCTTTTTATGGGAGGAGAGTTGAGTTTTGTATTATGTGGATGAAACAAATAAATGACTATTTCCTTAAATAGACCATATATAAGGCTCCAATTCTTGCTAGTAAAAGAAGTAATCTTCTTCTGATCACCTCTAAGAGCTTTGGCTTAAAGGGACTCTCTACTTAACCTTCTTAAATCTGAAAGATCTTGAGAATTATTAAGATGTTCATCACTCTGAGGTATCCAAGAAGCAAGTTAGAGTATCATACATTCATACGCGGTACAACCCGTGATGCGTGATAGCTGCTTGCTCCACTCATGGGACTTCAAATTCAAGTCTACTCAAGTACTGATGGCAGCAACTGATTTTAGAAATAAAAGGATGAAGTGGAATTACCTTGGTTCCTGTAGCTTTCTTGATTTATAGTTAGATACCTGATAATTTAAGACCCAGCACAATCAAATGTAGGTTCCTGCTAAGGATTATTGACTTCTTCAAATATGTTTTCCTTAGAGAAATTCTGAACCTTTATTTCTATGTCACTTTGTCTGTTTTGAACTGTTGTTTGATTGTTTGCATAGTGGCTTGATTCTTCTTTTCTTTTTGGAATCAAAATTTATTGGTGTAGGCGACCTTTACTAGAAGGTGATAACTGGTGGCGAGGTCATGCGGCAGCCTTCTTGAAACATGTTCATTTGTCAGAACATATGCTCAGAAAAGGGCGTGTTAATCAAGTAAGTCTAGCTTTAGGTCTGTAGACTATTTTTGGCCGTAAATGTTTTATGATGACATTGATCACCTAGCCATCCAGCTGTGGTACTAATAGATTTGAGTGTAATATTATTTTCCGAATGTACGAGTTACCTATTTCATATCACCACCAGTTTCTGATAAGAAACAGTAAATTATGACTTGACAATAACAACATCAACATACCCAGTGGAATCCCACAAGTGGGATCTGGGAGGGTAGAATGTACGCAGACCTTACCACTACCTCATGGAGGTAGAGAGGCTGTTTCTTGGTAAATTACGACCTTATGTTCGGTTATTTATTTGGTTCTATGTTTGTAAGGACATATTGGAACCATGTGATTTCCTATCTTGTTTTTTTTTTTGATGAAGTAATTCGTCTCATGAGGCCATGCAAGGTGAGGGGTGATAGCATTGGAGGAAATACTGCAACTTCGCTGAAGTGCATGCTTAGATAGGAGAAGTTCAAAGCTTGAACATAGACAAACATTTTTTGTCTATAGTAAAGCCTATCTCATCATAAAAAGTAGGCATAGATGTTTTGGCTGTAAGACCATCAGAATACAAGCACCAATTATTAGAGAAATTATGACTTTGAACTGGCATATGCGACATTCAACTCCATTCCAGTTGATTGCAGATGCTCTTATGCAACTTTTCTCCAGTTTTTTCCATCTTTGATTTGTCTTCTAGTTTCCATCTTAGTTCATCTATGTTATTCAATTCTAGGCAACTCTTTTTTTTTTGTGTGTGGGGGGGGGGGGGGAGGGGTTTTGAACCCTTGTGCTTATTTTCTTTAATTTTTGTGATCCAAAAACGAAACAGTGTCTTCAGTTTTTAAAAGATAACAACTTCCATATCTCTTTTTCCAGGGGAAGTGTAAAGCAGCATACTTTATTGTGGTTCTACATAATGTGAAATCTGTTGTAATTGCTGTGAGGGGAACTGAGACCCCCGAAGACCTCATAACTGATGGTTTAGGCAGGGAATGCTGCCTTACTGAAGAAGAATTAGATAGCCTGCTAAAGTAATCTCTCCTTCTCTCTCTATTTAATCTATCTCCTCTACGCTCATTTTGTTCTTGTTACATATGCACTTGCACTTAAATCTGCTTCTTGCATTACCCTCAGACATCCTTTCACTGCCTTCGTTGTTGACATCACATCTCTGCATATCTCTTTGGAATGCCAGCTGTGCTTCTTGATTAGGTACTTACAACAAGAACAACAACATACCCAGTGAAATCCCACAAGTGGGGTCTGGGGAGGGTAGATTGTACGCAGACCGTACCACTACCTCATAGAGATAGAGAGGCTGTTTCCTAAAACCCTCAGCTCAAAACCCATAAGCAGAAATACCTAGATATGATATGATCAAAAGAAGAGTGAGTGAATAGCATATGAGTAAAAGGATAATAACATATGAATAAAAAGATTAGCATATGAATAAAAGTAAATAACATATGAAAGGAAAGTTGTTCTGAATGCCATACCCAGCGAGGTAACTGAAAAAAGGGGACGAGGGTGGGGGGGACAATTAAAAATACCTTGTGACCATTAAAAATACCTTGCAAGTTCCCAATTGCTAGGACTCCTGGATAAATATTTTTGGATTACCACCTCTCAACAAGTTTCCCTTTTTCTCATGTCTAATTTTTAGGTTTTTTGAGACCATGGACATATAGACTTGAAAAATAGAATACCGTACCATCTTTTTTTTTCTTTTTTTTTTTTTGACAAGGTAACAAATCTGTATATAAATCATCAACACAAATATCAAGTAGGGATGTTTCTGATAGACCCTCAGCTCAAGGAAAAACATTTCAAAGCAGGTCTCAAAAAGAAATAGCGAGAGTGAAGGATCCGTACCAAATACAACACAGAAGTGTTGGCAACCAAATATTTACATCAATGTGAATCCACAGCCAAAAGAGAAACAGTAAACTATCAATAGAAACTGGATCATCTATATTCTCTGAGTTGCACCAATAACAAAAACTAAGAATGAAATTCATTTTAATCCTTTGCATAGAATTACTAGCGTCTTCAAAACACCTAGAATTCCTTTCTTTCCCAATTGTTCCACTTTAGAGACAATCCTCCATCTGTCATTGCTTGTGTTGCCATCCTCCTTAGTGTTCCAGCTTATTAGCACATTTGATGTTCTTCCTGGAACAGTCCATCGTATACATCTGAAGCTGATAAACAGGTCCTGTGCCATAACTGATTGATCATTTTATAATGAAGATATGGCTAACTATGATAAGAATCGGGTTACTTGAATAAACAAGAAAACAATGCGGAAGTGAAAACAAATAGATTAAAGACTAGAATTGAAAGATATGGCGAAATTTGAGAATAAAATCCCCAAATTCCAAAGAAGTTCTAAGAATCCTAATTGATCTTAGCATTTAAAAATTAACGAATTAAAGTTAATTTGTGGAACTAATAGAGTCAATTCAAGAACTTAGATCAAAAAGTGATCTAGACCCTATTTCGAAGAAATTAGAGACAATAATTAGTCTACAACTTATTAACTTCTTTAATTGACGAATAAAAACCAAAGATATCAAGTTAATTGATCTTACCTCGTACGAATCGTTCTTATAAGGTTGTAAGATAAATCCCAAGTAGCCACACAAAGGTGTGAGAAAAGAAACTCTCAATTTATAATGATCATCTTGTCCTTGAAAATAATAAAATCCGCCCCCATATATAGGGAAAACCTATCCCAAAGAGAATGGATTCAAATAAGGAAATCATAACTAGGAAACTTTAAGCTCGGAAATTTTTAACTAGGAAAATAAGGAAATAAAGAGAAAGTTTTCAACTTTTACCAAAATATGTGGACCCCTTTCTGAGTCGCTTGTATGTGACTTCTCCTCCCTTTTGGATGAGGATTTTAAGCTCCTCTTTTGGGCAGAAATTTACCCCCATGTGGGACCTAATCTTCTTGTGTTGGGACTTGGATTTGAACCATAAAATATGTGTAGCACTTACTCCATTCTTCACCACTTGGACTTTTCTTCCATGATAAACATCTCCTTGATTTCCCATTGACGCCCAACAATCTTGGCTTGCAACTCTTTAGCTTGAGACCTTGATGATTATCTTCTAGGCCTTCTATAACATCATCCTTGTCCATGGAGCTATCAAATTGTCTCTGTATTTTGTCTGCATAATAGCATCTTTAACACAATTGTATTCCCCTTTTCCTGAGATTCTCATGAGTTCGCCCAGATTCTTTTGAACCAGTCAAATAAAGATAGATAGCCACTTTCAATTTAATTTTGACTTTCCATGTTAATTTTCCAGGAAAAAACCTTATCTGTGAGCGCATCTGATTCATGCTTTTGTAGGCAGAACTTACAGTAAAGAGCCCGTTACTGTGATTGTTTTATCTTAAACTATCTTCCTTTCCTGCAGTCCCTTGCTGTTTTATCAAAAGCAAAAAGTGCGAAAAAGCTCTAAGGGCCATTGGGATTTAAGTGCAAATAAAATATGGGCTTTAATTGGGGAAGGTACAAAGGGATAAAAGATACAAATATATAAATGTTTAGTCCAAGACTAATAATTATAAGCATGAATGTCAAATATATGAACAAAGATATTGAAGAAGAAAAAACTATAAAGTGAAATATCAATTGTTTAGGGTTGCCTCTTCATAATAGGCTCACTACGAAGGAAAAGTGCGCCTTAGAACCTTGATCACAACAAGTAAGGTCACATTAAGTCAGTTGAAGTGCTCAATGCATTTTGAGCCTCGCTTCAGGGCTTAGACGCGACTTGGACAACACTGATCCTTGCACTGGTCTAGTGTGCGAGTGTTTCCATCTCTCAATCTTGCATCATTCTTCTGAAAGTCAGGATTCATCCATGTGTAGACCATACTTCATGCAAAGTGGACTCCTGCTACTGATTAAGTTAAATATCAGGGTGTGATTGTTTAGGACTGCCATTCCCTAATCAATTATCCTCCCGCCATCCTTCACATTGAAGTTAATATTTTCTACGAAGCTAGTCCACAAGGACCTGATAGATTTCCTGTCATCAAAAAGAAGTTCCTGAAAGATTTCCACAAACTAAGTATTATTTAGCCCTTTTGTCCTACAAACATTCCAGGGGACTATTTTCAAATTCATTGATCTTCTATTGCCTGGTATCCCCTTACTTCTTAGCCATAACTCCAAAAATTGGCATCAAGCTCTAATGCTTTCAATTCATTCACCCCCTTCTTTTTTACAATGGCTTGCTCCCCCTTGTTCAACTGATTGTTGTCTATCTTCATAAATAATTCTTTGCCTTCTCATCACACCCTTTAAGATCTACACCCAATTCTGTGCTTGGTTTGATGATGTGTTGTTGAATCCTTTTTGAAGTGTTTGTGTCTTGAATGGCCTCCTCAACTAGTAATTTGATTTTCAAAGGAATTACATCTACTTCAATGCAATTTATTGCTTCATCCTGTGTTGCAAGGCCTTAGAATCCTCTTTGTCTACTTGCCAAGCTTCTTCCAGTGATAAGTTTTCCTTTGATTGTACAATTTCAGTTGATTTATTCCCTGGTTAGATGGAGCAGTTCCTATGTTGAAGTCACCCTTTAAAGACCATACCAGCTTTAGATTCTGTTCTTTAACTTTACATGCAACATGATGCAGGCAACTTCACTTAGATTCTCTTTTTATTCTTCTTGTTTGGACTTGTGGAAGGATGTTTGTGCATTGTGATATAATCGAATTGCTTGAGAATATAAAATTGAAAAGGCTATCAATGACCTCTGGAAGGAAGAAATAGTGCCAATATGAATAAACTTGCAAAAAAGGTGGACAGAAGATTCTTAAAGGTACATACAGTTTTTTGTTTCTTTTTAGAAGGATTCTAAGGTATATACAGTTTAATAGCTATTAAAAGTACAACCAAATGGCTCTATGCCAAGGAAGGTCATTCATCGCCTAAACTTGTCTTTAAAAGATCCAAGTATCTAGATTGAGCATAAATACTATTGCGTTCTTTTGAAGAATTCTCCATTTTCTTATGACAAGCTTCAAAAGAATTTTGTTTTTATCAGGAGTTCATTTAGAGTAAAAGAATAAATACACGATTCTCGAAAAATGCTACTCATATGCCACAATCTTCCTAGCATTGAAGTTGTTGACTGTTGAGTATATTGTTGTCCCACATGGTAGTGTAAATACTTCCAAGTAGTGTAAAAAGGTTTTGGGCCACTCTATCATCTCATCTGGTATTGTAATATTTTGGATTGGACTATCAACTTCTTTTTATTAGAGCCACTCCCCGTGTAATTTTGAACCAGGGTGGGGCTTTAACAAAAATGTTGGGTCCTAAAGAGATAGGTAGTTCATGTAACACTCTAGGTGACTCCATGTCGAGAAGACACAAAATTGGTGTTACACATAAGGAAACATGCCTTAGACCCTTTCGTTGCGTTTTAGAGCTGTGGACCCCTGTCCAAAATGGACAATAGCCACTAGTGGCTCTGTTATAACTTGTACAAAGCCAACCAATGATGAGCTAGATTTTAGTAAATTAGCACAAAAATTTACGTGTGGACCTTAAAATAGAGTTACATGTGCAAGAAGAGTGTTGAGTATACTACTCTCCATAAGTTGTGCAAAGTGTTCTAGGCGGTTTAAGAAGGCGTTGAGTCATTCCAACCATTATCTGAAGATATTGCATTGGATGTTTGGATCATTTTATTGAGTGGGGAATGGAGGAGGTGTTAGAATCCCACATGGTATTAAGTGTATAGGATTTGGTAGAGCTAACTTTTGGAGTTACTTGGGTCCATAGTCCATTTTCTCTATAGAAGAATTGATATATGAAATGGAAATGAGACACAATAGTAACACATTATACTGGGCAACCTAAAGCTAAAACTATAAAAATGAAGTGTGTTTAGAACTATAAGGTCGTAGATTCAAATCCCAACAAAGGCAAAAAACACTAGGTGATTTTTTCAGCCTTGGTGGAAAGAGGTACCTGGTACTTGTATTAGTGGAAGGTAGTAGATACCTCGTGGAATTTGTCGAGGTGCACGTACACTGACTTGAACACCATGGTTATAAAAGACCATAGAAAGTAAGGGAAAATGATCTATACTCACATAAGTGGCTTATTGGGTTGGATTAAGGAATCAAGAAGAAATTGAACATTCTTTGTAGCAATGTTTGTGATTTTCTTTTTGCTCCCATTACTGCCTAAATTTTCTGTACTTGGTTTCTGCATGGCATATAAGCACCTCTTTTTGACTATTCTCCATTTGCTTTTTGTTTAATATGTCATTCTCTTCCAGTGGCAATCATTGTGACCCATGCATTCGTCAAAGAGTGGTTTCATCCACACCACACTATGCACACTCTGGAGTAGTTGAGGCAGCACGTGATCTTTACATACAAGTAGATGGAAATTGTGGAGATGGTATAGTGCACTGCTTTCTGTATTATTTATTGACTTCCTGTGTTTCTGTGGAAAAGAGATTCAATTTTGTACCCTTTTCTAATTCATGCAAGCACTCTCTTGCAGTGCTTTGGTGGCACTGGCTAATGCATGTTGTTTATTTTTGTGATCAAAATCTGTCGTAGCATCAAGTTAGATGCTAAGATTTGGTGCTAGTGCTAGAATTGCAGGTTGATATGTTTGATATGAAGAAGTATGTGTAAAAAAAGGCCCTCATATAAGTTACTTTCCTCATGAGTCCATTTGGATTCCGTCAGCTCCGAGGAAGGGTTTTTTTGTATGGTTAGCACTAGAGGTGCGATCTTAACGACGGAGAATATGAGAAAGAGGAGGATTATCTATGTTAGCTGGTGCTTTATGTGTAAGAGTGCAAATGAAAATGTAGATCAACTTCTTTTTGCATTGTATGGTGGATAGTCGGTAATGGAGGCTGGTCCTCAATTTGTTTGGAATGAAATGGATGATGTTGAATACGATGAAGGAAGCTTTGCAAAGTTTTAGCAATCATGTGGGTCATTTGGAAAGACCGGAATAGGAATGCATGAATGGGTAGAACTTGATTTGTGAAAATGCAAAAGTAATGTGTTGTCTATAGTTTCTTTTGGTGTACTGGCAAGGTCCTTATTTGTATAGAGGATTGAATCTCTTTTGTTGAGAATTATACTTTGGGTCTTGGTTCTTTTATTTTGGTATATGGCTTGTATATTGGTTTCCCCTCAGTTGTTAATAAATTATTTGCCTAGTCCAAGAAAAATAAAAAATACACGAAGTCATGCAGTGAATTGCTTTTTCTTTCCCCTTTGAATTAAACCTCCACATTTGCTATGATATTTTTGTAAAAATATGTGTCTTCGTCTATATCAGATGGTTTTCTCTCCTCATTGCTGGGAGTAGGATGTGAGTGTGAGGGATATGGTTTGAGAATAGTTGGACATTCTCTTGGCGGGGCTATTGCTGCAGTACTGGGAATGAAGGTATTCATTTTTCTGATGCAATGCTTCCGTCATGTTTGGGTGCTCTTTGTGCAGGACATGCATCATTTTCTTCCCCTCTCTCCCTGCCCCCCGCCCTTTGAAAAAAACAACAACACACTTTTGCTTCATTAAGCGTCTGGATTCAGAATAATAGAGGATGATTGAATGAAATTCACTGACTTGTTTATCTGGCTGATCTTCTTGGTTAAGATCACATTATTACATTGATAAAGAACTAAATATATTAATCTGATGTTTTTAATGGATAGTAATACTCTCCAAAAGATATGCTGTCAATAGATTTCACCAGCTATCCATGGGCTATGATCTGACTGGAGTACATATCTTCAAAATATATAATGCTTGAATGCACAAGACCATTTAATAGAAACCACAGTTTCTTTAATTGGTAACAACATTGCTGGTTAACGCACCCTATTTTATGAATAGTCTCATTTTTTGTTAACAGTGTCAGATTAGATCAACCACAACTAGGAGTTTTATTGTTATATCTGGATTCAAACCCTAGTAAATATACAATTTTACATATTTCTGCCAAATCCTTCTATTATTAAGTACGGCTGGTACAATTTCGATGTGTTTCAATTCTTCACTTTGATCTTCCAAGATGCCTGTATATCTCCATGTATCACCAATCAGTTCTTCTCTTACTACTATAAATTTGTGGAGTTAGTCCATCTATTTATAAATCAAATTACTATATTGTGTTGAGCAGCTACGCAAACAGTTCCCAGATTTACACGTCTACACATATGGTGCTCTCCCATGTGTGAGTCTGGTGGTAGCAGATGCTTGTTCAGAATTCATTACCAGGTATTGCCAGTGTGTGATTTACCTGTTTCACAATTAAGTATTGCTATGCATATGCTAACTTCCATTCTTGTTAACATTTTTTCAGCATTGTAAACAATGATGAATTTTCAGCACGCCTTTCAGTAGCATCCATTATGAGACTTCAAGCAGCTGCACTTAAGTCACTATCAGAAGATGGCACTGTTGATATTACAACAATTCTTAAACTTGCTCATCACTTTACTTCATTGAGTGTCTGTCAGAATGACGGAGAATCGTCAGTGAATTCTTTGGCAGCAAGGTCAAGTTGTACAAACCAAATCAACCATAGCCAGCTTGAAAATGGTACTACTGGACTTTTTGAATTTGCCATATGAATACATACCTCATTTAATTATGTTGTGTCTAGTTAACTGTTTTTGTCTGCAGCTTCTTCTATTTGTAACTATTTCGCTTTTTCATGCAAAAGTGCTGCTACTATTTCTGCAGGATTGGCTAAGCGTGAACCAGGATCCTCTGCTTTGCACTCAGATGATGAAATCAGTTTATCTGAATCATCAAATTGTTTCAGCAGTCCTTTTGAATGCTCCACTTCTGATGCAAGTCCATTTAATGATCCTTTAACTGAATTTATGGAGGCTGTTCCATCTTTGGAAAATAAGTCATCATTGAGTATCACAGAGTTGTATTTACCTGGTCTTATTATCCATATTGTGCCACAGAAGGATGGCCTTCGTAAACCATTGTGGAAGCGCTGGAGGACTTGGGATAGAAGATGCAAGTTTAGGGCCTATGTAGCGAAAAGAGAAGCATTCAAAGATATAATAGTATCACCATACATGTTCCTGGACCATCTACCTTGGAGGTATTTGAGTTGGCATTCTTTTTCTCAAAATAGATTTTCCATAGACATACTAACATCTGCTTCTTCAGATGTCAGAATGCACTGGAAAACATAGTGAAGACAAGGTCAGATGATGCATCTGAAATTGGAACTCCAGATGATGCATCTGAAATTGTGTGATTGCTGACAAGGTCAGTTGTCACGCCGTCAACTTTTTAGTCCTTGACGTGGTCTTTTCAATGTTTTATCCTTCTCTTTTACTCCATATTGTATTTTGACTGAACATTTTGCTCTCTTTCTCAAAAAGAATATCAATTCACTCCACTTTTTTCTTGAAAAGCATCATTGTAGTAGTCTGGCAAACCAGATATCATTGGGAAGTACTGATTCATAGACATGAACTTGACAATTACATGAACAGGCATTCACTTCCAAGGATGTCCCAGATCAACTGAAGCATGTTTATCGTCATTTTTCTTGACAAGATTTCCACATGTATTTCCTCAAATAGTCAACTGCGACGTATGCTATTGTTACATATGGCAACCACTTGGCTGATTCACAACCTCATAAGAGGCTGCATCCAGAACTGCTTCACAAGTCAGCTGAATCATTTTGTGTATCTTAATTGTATAAGCACTCTTGAGAGTTCAATTGAAAGTGACTAATCCTGTATCTCCTGTCTTTATAAACTTGGGGAAGGCCATCATAATAGATTTAATTTTGGATTTTTTCATTTGATACTCTTGTTGTATATATAGAAGAACAATATCATTTGTAACTCCTAAAGTGAAATTCAAGTTTCTTTTCTGTCCAAAGTTCACTCTACCAGGACTTACGTCACTTGTTTAAATCGAGTTATTTTTGCGACCAGAGAGATTGTAACAATGTATGTTCCCTATCATGATTAAAAAAAAGAAAGAAAAAGTAATAATAGTCAAGAATTTCCTCTCAGTACAACATAACCCCCAAACATTCGTTTTGAGTTGTCTTTTAAAAGTGACCCTTTTGTTGCGAGAGTCATTGCTAATACAATAATTTTGATAATTTATAGACTAAGTTGTTGCTAATACGTATACTTTGGTGACACGACTTAGTTAGTTGATAATAAGTGGTTCATATACGTTTAGTGGCGACCTAATACATGATTCGTAGTCCGTCGGCAAACTCGCAGCTAATGCCTAATTCTTAGGTTTTTAGTGGCGGCAAAAAATAGTCACTAATACATAGTTTGTAAACCCTTTAGCGGCTACTTTTGTTCGTCGCTAAAGCATAATTTATGCTTTCAGCCACGATATTTTCTGTGACAACTAAACCGTCGCTAATATATCGTTCATATACCTTTAGCAGTCGTCGCTAATAGATAGTTCATAGGCTTTTAGCGGCGACTCTTTTGTGGCGACAAATCGTCGCTACTACACACTCCTTCAAAAACTTTTAGCGGCGACCCTTTTGTGGCGACAAAGTTATCACCAATATAGAAACACCAATACATAGTTTCTATAAGTACCTTTTGCAGCAACTTTTTGTGGCGACTAAGCCGCCTCTAAAACGTAATTCATATAATTTTAGTAGCGGCACTTTTGTGACGATAAAGCCGTCGCTAATAGATAGTTCATAACTTTTAGTGGCGACTCTTTTGTGGCGAGCAATCGCCGCTAATACTTCCTTCAAAAACTTTTAGCGGCGACATTTTTGTAGCGAAAAGTTGTCGCTAATACTTAATTCATTTACCCATATTTCATAGATGTTTAGTGACGACCCTTTTGTGACAAATAAGTTGCCACTAATACTTAATTCATAGATTTTTCGCAGCGACCCTTTGGTGGAGACTAAGCCGTCGCAAATGCTTAATTTTATACCTTCAGCAGCAACTTTGTCAACCCGTCTTTTTGTGGCGATAGGTTTTCAATAAATTGCTTACTTTAATAATTAATTATTTCTTTTAAATTCATATCAATTTCCTTTCCTGTTCTTAGGATAATATCCTATTTGCGTTTCTACGCAAATCAAAGGGTCTACTCATTATATTTTATGTCATCCATCAATGCTATAATAGCGTGAGATAAAATTTAGCACGGGCCATGTCCGGCGAGTAGTCCCAAGGCCAGACATGGGGGTGTGCAGTGTGCTGACTCTCATGCGGCTTAGAGGTAGCCTCTTCTTTTTTGTAATTTTCCAAGATAAAACCTCTTTACACTTAGCTTCCAAGATAAAGTCATATATCTCCATATAATTATATCTGATTCCATCAACTGCTAGATAGATTTATGATCCTCACATCATGTAGGTGACCTTATGTTTGTCTTTGTGATCACAAAGTAATGAATTGTTAAAAAGAGATTTTTAAAAAGGGCAAACATTTAAAATATAATAAGTCAAAAAAGCATTGGGGGAGGCCTGATAGGATTTTATGGGTCAAAGAACAGGAAACAAGCGATTTCGTCAGTTTTTTGTGGGTGTTAACCATGAATTCTGGCGCTGCATGGGGCTCTAGTGCAATATTCTCGAAAAATCATACGAGTGGGTTCGCAGCAAGTTCGGCAAGAGGCCCAAGTGGAACAACAGTGTTGGGGGAGGATTGGTAAGATTTTATGGGCCAAGGAACAGTAAACAAGCTATTTCAGCAATTTTCTGTGGGTGTTATTCCACGGATTCTAGTGCAACATGGGGCTCTGATGTAACATTCCTAAAAAATCATATGAGTGGGGTTGCAACGAGCCCGACAAGAGGCCTAGGCAGCCCGACGACTTTGGGGGAGGCCTGGTAATATTTTACGTTCCAAGGAACAGGAAACAGGCGATTTCGACAGTTTTCTGTACATATTAGCCCACAGATTCTGGCGCTGCATGGGGTGCTGCCGCATCATTCCCAATAAATCATACAAGTGGGTCCATAACGAGCCCGACGAAAGTCCTAAGCGGCCTCGCAGCGTTGGGGGCGGCCTAGTAGGATTTTATGGCCAAGGAATAGGAAACATACGATTTCGGCAGTTTTCTGTGGATGTTAGCCCCCGAATTCTAGCGCTGTATGGGGCTATGGCACAACATTCCTAATAAATCATATGAATGGGTTCACATTGAGCCCAGCAAGAGTCCCACATGGCCCAAATAGCTGAAATAGTTATAGTTTACTAAAGTTCTGATTTATAACTACATATTATTGGAGAGAGGCGAGCGAGATCAAGAGAGAGGCGAGAGAGGTGAATTATATATGTAGATTTGTCAAATTATATGTGTATATCTGTCAAATAATTGTATATGTGTAACTAATATACCTATATATTTGTAAATCTGGCAAGTGAGATTGGGAGAGAGGTGAGCGAGAGAGGGTAGAGAGTGGAGAGAGACAAATCGTATATGTATATCTATTGAAGTAAATATGTATATTTGTCAAATAATTGTATATATGCAACTAATATAAATATGCATTTGCATATTTGGAAAGAGATTAGAGAGAGAGGCGAAAGAGAGGAGAGAGAAAATAGCGATAAAATCTTTACTATAGCTATAAATTATAACTTTTTTTTTTCAAATTGTAGTGGTGTAATGTAAATACACATCTATTTGTCTAATTACATAATTTACCCTTATTAAAATTAGTTAAGTACTGAGATGTATGTAGATGTAGTCGAAGGATGTGTCATAGTTGTATATGATACATTATGTTATGGCGGAATTTTTACAAATAACTATTAATAAGAATCTTAATTATGCTTCTTAGCTATTGTTTTTGCCTAATTGTGTATTATAGTTATAGTTTCATTTGTTATCAGTATTTCGTTTGTATAATCCGCTGCTAATATATACAAATCCATTTGTGTAATTTGCTACTGATAATATTTAAACATGATAAATAGTTTCTTAGTTATGAGTATTTTCATTTATATAATTCGGTGCTAGTACACAAATTTATTTTTACAGTTCGCTACTAATATATAAATCCGTTTTTATAATTTGCTTAAGTCACTGTCAATATACAAATTTATTTGTTGTTTGTATAGTGCACTACCAATATACATATTTAAGAGTGACCGCTAGCAACTCCAATGAAACATTGGCGGCTAACGATTATTGTTTAAAAATCAATATTATAATAATTAATTAAATAATATATGTTTACTTAGTCGCATAATTCAGTCTCTATATTGGATTTCTCATGCATGCATGTCGTTGTGGTGTCACCTCTCGTTGCCTCTATAAATAATGCTATTGTATTTGTGTACATATTATTTTATATATGTTGTCACCTTCAAGTGGGCATCACATTGGTCAATTGAAGATGTTCTATATATTACTTATATATAAAAAATAAATAAGTGAAAAGTAACATCGATTATTTATGTAAAATCCAACAATTTATTTATATTGACATAGAGGAAATAACTTTTTTTATATATATAAGATAAATATTTATTTAATTTCTTCGTATATATATTTTCTTTGACCAGCCAAATTAGAGATTTAGAAAAACGATTGGACTAACTTTTGATCAAGTCAAAAGAAATTAAAAGTTTCACCCAAAGATATATGTAGATGTGAATGGTCTAAATTAATTAATTAATAATATAGAAAATGATGTTCACATATTATAGTCTATAGCATAATAGACTATAGGCTTTTTGTATTTCCAAGTTTATTACTTGGAATTGGACCCCTTTGTTGAATCTTCACCCTACACAAACATGTAAAAGAATACACACACAAGTTTTAAAAAACATATTTATGTTTCATTTGGACTAGACAATAAACAAAAACAAAAACATTGTTGGTCGGTGTTCAAATTGTAACACGTAATTAGAATTAACAAGAGTGAAAAGAAAGTGTTGCAGCCCAAGAATTAGTTTACTAAGTAGTTTTTCTTTGATCTGTTTTAATTGCTAATTATACTTACACACACTTTTTTTTTAGAATCACAACTCAGTGAAGTAGGTGATAATTGCTATTAGGATCCGTCTTAAAGCATTTGATTCTCTAAAAAAAGGGTATTCGGTCGTTGCATGGATTATTTTTTTATAAAATGAGAATCGAGACTTGCAGTATAAATATAAAACTTTTACAGTAATTATTTTCTTAAAAAAGTCGTCACCGAATATTCTAATTTGTCCTAATATTTAGACGAAACTCTTGTTATGATAAGTTCTCTAAGGTGCTTTTTGCTATATATTAAACCAAACAACTAACAAATTGTATGATTTGTTTATTTAGTACTTCCTTTTTCATTCCATTTTTTTTAGTTGTCATGTTATAAAATAGAATTTGTAATTA
>JAABOM020000110.1:27588985-27600607 GCA_011800125.2 Solanum clarkiae
TATATATGCGCATAAAAAGAATGTTAAAGTTTTTATCGGCATTAGTTGATTATCGAAAGATCTAAGACGTTCTAGATTTTAAACATTTACAAATAGTGTTAAAATGTAATTGTCATTATTTATCTACAAATTTATTCCTTATTTATTATAAATTGTTAAATAAGATTGATGATAAATTTTTCATTATTTATCTACAAATTTATTCATCGACGATTCCTTTTTTTTTCAGTGGTGCGAAAAGAAAAGAAAAAAAAAGAATTAAGGGCATACCTTTTTCTTCCTTCGACTTTGCATCTTCACATGTTTTTTAAAATAAATTTCAACAATCTGGTGGCATTAGTAGAAAAATGTTTAATGACAATCACTACACTTAGAAATAGAGGTTCTTTTTATCACAAATCAATGAGAAATTTCTATTATAGAACATGATTTGCTTGTTTTTCATCAAATTAAACTAGGTCACAGAAAAAATGCATTTTGCAAAAAAATCTTATTGAATTAATGGAAAACAACCTAATTTTTCCCTATGAAAATACTACTTTCTCCATCCCATTTTAGTTGTCAGTTAAATTAAAAATAATTATCAATTTAGATAAACAAAAGAGAGTTAATTATTTTTTTCAACATTGCCCTGAGCATTAATAATTCTAAAATTAAGAGACACTTATATAGATAAAAAAAAATTTTTTAGCTATTTAGAATGGATAGTCAAACAACACTTCTAATTAATTTTTTCTTAAGAATTGTGTCAAACATTATCATGACAACTAAAATGAGACGGAGAGAATACTGTACATTTTTCTGACTAATTAAATTAAAATATATAAGAAAATAGTCTCTCAATGAGAAATTTCAATGAAAAAATAATAATCTTTTAGCATTGAATATAAACTGATGTTTACACTGTTAGTGTATTCAGATTAACTTAAATCATTTTTACATTTTTGGACTTTTGTGAATTGTCGTCGTTGAAGTTACAAAACATATACATATATATCATGAATTATAATGTAAACATCCAATTTCAAAAAAGGAAAAACGAAATACTCCCGGAAAAGGTGGTTTAGCAAAAATTGGTGGAATTAATGAATAGTAAGTTGCTGTGTTCTATTCACACAAGTATTGGTCAAGTTTCTTATACTCACATTATATTGTGGAAACTTCTAATACCAGCAAACCAAGCTTTTCCGACCAAATTAAATCTAAAATACACCATGGGATTAGCAACAACAAAAATAAAAAGTATTCTCTGATTCAAATTATTTATCGTACTTCTTTCTTTTACATGCGTCTTTTTAAAATAACGTGTTTTCTTTCATTATCATTTATATTTTGAGATATAATCTCTCATTACTAAATACTTAATTACTCTATTACCACGTTTGTAGTGTTCAAAAAAAAATTACTGCTAAGGATAAAAGTTTTAAAAATAAAAATTATCTTAAACTCTTACATGACAAATAATTTAAGATAATTATTTTATAAAAAAATTTCGATAGATAATTTGAGAGAGAGAAAAAAAAGTAAAAAGAAACATAACGTACAGAATATATTAGGAAGTGTACGTAAATTATTGTACTGTCATGCATGGATGAGAATATCGCGGTCCCATATTCTTTTGTTTTATATAGTGTAAATATTTTAAAGTATTTTATATTATGTTAAACTCTTCTTTTATACTGGAACAATATTAGAGTGATTTTTTATAATACTTCTCTGTTTTCATTAAGTTTGTCCTAGATTAGCTGCGCTAATTTTCTCTTTCTGAATCGAATCAATTACTAAAATGAAAGAAAATCGTTTTAATACTATAAATCCACATTTACTCTTATTGCAATATTCAATAGCTGTAATATGATATTGGTACGATATAGAAATTAGAGACCTAGTTGTAGTCCAATGAATTTTTGTCAACAACTATGCAATTAAAGTAGAACCAATTAGGTGGAGAACATAAAAAAAAATTCAATAAATTGTGTCAACATTTAAAGCAAACAAATGAACAATTCGTTGTAGTGATATTAATGTATTAAAAAGAGACCCAAACTAAATTATTTGTAGAAGTAATCAATAAACATAATAATTTAAGTATTTGCAATAAAGTTTAAATTTGAGGGACAGAAAATAAACTGTAATTATAAATAAAATATGATAAAATAGAAATTTAATTAATCAATGAAATGAAGATTATATTGATGAGTATAACTTTATGTATAAGTCTTGATTATTCTCTTCGATGACGATGAAAGTGTCTAAGCTAGCCTTGATTCTCCTCTTCTAAATATTTTTCATGATTTGAGAATCGGTAATAATGTATTTTTCTAATGTAAGATAATATAAAGCCCTCCTTTTGATATATTTGATTGCGAATATAACACCAAGCAATACTACTCTAGAATTTATGGAATATTCGAAATTTTGATTATTATTTTTTTGTATATTTATGAGATATTTTAGACCTCGTCCACTTAAAAATACCCAAAAATTTATGAGATATTCAGAAAACTCGATCTTTTTATAAATACCAAAGATTTTACGGAATATTCGAAATATCCTCGTTAAGGAAATATGTGTCCATTTTTAAAGGCAAGAGTTAAAGTGTAAGATAAAGTAACCTCAAAAAAATTCCTACAGAAATCACAATTTGAAGATAATTCAACTCATCCTTTATTCCATTTAAATACGCAATACAAGCAAGTCTATTTGGAAAATTCTTTTTTTTTTTTCTAATTTGTATTCATAATAATCTTGTTATAGTGCGTCTACATCAGTTTTAGTATTTTTTTTTTTTTTTAAAATCATCTTAAGACACTAAAGGGGTTTTGGTATATTTCTTTTACCAAAACTCTTTTAGTGTCTTAAGTATTAATTAGGATCCAGTGAAAAAACTGCTTAAGTATATTTTTTTTTATCGGACTTTTTATTTTTTAAAACCAATATGAATTCTGATGGAACGCATAATATATTTTTTTACCTTTAATCATATATTTTAGATTCGAGCTCCTGAAAATAGATCACTTTTCAAAAATAAGCTTTTTACGTGAATATAAATTTAGTCAGACTATGATACAAGAATCAAATACCAAATCATCAACAAGGAAAAGGATAATATAGGATTCAATTTATTTTGGCAAAAATAATTATGACATGTATCTAAGCATAAGCAGGGAGTCGAACCATTGATTATGATTAAGAGATGATGCGTATACATTGAATTGGCCTATAAATAAAATATTGTGTTGCAGCAATTTGTATAGTAATTTAACATTAAAAGATCTGATTAGGGACATAATCGTAGACTAATTAGGCTCCTTTTAGGCATTGTTAATTACAAAATTAAAGTTGTCTGGAGATTAATTATATGCATGTTGAAGCTCACGATGCTAATGGAAGTCCTGGTCAACGACTTCAACATAAATGATTAACTCGAAATATGCATGCTCACCTTTATTACAGAGATCCTAAGCAACACAAATGTATCAAATCAAGAATAACTTATTTGTCGTCCTACATTAGTACTAGTACTTTATTACTCGCTCCGTCCATAGTTGTCCACTATTAATTTGATATAAGAATTACGAAACAATAAATGATAGGGATATTTTACTAAATCATCTTTTAAATATAATAAATTGAATGTCTTGAAAAATATAATAGGAAAATGATTATAATTAATGTAAAAGGTAAATTAAGAACTAAATGTAAAATTATCTCTTGATTTTATAAAATAAAAAAGTATTGTTAGATATCTTTTTTAGTATAATGGACAAGTAATTAATGGAGGAACCAATACTCTATTCAAATCAATTTAAAAAATCAAGAGAAATTTTGTTATTCAATTTCTAATTTTCTCTTATTAATATAATTAGTCATTTTTTATAATATTAAATTACTAAATTCAAAAGGTGATATAATACACTTATTATTGTATTAATTACTTTTTAAAGATTTTATCAAGTAGTCAAATATGAATAAATAAAAATACATAAAGTGAGTATATTTTCTTTAAAAAATCATCTTGTACTTCAAATTTACTGGCCGATGTATTGGACCTCAACATGCTGCTGCTCATGGTGTTTCACGATCAGTATTGCAAATGAACGGAGATTCAGTATATGAGCCTCTTCAAACCGGACTTATTGCTATTGATTCGATGATCCCTATAGTGCGTATATGGCTCACTAACAAATATTTCTTCATCTAAAACTCAAATTCGAAATATATGACTCTGAGATAGAGAGTCACAACATTCAACACTGTCACCTTTGTACATCTATGTTTCCAGATATTATATATATAATTTTAAAATTTCATTTATAATTTGTTTTTGTTTTTTTTTGTGTGTGGGTGTGTCTGTGTGTAGGAGAGCTCAAGGTACTGAGAATAGGGCAAGTATTCAAAGTTGCACCATGCCACTGAGTTAATACTTTCTCTTGTGTGTTGTTTCAATTTTATTGGATATTCCTCAATTAGACCCAATTAAGTCTTGGTAGCAAAATCGAATACTACATTTTTTTTCTTGAATTGATTATCATGAAGTCTGAAAATAAAATATAGAAGTTGAATTAATTTTACAAGCAGAAGTCAACTAACAATATTCATATGGACACATGCGTAGGTACTATGTTTTCTTCTTCTTTTTTTTTTTTTGTGTGTTTGAATATTAATACTATATATTATACTATTGTAGCTAAGGTATAATAATTCTCTTACAAGCATAAGAAAGAAGAAAACACAAGGAAATAAATATTTTTTCACCTTTTGGGTAATGTTTCACAAGGTTAATTAACTAATTAACACGTGCATGCCTCTAAAATGAAGTTTCTTCCTTAATCATGGTAAAAAAAATATCTTAATTTAATCATACTTTGACAATGACATAAAATTACAAGGTTTTGTCCACGCACATGATTCGAGTGATTTCTTTCATCTCAACACGAGTTGATTAAATAACATATATTGGAGTACAAATGTTATATGATATATTCTCCTATGAAGATGACATATATATCAGATCATCTATAATAGCCCAGTTCGTTTGTGATATTATCTGCTTTGGATCTAAGTCTGTACAGTTTTATAAAACGTATCACTAATAGGTAAAATGTGCTTACTTAGATACCAACTGCAGAAAATTTGACTAGACTCAGTACCTGAGATGGCTGACATAGAGCGAATACCAACCTTCTTGTAATATTGTCCTCTTCGAACCTAAGTTTGTAGGCTTTAAAATGTGTCACTAACAGGTAAGGTTTGCTTACTTATATGCCAACCGCATAAAATTTGTCTAGACTCAGTATTGAGATGGTTGACACAGAGCGACTTTAATACCATCTATAACGTCCCAACCCCTAGTGATATTGTTCAGCCTAGCTTGCATAGCTTTAAAATGTATTACTAGTAGGTAAAGTCTGCTTATTTATATATGTAATATCTCTCTTGTATTTTATCAATATGAGACTTTCTTACATTAAAATAGATTATTACATCATCATTATTATACACAAAACATTAGAAATTTTTATATGATCGCGTTCTTCTTGTTTAATTTTAATAGTTTATTTTGTATTATTCATTTCTTTTCTCAAAACCTTGGACTACTGGCGATCCACTATTATTTTTTATTCAAATTTATATAATATAAGATTGAAATATGATGACTTCACATGTATAGTCGGATCGACTCCAATATTATGAATATATTTTTGTTAAGATACGAGTCCAGCTATAAGGGGACAAGAATGGATGTTGGTGAGATATCCCAAGTCAAAAAGAAAAAAAAATGTCAATGAATTGAATTTTGAAAGTGAGAATAATAATACGACAAATGATTTAGTGGAAAATGTTTGCATTTCTTGGAAAATATTATCTAAGATCATACGTGTGGGAAACAACGAAGTTATTCTGTATTTGAAATGTAAGCGAATAGTACTAGTATATGGGAGGTAGCTAGAGATGAAGATAGCAAGTATGGTGAAGTGAAGATGACGTATGTTAGAGGCAGGATAACACATGATGTTTGTTTTTCCTATTTTGATTAAAAAAAGTCGTTTTCTTTATGTGTCAGAATTTATTTTTTTAAAGACAAAATACTTTTCAAAAAAATTAGCCGACCATACATAAAAATATTTAACGGAACACACCTTATTCTTTAGTAGTTTAACCTATTAAATGTGGGGAACTACTCCTCTGTCCTATTTTACCTCCCATTCTTTTCTATTTGATCCATTCAAAAAAAAATCATCTTATTTTAATTAAAAATAATTTTATTTTAAAATTTTTATTTTATCTTTAATCCACACAAATATCTAAAAATTATTTTAGATGACAAATTTTAAAAATTTTCTTTTTTTTTGAAATATTATGTCATGTCAAAGAGTGTCCTAAATCGAACTTGCAAAAAGAAAAGCACAAACACGAGAATCACGGTGGTTCCTTATTGAGAAAGCTAAATTTTGGAATTTTTACTACTTAAAGATTGATTATTTTCAAATAAGAGCACATCATTAATGTGATTGTCTAATATTGTATAGTAGATGTATACACTTGTTAATTTCTCTAAAAGTTTTCTCAATAATCAACATGATCATTTTTCTTGTTTCCTAATACGTACGATCTTGTAGTACTACTATATGAGGACTTCTTAGATTAATTTTAGGTACAAAATTGAAAGACGTGCCACCAAATTAAAGGCGCATTAGTGCTTAGTAGCAATCCAATCATGAATCACGGAATTAATGATTAATATAATGATCAATCCAAATTATATCTAATTTCTAGGAATTATTCTTTTATTCACTTGATACATATCCATTAAATTGAAAAAACAATCCATAAATAGCAAACATATAAAGTCTAATTTGTTTTATAGTTATAGTATGGGTAATTACATTTCGTAACTATAGTTATAACAGCATTTATATAATTCGCACAACGTTTATGTATATTTGTACAATTTACAATTTTTGTATAGCTTTTTTATATTTTTCTATATAGCATTAATGCAGTAGTGTTTGTAGGGCGTGGCCTGGCTTGTCTGGGTTGCGTGCGGGCAAGTGTGTGTAGGGCGTGGCCTGACTGCTGTAGGTTGCTAGAAACTCCCACATCGGAAAAGAGAGGGGGAGTCCTGGGCTATATGTTGAGGACAGATCCTTACATGTGCATACGCGTTTTCCCGAGCTTGTCTGGAAGGAACAAAACCGTGCAGCCTTATGGGACCAGAGCGAACAATATATACACGTGTGGGGCCAGATCATGACATAATTATATTCAGATTTCAAAAGAGTTTATGAGAAAAAAAATCTTTTTCTTTTAAGTTTTGAAAATTTGACTAAAACAACAATGCAACTCTCCAAAATAACTTTTTTTCTAAAAAAGAACAAAGAAACCTTTTCAAACAATTGTGAAATTAAACTCATTAGTAATATTATATCTCTGGTCAAACATGATATAATACGTTCAAAACTAAGTGATTCTAGGAATTTATTGCACCTGATGAGAAGGATATATTTGTTAGAAAATACGATATGAATGAAAACTCCACATTGATAGGGTTATATATTAATGATATCTAAATATTTTTAATTACACCGAATATATTTATATAGGAAGATCATTTGGTGAATGCTTTACAATTCTTGCTTGTAAGATTGTTAGATTTTTGGATGGGAGATTTCTAGTTGGGAGATTTCTAGATGGGAGATTTTTGGATGGCTAACAAATGAAATGGCCCTCCTATTTATACAACTTCCTAAGGATCCTAGCCGTTGCTACAGTGCCCTTTCTAGCAGTTGCTACAGTGTCATTTCTAGCCGTTGCTACATTGCCCTGACCGTTGCTACAGTACCAGAGAGTTCTGGAGCCTTCCGGAGCGAGTCGAACACGTTTCTGAGCACAGTACATAGATATAATATTAGACTGCACAACCTAACAGTATTAGGTTAAAAACTAAGTGATTCTAGAAATTTCTTGTAACATTTATCCACACACTAGATAAAATCATACATTTTAATCAATTAAAGATTAAACATATTTTCGTCATATATCACAGGAATAAAAAACATTAAGACAGCCATTTAATGACTAAATAATAAATTAGGATACTCATTGATGAGTTTATTGAACTTGCTTTTCTAGAGGACAATTTATCCTATAAGAAAAGATCTTCAAAAATGAAAATTTGTTCATTTTAGTTAAATAATTAATCTCCTTGTGAGAATAATCCAATATCATTACATTTGTCGAAACATTTTTCTCCCCAAAAAGTAAAAATATAAAGATAAAGTATTTGACAACTTTTTTAACAAGTAAATCATATCCTATAAAGGTATATCTCCTCTTTGAATTGATTTCTATATAAATCAATTCCTAATTAAGTACAAAATCAGTAGTCTAATAGGCAAGGGTTGCTAGAAAAATTCAACATCAAGAAATTAGGTGAATCAAGTAAGTGATATATGATCATCTTTTTTATATATTCAACAAAGAAATTACTATGTCTTCATATTTATGATATTTTTTAGTCTTTGAATGAATTTGTGTAGAAAATGATAATGAATGGAAGGATGATAAATCAATTTTTGTTGATGGCCTTTCTATGTTTGAGTTATGATGGGGTTGAAGGAACAAAGTTGTCCAAACAAGAAGATTTAGAGTTGGAGAAGCAACTAAAACTCCTAAATAAGCCTCCAATTAAAACCATCAAGGTACGGATATTTTTTAATTTGGTGATTAATATTTGTGTTTTATAAAGTTTTTTCCCCCTCTTTTTATAATGTTAATCAGTAATATTTTATTTTATTTTATTTTATGTATTAACAGACTAAATATGGTGATATATATGATTGTGTGAACTTCTACGAGCAACCTGCATTTGATCATCCTTTATTGAAGAATCACAAATATCATCCTCAGGTTTGCCTCTAATATATATGTCCTCTTATAATCAAATTTCATTTTCAAATTTTAAAATGATTAGTAGTGATTTATTAAAAGAATTTTTGGATGAACAGATGAAACCATCTTTATCTTTGGAAGAGGGTGTTTCAACTCTATCAACAAGTAATTACAAGTTTTCAAAAATTGGATTACCTGATGGAGGATGTCCAATTGGAACTGTTCCTATAAGAAGAACCACCAAAGAAGATCTTATTCGACATAAACTCCTGCCGCCATCGGAAGATGTTATAGTCAACAATTCACTTATTCGTGTAAGACAATAATATTTTCTTAAAGTTGACAATATTGATTTTGATACATCTAGTTTCTACGAAGGCTTTTGTCCGATCATCATCAATCACATTCTACTATTTTATTAGTATAAATTTTTATCAGTATCTGAGCGATATCGAAGACTTGGAGCTACATTAATAAAAAAAAAATTATCTCATTATTATCTCATGAGAAGCAATCGGCTTTAGATGATGTCATTGATGTTAAAAAAATAATTTTAATATCTCAAAAAGAATAAGAATAATATTCTAATTAGAATTTATCTAATTAACTTGGTCAAAAGATTTTATTATAATTTACTAGCTTTATATGGTGGTATAGCATTAATGTCGGTCAATATCTAATGATCAAAAATTATTTTAACTTTAATTTCGGTATAATTATTTTTCCTTTATTGGCAATCAATATTATTAACCAACATTAAGCACTCTTCTCGTCACATCAATCTTTTTTTCTTATATCCAATTTGGCACAAATTAAATTCATTAAATCGCAGTATAATATACCTTATATTATTGCCTTACTTTTGCAGAGAGAAAATTTCATTGATTCAAAAAGAAGAAGATATAAACCTTTAAAAGGGTACAAGGTACAATTTGCTGTCTAAATTTCTAAATCTGAAATATGTTTAAATTAATCCCATCTCTATGCACAGAATTCTCAAATTTAATTAATTGTTATATATATATATATATATATATTTACTATCTTCAGCTTGCAATTGTTCAAACTGAAGACTTTCCAGATAACAAATTTGGTGGAGCTGGGGTGACAGTTAATGTCTATAATCCTCACGTCGAAGGTCAACAACATAGCGCATGTCGATTGAAAATGATTAAAGAAACAAATGTTCTACAAATCGGTTGGAGAGTAAGTTCAAATTTTTTTTCTACATATCTATGCAAATAAATAAAGTGAGCTAGTTACGTCCATTTCACCTATATCTAATTATCATTATTTTCTTTTTAATTAATAAAGGTTGATCCAACCTTGTATGGTGACAGCTTCACTAGGCTATACATCCATTTTACGGTAAGTTCTAAACTAGTTAGTTTTTTTATAAATTTTATAATTTTTTTGCTTAATTCTTTGACCATATAATTTTTTGATATTTAATTACAGGATGGTAAAACTAGTGGTTGTTTCAATTTGTTTTGTCCTGGATTTATACTTCTAAACCCAAATGTACCTGTCGATGGAGTATTTCAACCTGTTTCACAACGTGGAGGAGATATATCTGACATACAGTTTTCAATAAGTTGGGTAATTTCTTTTTCTTTTCTCTATTCGAGTCTAAATTACGAGAAAAGTATTTAAATTTGCCACGAATTATCAATAATTTAAAAATACCTATCTACTTGACTAATTGAACTTAAATACACCCCTGATCTTGTAACAAGAGTGAAATAAATCCCTAAATTCTTATCAAGTTTTAACACTTGTGATAATTCAGGGGTGTATTTTAGTTAAGTTAGTCAAGCAGAGAGGTGTTTTTAAGATTGTAAATAGTTCAGGGATAAAACTAATAGCTTCAAAATTATTCTTAATAGTTAACTCATTAATTATATCGGACCCTTATATGTTTTATTGTTGAAAATATATAGGGCCTAATAGAAGGAAATTGGTGGGTGAATATCGTAGAATCTGGAGTTCTTACACCACTTGGATTTTGGCCTCGAGAGGTGTTTGATAATGACTTTGCATATTTTGTAACAAGAGTTGAATGGGGCGGAGTGGTATATAGTCCACCAGGAATACTCGAACCTCCTATGGGTTCAAGCTTTTTTCCCATTGGAAAGGAGAACTTTGATGCATTTTGCAAAAATATGACACTTTATGATGATGTAGGTCAACGACTCTACGAATTAGAGGGTCAATTGATCGTATATTTAGATAATACTAATTTGTATTATGTTCTGAATGATGTTGGTGATACTGATACTAGTGTGATGTATTATGGTGGACCTGGTGAACAGTAAGCGATATGATTTATCAATAATATATTTTATCAAGCTATTAACTAGTTTGATCCTTCTTGTGACATTTGAGAAGCATGTTTAATTTTTAATTAATTAAGATGTGTCTTTCTAGTCAGGAAATATGTTATATTCAATTTAAAGATACATGATTTTTAACCAAAGAGGCTATTATAAAAGGGTCAAGGCCCATTAAAGACCATACGACCGTACACAAATCTTCCTTCTTTTAGGTCATCATTTAATTTTTGAAAATCGTTTATATACGTTTCTTGAAAAAATATTTCTTCAGACGATGTTAAATACGGATCTAATATTTTTTCATATATTGTTCACCTTATAAATAGATAATACTTTCTTAGTCTCAATTTATATGACACAGTATAAATTTTGAGAGTTAAATCTTTTTTATTGA
>JAABOM020000110.1:27619235-27629525 GCA_011800125.2 Solanum clarkiae
GGGGGGGGGGGGGGGGGGGGGGGGGAAAGGTGTAGATGATTGACAGGGCATTTATTTTGCAGATGTTTCAGTTTTTGTATCAAGGTCATGCTAGTTTCTGACATCTTCCCTCTTTGTTTTCAGCTTCTTGACCGCTTTCGGAGCTGATTGGTTAGCCTTCTCCAGTTATCCTGTTTGATTCCTCGTCATCTTTTGATGAGTTTTTCGGAAAGGAGGACGAATATACTGAGGTAGGACACATCAAACTTGTTTGTCATGCAATGCAGATTGTTGTGTCGTTGATCTTCAAATGTATATTATATATGTGGATTAGGATTATCATTAGTTGTTATCTAGCACTTGTTGTTCTCAAGTTTTCTTATGTTATTCCCTGTTTCCTCTACCATTTCTAAGGAAAATTTTAACATATTTGATTAGGGACTATAACTTGTTCCAAATTGCAAAGCCTTCTCTTTAATTATTGATGAACTCCTGGCGGCAACCATGGGGTCCAAAATTAATTCTCTGTAATTCCTTTATGTTGTAGTTTTGTAATTTGAGATTCTTGAAACGTTTTCTGATGTTGTTTTTTGGTCATCTTAATGAATCAGTAAAACAATGGTCTTAGCATGTCACCACTGCCTCAATAGACCATTTTTAGAGTACAATGTGAACTTTGACTGCAACTATAATATAAGGAAATTTTATTATTCAAAAAAATGAGTCCAAATTTGTATACCTAACATGGATCTTCATCTGACAAAGCCCTGTGACACTAACCAAATGCCAAAGTCCATGATATCGGATCTCACTAATGCATGATGCACTTTAGTTTTTATTTTTGTTTTTGTTAGTTTTTCTTAGAAAGTCGTTATTTTTTTATATTTAACAACTCTGTTGCTCCACGTGACATATTTATGATCGCACGATTCAAATACTATTTTAGTTAAACATTTGAAAGTTTTACTCTTTTAATCTCCGTAAGATGAAGCAGGAATGGGAGAAATAAGATAACAACTCAAAAAATGATGAATATGATTTATAGTCAGTATTTTATCGTCAACAAAATGATGATGCATGATTACACAAAGTCATTATAATAATTAACCTACTTTTCTTCCTAATGATTATTTCTCCAACATCCTAGAACATGCATTCTTATTCCCAATCTTTTGATACTTTGTGCTTGTTGTGTATTCACCACTTGTTCGGGTCGGGTCGGGTCATTATAGACTATATAAATAAAAAATATATATTAGGACCACCTTTAAAATGAGCAGTATCCTTTTGTTTTTTTTTTTTTTCCTTTCAAATTATAAATATTGGGTGGAAAGGCCTCAATCATTGTCCATGTTTTGGATTCATATCTTTTGATTATAACAAAACAAATGAGATAATCCCACTAACAAGGTTTCACAACAGTAGACTATACTTTAATTTATTGCTGCAATTTTTATTATTAAGCTTTTAATCAATCATGTATTAATAATTACTCTAATAAAATAATTGTGACGAATGAATTTTGAATTTCCCTTCACGCTAAACCTGTCTCTTGCATGTGGCTATTCGTCGATCTCCAATTCTCCACATGTTATCTAGTGCTACATCCAAGTTGTAAATTCAAAATTTTGACTAATATCCACGTAGTACAGTCCAGCAGCCACAAGTGACCAAATTAAAGGAGCAGTTGAGTTAAAGGAAAAAGTGGGCATGCTTTTTTGTTAAAGGAAAAAGTGGGCATGACATATAACTACTAGTATGTACTGTCCAATCTGAGTTGCCTTAATAAATGTTCCTTCCAATCCAATCACAGAAAAATGGGGTGCAGGCGGCTATTATAATGAGACAAACAGAATAGAAACATCTAAAATAGGGTATTACAAATGAGAAAATATTAATTGGTATCTATACAACAATAATATACCCATTGAAATTCAATAAGTGAGATTTACGAAAGGTAAAATGTACACAGAACTTACCACTACCTCGTAGAGATAGAGAGATTATTTCTGGAAGGCCTACATCTCAAAATATTATCCCAAACAGCAGAAAATACAAGATATGAACAATACGACTAGAACGGAAAGCAAATCTTGATAATTTATAAAGTCAATCAAAGTAACAAAATAGATGACAGACGATAACAACACAATATATAAAATCACAAGGTCAAGCATCATCCTACCCCTACTAGTCGTCTAACCTTCAACGCTACTACGCGATCCTCACTCTTTCTAAGGTCATGTCCTGCGTGATAGGAAACTATTTCATATCTTGTCTAATCACCTATCCAAAATTGGTATCTATAAAATGAATAAATATTCCAATTTGTTTTCCATATGTATATATTGTCATTACTCACATGTACTCACATAAACATATGTAAAAATAATATTAAAATGTCTCTTAGTTTTGTTTTTAAACATATGTAAAAAAATATAAAAATATCTCTTAATTTAAATGTCATATGAAAAGTTAAAATTAAAAAATACTTATAAAAAAAATTAAAACTAACTAGAAAAATAAATAAATTAAAAGGAATGAAGTACCTTTTACTTGTATTTGGGACTTAGGAGTTAGGACTATGTTGGTTTTTTATTTATTTATTTATTTGGGTGCCACAAGAATTAAAGCTGATTGTATATCAAAAAGTAATTATCATTCTGTAAAAAGGAACAAATAGAGGAGGAAAAGAGTCTATCGTAAAAGAAAAGGAGAAATTAGAAAGTAACTAATTCATTTACCGCTTTCCTTTCTTATTTATTTGAAGAAAAAGAAATGTATCTTTTTAAAGAATAATATTAATTACGTCCATGTAACCAAGAGGAAGAATCTTTAGTTATCCTCACATGTAATCAAGAGGATTGTCTTGTTACTTGTTCACATTTATTAAAAAATAAAATCTATCCAATATTATTTAATTTATAAAATAAAGATAAATCAATTTAAAATCCATTTTTCCTCCAAATTAATTACTAATTAAAGTATAAATTTTTTCAAGTGAAAAAAAAATCCTCTATTCTTAAACTTTTTTCATATACTCATTTATTAGTCAAAACAGTGCATTAGTTGTCGGGATATAAAAAAATATTTTTCTTGTCAGTGATTTCTTAATTATCATCACATGCAATCAAGAATATTGTAATATTGCTACTTGTCCACATTTATAAAAAGTAAAATCTATCCCATATAAAAATATGAAAGTGAACAAAATTCATCTCTTTATTGATTTGGTGCAGAAAAGCACAAGTAGGCACTAGGAGACGGCCAACAATAATTAACATCAAACGAATCAAATTACAAAGCCTATACAATAATAATAATAATAAATTACTATAAAGAAGCAACATGAAATTGTACACTAAATATAATAATTACTATAGTTCCAACTAAGCTGTCGAAGCCATTTTCCACGTGAAGACACAGAGAGAACAATGTGTAACAAGGCAACCAGAGAAGTAGATGCAAAGTGGTCCAAGTCACTAGGAATCAACCTCTGAATTGCAAGGTTGAACATGTTATTATTGATTGCTTTTGACCATGGAACTCTCAATCTTCTCCTCAAGAACCCATCACTTATTTTGTCACTGAAACTGAAATCTGCATAATGATATAGTATTAATTAGAGAGAGCTTTATCAAATTAATACTTAAGAAGATTTTAAAGTACAACTAAACTTACTTGAGTGGTTGTGAAAAATGGCTAAGCTTTTCAAACTCCTTAGTAGTGGACTGGTGGTGGTGGAGAAGCGTAGATGTATACTGGAGGGGGAGGTGATTTTACAGGTGGAGGAGGTGAGCTGTAGTAGTATGGAAGAGGAGGAGACTTCACCGGTGGAGGTGGAGAGTGGTAGTAGTAAGGAGGTGGGGGAGATGGTGATGGCGGTGGTGGAGAGTGATAGTAGTAGGGAGGCGGTGGTGATGGTGATGGAGGTGGTGGTGATTTGTAGTAGTATGGTGGAGGAGGAGACTTCACCGGTGGAGGTGGAGAGTGGTAGTAGTAAGGAGGTGGGGGAGATGGTGATGGCGGTGGTGGAGAGTGATAGTAGTAGGGAGGTGGGGGTGATGGTGATGGTGGTGGTGGTGATTTGTAGTAGTATGGTGGAGGAGGAGACTTCACGGGTGGAGGTGGAGAGTGGTAGTAGTAGGGAGGTGGTGGTGATGGTGAAGGCGGTGGTGGTGATTTGTAGTAGTATGGTGGAGGAGGAGATGGTGACGGTGGTGGTGGAGAGTGGTAGTAGTAGGGAGGTGGGGGTGATGGTGATGGTGGTGGTGGTGATTTGTAGTAGTATGGTGGAGGAGGAGACTTCATGGGTGGAGGTGGAGAGTGGTAGTAGTAGGGAGGTGGGGGTGATGGTGATGGCGGTGGAGGAGACTTGTAATAGTATGGAGGTGGGGGAGATGGGGATGGTGGTGGTGGGGACTTGTAGTAGTATGGTGGAGGAGGTGATGGGGATGGTGGTGGTGGGGACTTGTAGTAGTATGGTGGAGGAGGTGACGGTGATGGTGGGGGAGGGGACTTGTAGTAGTATGGAGGAGGAGGAGAGGGCGATGGTGGTGGTGGTGACTTGTAGTAGTATGGAGGAGGAGGAGAGGGCGATGGTGGTGGTGGTGACTTGTAGTAATATGGAGGCGGGGGTGATGGAGATGGTGGTGGAGGAGACTTGTAGTAGTATGGAGGCGGGGGTGATGGCGATGGTGGTGGAGGAGACTTGTAGTAGTATGGTGGAGGAGGAGATGGCGATGGTGGTGGAGGAGACTTATAATAGTATGGTGGAGGTGGTGGTGACTTGTACACATACTTAGGTGATGGAGGAGGTGGTGACTTGTACACGTACTTAGGTGATGGAGGAGGTGGAGATTTGTACACGTATTTAGGTGATGGAGGAGGTGGTGACTTGTACACGTATGTTGGGGTTGGAGGAGGTGGTGACTTGTATACGTATGTTGGCGATGGAGGAGGTGGAGATTTGTAGTAGTAAGGAGTTGGAGTTGGCTTAGGCTTCATGCATTCTTCATATGGAGTTTTTGGAGCATAAGCAAATGGCTTAGCATAGAGCACAACTTCATAATGATTCTTTGACTTTACTTTGAGGTCAGCACCCTTAATGCCCCCATGAAGATTTGTGGGGATGTTACATTTAGAATCCTTTGGTGCTTTGTGGAGTTTAGCCTTGCATGCATCTGCTCCATATTTGGCATAATCAAATCCTTCAACAGTGATGCTAAACTTGCCATTAATCTTAGTGGTGCCATAGCTCTTGACTTCCTTGTCACCAACCTTGCATGTTACCTCAACAACAGCACCTGTACCAAATGTGAAAATTGATGATGCAATTAGTACTTAATAATTGAACCATATAGACATATCTTAAGCTTATTCTGCCCACTAGCTACAATAACCAACTTTGTCCTTTTCTTAATAAAATATTATGTGTTCCATCACATGATCTAAAGCTCATTATCCACTAATTCATGTTTTTTTTCTCTCTTTATCTATTAAGTAATTCAAAAGTCAAGACTTTATCCTTCTGTCTTCAATTACGATTTTTCAGTAAGCCAACGAAGACTCTGTTTGGCACTGCTATGTTCTTTTCACCATTTTGGTGATTTACAATAAAGTTAATAATTACTTAATCATGAAAAAGAAAATCATACTACATAATACCACAAATAATTGCGCAATCAATGAATACATATCTCAAATATGTTTTTTTTTTTTGTACGGCAGGCATAATTAAGTGATGCGATGCTTTCTTACTTTTACTTATGATGTTTATTTAGTTGTAAAAAAAATTCTTCCGTAGTTTTTAAAGCATTTTTTGATAATCATCTTTAGTGCATTTATCAACTCTCTTTCTTTCGCATCTTTTTGTAGGGAATTATAATAGAGCCAAGATTTTTTAAATTTTGAGCTAAATCTTTAAAGCAAGAAGGAACCACATAATTGAGATAAATATATATAGCTATGAAGAAATATTAAACAGAACAAGAATAATGTAAGAGAAAATGTGGCAGAGAAAAATAGAATACCTTTAAGGTGCTTCTTGTCATGGGATTTCTTTGGATATTTCCAGTCATAGCATCTGTAGCAATAGACTTTTCCGACAACCTTAACGAGCAAGGGATGATGAGGAGGATAGTAAGGAGTAGGTGGTGGAGGGGAAGTGTAGTAGTATGGTGGAGGAGGTGACTTGACTGGAGGAGGAGGGGAAGTGTAGTAGTATGGAGGAGGAGGAGACTTAACTGGTGGTGGAGGCGAGTGGTAGTAGTATGGTGGTGGAGGAGAATTCTTGGGTGGTGGTGGCGAGGAGTAGTAGTATGGTGGTGGAGGAGACTTCTTGGGTGGTGGTGGTGAGGAGTAATAGTATGGCGGAGGAGGAGACTTAACTGGTGGTGGTGGAGAACTGTAGTAGTATGGAGGTGGAGGTGACTTCTTGGGTGGTGGAGGAGAGGAGTAGTAGTATGGTGGAGGAGGTGATTTCTTGGGTGGTGGTGGGGAAGAGTAGTAGTATGGTGGTGGAGGTGATGGTGAAGGTGGTGGAGGAGACTTGTAGTAGTAAGGTGGAGGCGGTGATGGTGAAGGTGGAGGTGGAGACTTATAGTAATAAGGTGGTGGGGGTGAAGGTGATGGAGGTGGTGGAGACTTGTAGTAATATGGTGGAGGAGGTGATGGAGAGGGTGGAGGAGGTGATTTATAGTAGTATGGTGGTGGAGGAGATGGTGATGGAGGTGGTGGAGACTTGTAGTAGTAAGGTGGTGGTGGAGAAGGAGAAGGAGGGGGTGGTGATTTGTAGTAGTAAGGTGGTGGAGGAGATGGTGATGGTGGTGGCGGAGACTTGTACTCGTAAGGTGGTGGTGGAGAGGGAGAAGGAGGGGGTGGCGACTTGTACTCGTAAGGTGGTGGAGGAGAGGGAGAAGGGGGTGGTGGCGACTTGTACTCATAAGGAGGTGGTGGAGACGGAGAAGGAGGGGGTGGGGATTTGTACTCGTAAGTTGGTGGAGGTGGAGAAGCATATACGTAAGGGTCTGCAGAAACAATATTGGCAACAGCCAAAATGGCCGCCAATGCCACTAAGATATGTGGCAAATGACGACCCCGGCCGGGGCCGCCACCAAGAAGCCTCATTGCTAACCGGAAAATGGCACCACCAGCTCCTCAAATGTGGCTACAGATCAATGTACAAGACTCTTGGAAGAGCCACAAAGAAAGAGGAAGAGAATTGTAGTGGTTTAGTTAGAGAAGTGATGACTAAATGGGAAGCAATGGGCAAAGTATATATAGTAACACTGGCAGTCGTTGATGTGGAGCTGTCAATTGCCACCAATTCAATTTGTCTGATTGTGAATAAAGACTTTTCAAAAAATGAAGTCTATACAGCTGGACATACTCAAATTTTAATTTTAAAAGTTCCATCACTCTGGATTTTCCATTGCCTAACAAGTGTCTACCTGCTACATAGATATATTTACAAAAAGAATTAATTTGTGTAATAAGGGAAAAGAAAATCTAGTTTAAAATTTTTGTACAAACATTTTCAGTCTTCAATATATTAGAGTAGTTTGTCATACAATTTGGTCTTTGTTGTTGTCTTCGATATTCCTAGCCGCCGCGGTGGGGTTGGGGGGTCCTATCACCTATGGAATAAGGATAGGTAGAGTTGCCTTTAATTTGGATATATTTTCCTAGTTTGTGTTCAATATCAAATGGATCAATAATGAAACTTTAGTAATTCATGTGACCTTTTTATCTTCAAAGAGAAATTAAAGCTAAATTCTCCCATCAAAAAGCCAATGCACGTGTATTAAAGTTACCTTTATTCTAATCTTATCTTAAGTTGTGGTAAACGTAAATTAATATTGAATAATAACATTTGAAACTCAAAACATTGAAGCTAAAGGAAGAGAATGTGATAGACATACCGTATTTGTTTTACTAATTATAATTTAACGATTGAATTATTTATTTTGATGTAAATACTAATCAAAAACAAATAGATATTTTCACGCCAGGAGACGGTTTGATATCGGAGTGTTTTGAGTTGATGGCAGTAGAAAAAATTATCTTTGCCAACTGGAAATATAGTCTACAAGAAACCTTTGAAGGGGACATTTAAGTTTGACATTAAAACGTCTCAATTCCAAATGGAACTATCTCAGTGTTTTCCTACATAATACTAAATGATGAATATTTATTTAATAAAAATTAGAAAGATTATTTATATTGTTGTTTCTTCATTGTCAATTAGAGAATATTTTTGTTTAAAGAGACTTGGTATGCACTACTACTAATTCAAATATTACAATACCGCGTTTATTATGTAATCTGAAAGTTCCCTTTTTCAAATTTCTTTACTAAAAAATATCATGCTGCATACATAAATAAATTGTGTATTATGTATTTTTTTCATTGTTGTATAATATCAGAAAGCGAATGACTTGGTATAACCTACTGCTACTAATTCAAAATTTACAAGCCGACATAATTTTAATATAATTAATTTCTAATTAGTTGACTTTACTTTGCTCATATTCCGTTATGCCAATTTTTTTACAATTATAATCTGTTAGCAGATGAAACTTTACTTTCAGAAAGTGTCCCTCCATATTCTTCTAGTAAATAATACAAATTGTAAATATATTTTAAGCAAAAATTTAATCCAATACATTTATTTGATGTTTTCAACAGGGATAATACAATCTGCAAAAAACAGATATAGTACGTTTTAATTACTATTTAATTTACTGTCCTTGTAAAAATAAAATTAATATTAACTAAAATGTCGTCCGGAAGAAGTTGACTGAGCCGATAACGTTCTCTGTCTCACCTGTTTATTTTAAATTTTCACCCAATTAGGGTGATTCTTAATTTAGAGCTACTGAATTAAAAAATAATGTGATTTAATTATATATTATTTTTTTCATATTGTATATAGTTCAAATAAAGGTATTAAATTTAGTGGAACTTATAAAATTTATTTTGATCCACATCAATTTTCAAGCAAATCTACCATTTTCTTATCAAAACAATTTTTTTTTATCAATCTCATTCATATATCAAATTAATTAATCAAGAATCATATATAAGCGGCAAGCCTTTGGGATCCGATCGATCCGCTACTCCTCCACTGTGGAAGACTTGTTAGAATATATAGTAAACATTTAATTATAAAAATTAAATATTTTTATTTTGTTTGGTTTTTTTTGAAATTATAGTCGAAGATGAAATTGTGTTTGAACAATTCTTGTAAATAATATCTAAAATTTAAATATATATTTTTTAAATATAATTTATACCGCAATTTCTAAAAACTAGCTGAATCGTTAATTTATAAATGAATTTTAAAAAAAAGTAAAAAATTCCCATGGCTAAGCACTTGTTTTTTTTCTTTATATATTTTGAAGGTGCATGTGATCTCAATGATGAGATTAAGAAGTACATGTGAAGGCAATTCATTAATTTCTGGTGATTTAAGTGTCGAACAGCAAAGAAACACGTAACACAACAATTAATTAATATTAATATTTAATATGGTAGAAAAAAAAAAGGGTAACGAAAAGGGCATTTTCTACGTAAATTTAATTTTTTGTTGTTCCATCGTTTTCAAACCAAAAAAAAAAAAAAAATTGTTCTTATACTTTTCAGATTGAAGGAAGTCCCCACTTATCATTGTGAGAATTATTATTTGTAGAATGCTTGCAAGCAATTCTTCAATAGTAAGAATTTTAGTTATTGGATCCTCCCTTTTAATCTATAATATTTAAATTTTTCTTAAATTATTCAAGTCGTACATTACTTATTTATAGTTTGCATTCATAATTGTTAAACACTTGACTAATACATAGTGGAATTTATATTTCTAAATGGACAATAAATATAATTTTTTTCTAATACATTGTTTATAGAGAAACATAATAAGAATTTTTTCAGTGCATTAATAACTAATAACATGATTTTAAAGTTAAATGAATGATATTTTTATGTCTAAGGAGAATAGATAAGCTTGGATCTAGGTGTCTTTTTTGATTGAAATAAGTTTGAATTTGAATCTTGAAATTATATTTAAATATTAATTTTATTTATAAAGATAATTAAATTTTTTGAATAATACACGCTTACATAATATTATTTTAATTTATTACTCGATGATTATAAATCATATATTGTTTGTGGTAACGGATACTAGTTTTCACGTTCCCCAAGCAAAATTACATACTATGTTGTTTAACTTCTTTCCACAAGACATACATATACTTTATTCATAAATCTAATATATATGCTTTTTATATTTAAAATTATTAACCATAAATA
>JAABOM020000110.1:27629625-27646191 GCA_011800125.2 Solanum clarkiae
AAGGCATATAACAAAATTGACGTGGGTTGATCACTTGATAATTGATATATATATCAAGTGATCAACCCACGTCAATTTTGTTATATGCCTTTTAATTTGATATATTATTTTTCTTTATTTTTTCTAAAGTTATTTCTTTTGAGAAAAGGAATAGTGAAATATGAAAGAGAAGTTTATATTTTTCTTTTATGAAAACTGAAAATAAATTATCTTGAATATTTTGTGCTTCCTTAAAAAAAATAATCTAAATAAATCAAGAAAATCATGAATTTTTCATCCATTGGTTCAACATTTGTATCCAAATAAAACGTTCAAATATAAATCGTAATTTATACAACGTTTTGATGTTGATTCTCTTGAATATGATGAAATTATATATTGATATACTTTGGAGAGGGTGCTAGAATAATGCTTGACCACACATTGTCCACCTCTGTGATTTTCTACTGAAAATTTGAAAAATATAAATTTTATTTATAGTATGATCACATGGAGGATCATGGTTTATCGATTATTAATATCACCTTCGTAGAAGGTATGTCTCACTAATTATATTATGTGTTGTTCGTCAACTATCTTCTTATAAATAAAAATAAACAAACATGATCTACATGTTTGATTTGTAATTATTTTTGTTTGCTTGTCCCGGAGACTTTTTTGTAATTTTAAAATAAGAGGAAATATTTTTAAAACTAAAATTTGCATATAGAGACGATCAATGGATTTGAATCTTACACTAAAAGCATATATATATATATTAATAATAGAATTTTTGAGTACTCTACCTTGTACAAGTTTTTGCTCGACATTTTGGAAAATTTATCTATTTCAATCATCTTAATAATATTTTAGTATTGTGGTGGAGTGGTATTCCTTATTATGTAGAAGTTCCAAGCTGGAGTACTGAGTATGAAGCCATCTTTGTTAGAAATCACATTTTTGTTATGTTGTGGAGCCTGATATTATATTTATGTATTGTCGCGGTGAGGTTATCGGAGGGTGTGGGGGGCGGGAGCCCCCCACCCGAAGACTGAGGTTCGGGACGGAGCTCCAACCAAAATATTAGGTGCTACTATTTATTCTCCATGTATACATATATTCTGTGTAATTGTAAATATCTGGATATCATTAATATATATAATCCTATCGCCTTGGAATTTACCCATTGGGCGTTACCACGAAATACTCTCTCTCTCTAAACTCAATTCTTCTTCCTTATTCTCCTTATTCTTCTTCTCTAATCTCAAGATCGTATATTTCCTAACAACTTTATCTTCCAACATGAACTTCCTAATTTCCAACAAAAGTTCGAAATCAGTCGAACTTCAAAATAAATATTGAACACCGAGCGAGAGAGCAAGAAAAAAAAGATCAATAAATTCCTAAAAAAGTATCAAGATAATTTTAATTACGAAATAAAATACTCCTTTTATTTCAATTTGCATACTTAAAAGAAGAATTGTAGAACTCGTCCAAAATTTGCATCTTCAAGAAAAAATTATTTAAAATTTTTGGTCAACGTAAATTGTCCAATTATTGAAAAAGAAATATACATATATTATATTCAATCTGTTTTTGAAAGAATGATGAAGGTATAACAGAACATATTATTCATACAACTAACATTTACCTACAAATTGATATCTCAATTAAAGAAAAAAAAGTTGTCTAGAATTATCGATGTATTAATTTTATTTTTCCCCTTCCATCATGACCCCATTCTTTTGTCACTCAGAGAGGAAAAAAGAGGGGGGAATAAAAGAAAATAAAGTTTTTTTTTTTTTTAATGCACCTAATCCATGTTGAAAATATTTATGCAGGATATCTTTTTTTCTCCTCCTATATATTTTGGATTTGAAAATTATACACTAGTAAGTACAAAATCACATGGGATGTTGTATTTTTTTTCCCCCACCCCTTTTTAACAACTCATATTAAGCTTAAAAAAGGACTAATTACGAAGTTAATAATATAATGTCGTCTAAAAATAAGTATTTAAGAATCTTAGTTAGTAGAATTGTCTCTTAACACGGCATTGACTAGTTTTATGGATTCTTTTTCAATGCCAATAATGATAGAACCAAAGAATAATGTAATTTGCAATATCTGTGAATTAGTTTTGCCTAACTAGTGGAGTAGATATTGCTAGTTTTTTTTAAAATGTGAGATGGATCTAGATATGTATATTTAATAATATGTATCATATTTTCTATCCTCTGCGTAATTATATTGGTGTAATCTTGGAAATTAAAAATGTGAGATTGAAGAATATTACTTGATGCTGCTCACAAATGTATGTGGGCGGTCCAAACTTTTATATATATGGACATCATTTGTATTTGTCTTATTTGAAAACATTAATTGTCCAACTCGTTTTTGACAGACTGAGTTGTAAGAATTATCCAATTTTTAGTTGTGATGAAGCTGATATTAAGCATTGGACATTTGAGAATGGTTATTTAACATTAATGTAGTAATCCATTTCTGGCAAAAAGAATTTTTTAAAAAAAAGGAAAGAAGAAGAGACTTATATATAGTAGCACAAAGCCTATTAGATGACAACAATAACATACCCCAGTGGATTCCTATAACTGGGTTATGGGGAAGGTAAAATATACGCATACTTTATCATCATTTTATAGAGATAAAGAGGTTTTTATATTAATATAATGAAAAAAATACATTTTAAAATATTGATCAAAGTTCATATAGTATGATATCGATAAGTGAAATAGTGACAAGTAAAAGTAAAAAGAGAGCATGAGATGACAACTAAGAGTATCAAATTGCCAAAAAAGTAAAAGCGGAAGAGAGTAAAAGAGATACATATATAGGATGAGCTTTCAGTTTTCACCTAACACTCTTCCAACTGGCCTTAATTAATTATGTAAATATATATTAGTCAAAAAAATTATCCCATTTTTCTTTTCTTACCCTTTGATTTGCCTTGTGCTGGGACCATAATGGCCTGGGAAACGTTTTAAAGGACGTCCATTTGATAATTACTTGTATGGGACGACTATATTGATCCAATAATAACTTTTTGTTGAAAATTGACCTGGCTTCTGTTTCACCAACCTAAATACCAAAATGGCCTAGACAATAGACATTATGCAGGAAGTATATATGTATCCTAAGTACCTAAGGGGCAAAGGAATTAACCTTATAATAATGTATTTAATTAGTGTCCGCGAATCTTAATAGCTCATTTGGTTGATGATCTAAATTTTTACCTAATCGGGGAAGAATTCCTTGTCCTGTAATTCAAATTTTCCTACCCCAATAAAAAAAAGTCAATAAACAAACTTATACTAGTTAATTAGTTAACATAACTATGGCCTATGTTTTAGCTAATTTATAATTCACCACTTATATTTAGCATTAATTAAGATTTGAGTTTTGTAAAACTTTTATATAATGTCGTGTTTGTATAAATTTATCATTTTGGATTTATGGAAAAATAGCTCAATTATACAAACGTACTCACAAATTATATAAACTAACTGGTAAATTATAAGAACGGCTACGAATTATGCCAACAATGGTTTAAATTATAAAAACGGCTACGAATTATGCCAACAATGGTTATACCTACAAGTATACAAATTCCAGTAAAATTTTAAATTCAAACACCATTTAATAAAATTATTCTCTGTTTCATTTCTGAATATCTTTAATTTAAAGTGAGTACAATTGGCAAGTTAATACATTAAAGTGATAACTAATATACTGTAGTATAATATTCTTTTGTATAAACATTCCTCTTAGAGACTAGTATTAGTAGTCTCTACTCATCCATTTGGCCTATGTTTACCCTTTTTAGTACCTAACCTGCAAGTATTCTTCATCTTTGCTATTATTAATTGTTTATTGCCAATTGATATCAGAGTTGAAGTAAATTAAAATGAGAGTTGCGTGCGTTAAGCAAAAATTACTGATAGCTAGGGAAATTAACAATAATTGATTGAAAGAGTCAAAGCTAATCATATTTTCTAACAAGAAACAAAACAAGCTAGCTAGCTATAAAATTCAACCGTCAAAGTTATAAAATTACTTATTGAGATTGGCAAGACTATAATATTGATTGGATTAAACGGAAAGAGTTAATCAAAAGTTAAAAAAAATACTTGGAACTACTTTACATAGAAAGAGTCATGTCAATAGATAATAAAAAATAATAATTAGCTTCCGTAACATGTGATATACAACGAACTAAAATTTACCATCAGTTTTATAGTAAATAAAGAAAAAAATTAATTAAATAGGATATTATTGAAGAAAATAGTATTGCACAAGTACTTTGTGACATAAAGATATCTAAGATAATTTCTATAATGGAATGATGATTATAGTTGAATCGGACCAACCCGGCTACATGAAAATAAATATATTATACCACATAGCTATCATTTTGTGATATGAAAATGAAAATCAAAAGTACAATGCGAAGTAAAATGTAATTTGTTATTGATGACTTTTAGGAGCCATAAAATGAACTTAGTTGGGTATATGGTATAGTAAACTTAACTACAACTAGTAATTTTTTTTAATAAAAGAAAGAACAATGCGGATCTAAGTCCTTATTATTTAGTAGTAAATAATAAACTATTTGAATTAATCAGTTTCTAATTAACTTGATTAATATTGATCCTAAATGTTAGCATAAACGTGACAAGGACCTCCCACCTAATGTTAAATATGTAGCTTCTAGAACAAGGGATCACATTAATTATTTATTTCATTTTCTTGACAAAATAGTAATTAACGTCAATTTATTAGTTTTGTTGCAAGAAAGTCATGTGTTTGCAATATTCAGATTTCGAAGAACAATTCCGTTATGTTTTTGTTTATTTTTTCAAAATTCAAAATAACCATTGCATTATTTAATTAAATTTTCAGAAACTATATTAATTTGTTCTGAAATTTGAAAAGCGGTTAAAACAATAGCAAAAGTTTCACAAATCCCCTTCCTAATATCAGTTAATTAGCACAATAAACCTTAATTAGCAACAACCTGCCTAAGAAAATATTTTATGACTCGTCTTTAATGACAAAATTAGTGAATTCTATGTGTTTATAATGTTCGCATATAACTTGATACAATTTACTTTATCAAATAAATAAAGAGGTTTTCACAATCGAAATGTTAAGTCTCTATTCAGTAACCATGAAAATATATTTGTTTAATTAAAAAGGATTATGGTGCATATTTTATTATATATAATAAAGTGAGGAGTAAAACATGCATGTAAATATACGAGTCACTTTCATATTGCTCGAATAGGCTATTTACACGCATATTCGAATGAATTATTAGTACATCTCAATCTATACTAACATGATATCATATCTAATTGAACCATCTCAATCATTTTTCCAAGAAATGTACTTAAATTATTTTCTTAAATCTTGGAAAAACAAAGCAAATAATATCAAAAAGGTACACTATACTCTATATGCCAATTGAGAAGTTTATTTAAAATATCATAGAATTTAGTTATTTGTTTTCAATCCAACTAATTGTTTTATTGTTTTTATTTATTCTGTCTTTTCTGGGATGGAGTGGACATGTGAACAATGCTCAAAGAAAAGGTAAAGGAGGGCCTTTAGATTGATTAAATTCTGCACATATACTAAACTATATTGCCTAAAGATTAAAATGATAGTTTCAAATATATACAATAAACTTATTGATTTATAATAAATATTACATTTAAAAAAAAAAAAGAAGCCCAAAATAGTAGAAAATATACATGATCATAGAATATAACTTGCCAAAAGTCATAAAAAGTATACATTGACTATACAATGTAGATTGCTTATAAATACACTATACACCGAATATATATTACGACACACTGAAAAACTGAATATAACTTAACAATACAGGAAATATATACTGACCATACATGCTTATTCAGTGAATAACTATATTTTTGGTAAATGTTTTGGCCAAAGGGCCATGCACCGTAATTGTTCCGAGATTAAATTCTCTCTTTTCTTTCTCTTTCTCCTTTACCATAAGTGTGGATGAAAGAAAAGCCCAATAATGTTTCTCCAGAAAGGGCTCAACAAAAATCTAATAGATAAATGGGCTAGCCCATCCTAAATGGACCTTACTAACTCTAGCCAACTGCTGATTTTGGTCCAACTCCCCTTCCCTCTCCAGACTAGATAATTGAACTTGGTTTAATTTTGATCCACTTTTATCAAACCTTCCATAGCAGATTAATTTGACATCTAAAATTATACCAAAATAATAAGGGATAATTATCGTACATGTCCCACGGCCAAAATAATTACCAAATAAATAGTTATCGTTGCATAGACATGTATAGTCAGTGTATATTTTATGTGTAGTCAAGTTATATTCAATTTTTGAGTGTTTCGTAATGTATATTCAGAGTATAACTAATGTATAGGTAATCTACATTATATAGTCAATGTATACTTTTTAAGACTTTTGGCAAGCTATATTGTATAGTCATGTATATTTTATATGAATTTTGGTTATTTTTTATGTAAATATAATATGGCTATATTTGTTGTAAATCTTATTATATATATTTGAAATCATCTCAAATAATAATTCACGATTATCTTTTGTCTCTATCCCTAAATATGATTTTATATGTCGATAATCACATTGTTATCTGTATAAGGATATTTTGAGTTGTGAATTATAGGATTACATTTTTTGTGTGCACGAATTCCTCATTTGAGAATAGCTTCTCATCAGAGTTGCAATTTACATCACACGAGTTTGTAACTTCTCATAAATGTTGTAACTTATGTCACATGAGTAGTGTCTTTGAATTAGTTAATTACAAAATATAAGAGATTACTATTATTTGGTCAAAATCTGGAAAGATGAATTCATTCATTCCCTAAAAGGAAAGAATGTTTGTTGAGTTGGAGAGATTTTTGAAAATGAATATCACACATTTTTGAAATGGAAGACCTACTACTTTTTTGTGACAAGAACTTCACACCTATTATTTACTATTGTTTTACTATTGAAGCAAAGTGAAACCAAAAAAAGAAGATTAAAAATCCAATCTGGATATTCCCCGCATCATAAAACTAACAAAACTCTTTCAGAATTTCCATTCTCCTAAATCTCCAGTTCCAGCTTCAACTCCGTCTGTCGGTGACTTCTCTGGATCTGGCCGGAATATTCTGTCTTCCCGCCAACATATTAATTCCACTTCTCTCACAACAGGTTAGGAAATGTTAAAATTAGATTGAGATGTAGATCTATTTGATGATGTTACGTTTTTGTTAAGCGAAATCGATGTTACATGTCTGAATTTGATCCGTGTATAATTCAATACTCACATGCAAAAAGATTTGATTTTTATCGGTTTCGTACTGAGATCTGTGCTTTCTAAATTTTGCATTTCCATGATCTCTGCTTTTGATGACAGGGGGAGGTGAATTCAAGACATATTCAGCTGCAGCTGCAGTAAGAATTGAAAACAAATAGTGCATTTCCTCAGTAAGTTACTTATTCACCACTGCCGGCCTTTTATATGCTGCACATGCTGTTGTCCATTAGCTTTCCTATTTAGTTGCACCACCTGGTGATATTTAGTAATGTCTCATGTTTCGTTATGGACTTATCTCTAAATATGTCACATGGATTCAATTTTGGGTATCTATCCATTATAGATGTGTGCATACTATTACTGATACATCAAGTTGAGGGAGCATTAAGTACCCCACATCCATGTTACACCCATTTGACATGGGTATGAATCGGGAATGAATGAATGATGCATGCTATATATGTATTTTTTAGGCTGCAGACGCGGTTTGGGTTGATGGTACTTACATAACAAGGTTCAGAAAATGTAGGATCTGGGTGACCTGTGCATGTCTCTCACTTGTTTGAACTGGCTAGTAGAGTGTGGCATCACATGGTATATGAGATAGTCTTGAAATGATGCAAATGAGCTATATTATTCTGATGCTTAAATTATATTTGACGAGTACAATACCAGAATTTTTTATTACTCTGTTACCTTTCTCTGTTTATTTGTTTTTCGTTTCATTTTTTTGTTCTGATATATGGTTGTAATCACCATGTTTCTGGTATGTAGGTGAGTTTTCTTTAGAGCTGAAATACTAAGCAGTTGATTCATGAAGAACGGTATGGCAGAATGTGCTGTCTGTCATTCCAAGCTGGTTTCTCCTACTGTAAAAACTATTTCAAGGGCATATGATCGACACAGAAGCAAGATTTCATCAAAGCAACGTGCTCTCAATATCCTATTGGTTGTAGGAGATTGTATGCTGGTTGGTTTACAGGTAGCGGTCCTTTTAGAATGTTTTAACTGTATATTTGTATTTTTCTCAGTTGTCAGAAAGTTCTTAATTTATACATGCAAATGATAATATCCTACCTGTTAAATGTATACTACCAAGATTCTTGATTTCATGTGGATTGTGCTCTTTCCATAACAATCACCATTTGTTTTTATTCTTGTTAAAATTTTCTGCTTTTCTATTGAATATAGTTAATTATAGCTGTTACCACATATCTTTTGCGACTTGCTTCCATCAGCAAGCATTTAAATTTGCTGCTTAAAAATGAGAAAAACATGTCTCACCCAGTATTTTATTTCCCTTTTCAGCCTGTTTTAGTATTTATGTCGAAAGTGGATGGAAAATTCAAGTTTAGTCCAGTAAGTGTCAACTTCTTGACAGAGGCGACAAAAGTTGTCTTTGCAATAATAATGCTTTTGATCCAGGTATATTATTTTTATGTTTTTGGTTTTACTCCCAAGATTTTTTCTTTTTTGATCGCTCAATTCATGTTTCTTGTTGGATTGTTTCTGCAGGCCAGGCATCAAAAGGTTGGAGAAAAGCCACTTCTTTCAATATCCACATTTGTACAGGTAAAATGTCACTGGTGTGAATGTTGTAACTGCTCTTAGTTCTCATGGGTGTGTTCAAACCTAGTTTATTGCTCATCATGCCCATGTAACAGCAACGCACTTGCATATGTTCTTTGTAAGTGATGTAATATCTGAGGAGCCAGTCTCTCAATTAAGCTCTCTTCTTACATGATTAACCTATATCCTTGTATGGCACCAAGGATAAGATACCTAGCCTGGATGAATGTCTTGGACAAGGGGACAAGGGGATTGTCACTTCATGGTGCAGAAAGCTTTAAGCAGCTTTTCCAATCATCAATTCAATCTATGTGTAAGAGCCTGTACAGAAGAAAGATATTACCAATTAAATCCCACCGGAGACAAAATCACTAGGTGACTTTTTCCTGTCTTTTCGCGAAAGTTGTTATTGGTGGTAGGTGGTAGGTATCCCTTGGAATTAGTTGAGGTCCGCGCTAGCTGGCTGAAATACCACGGAAATTAAAAAGAAAAAAGATATCATGAGTTGTATAACAGGGAAACTTCTTACCACACTTCTTATGGTGTTTGCCAAAGCCCTCAGGTGGGGAGCCACACGTGCAAAAAGGAAATTTGAGCTTGACGCAAATGGATGGGTGTAAAGAAAGATAGGTTGTTAATGGTTTTAAGGGGACTGCCTTCGTGAAGAGCTGCTAATGATATGATGCTGTAAAGAAAAGGTGCAAGATGGACATAACACTTGCCTGGGGCATGCTTTATATAGTTGATATTGGATAAGTGAACTAAATGCTTCTCTTCACTGCGTATAGTTCACTGAGAAGAAAATTCAAGACCTCCTACAATTTTTCTTGTATATCAGGATGCCTTCATTTATTCACTCTACAGAAGATTCAATCAGTTGCTGTGAGTTCTACTTTTCTTCATATCTAGATCCCAGGCTCCAAAGTATGAATATTATCTCCATAGGAGTGAAGCAAGAATAAACATAAGTGGAGAATAATAGCAATCCTGGGCCTTTTTTTTCTCAGTTTCTGTTTGTGAAGTGCTTCATCAGCATTATTAGATGCTGATGTTTTTGGAAGGACTGCAAGCTATCTGATTAAAAGAAAACATAGGTCAAGAATATGATGACACTGAGTTGATCCATAATGTGGAGAATAAGGATGAAGAAAGTGAGTTGATTCAGAGACACAGAAACTCTGCTAGTATAGTCAAAGAAAGTTTTATTGGGACAAATGCAAAAGACATGCTTAACATTGATATAATTTGAGCCAACCTTGGAAATTAGAGCCTTCTCATATTTCTACATAGCGTCGAGCTGCAAGGTTTGTCGTACCTGAGTTTCCTTTGACTGAGCCTGGAAGTTGGACCCTGTTCCTATTTCTACACAGTGTCAAGCTGCCAAGTTTTGTTGTGGATGAGTATTGTGTTCTCTGTATAGACAATTCAAGGTTGCACTTGGCTGGAAAAGGAAAACTTCAACCTTTTTATGTAGCTTTGCTCCTTTTCTTTCAGTTGTCAGTTTCTCTGATGTGAAACGGAAACATCATTTAAGTGATTGATTGATGCTTGCAAAAAACTGGTTTTCCTCTTTCTTAAGCGTCTACGCGACCTAAGGTATATAAACAACAAGACTGCGTCACTGAGGGGTGGGAAGGAAAACAAGGGGAAAATGTAGAATATTTATTGAAAAAGCTCGAGTTGATGCCACTTAGCAAAGAAAAGATGAAGCTCCAGTTGTTGCCTTCCACAGTTGTGTATGTTATTGGCAACTTGATAAATGCCAGTAAGTAGCTCCTGTTGAGTCATAGAAACAATTTATACATACTTTTGACACCTACTTGGTGTCTAGTTATGAAAAATTTTTGACTTATCAAAAAAGATTCTAAGACTTTTTGATGCCTTGTACTGTTGACTGCATGAGAGCTTCACCTTTCTTTGTTGCGGTATCCGTTCCATTTTAAAATTGACTAATTCTTATCTGCATCTTGGTTAACATTTTTGTCCTTCACCATTCTATTAAACCACTACTTCAGCTTCTTGGAGAATTGATGTTGTTAGTCTTTGTATAGATTTCAGATTCTATGTTGACCACTTGATAGCTGTTGGACATGCATTCATTAGTTAGTTTCCATGTATTGTTGTACAAACATGCTACCAATTCATTCAACAGGCTTACTATTAGTTAATAATTTACATGAACATTTTTTTCCTTCAGGCTGCACGAAACAATGTGCTTCTTGCTGTTCCAGCACTACTCTATGCCATTAATAACTACCTAAAGTTCATCATGCAGGTACTATCCGTTAAGGTTTCTGTGCTTGCTTGTTAACTAAGTAACAATTCCCATAGTTTTGTTATCATCCGGAGTTGTACATTTTGGCCCTGTAATCTTTACTTGTATTGTATATAGCTACAAAGTTGGGATGTTGTCTTGTTTAATTATGGTATTCCTAGAGAATTACAGGTCTTCCATGAGAAGAGTTGCTCTCAAACTTTACCTGTTTGTCTTAAAACATAGGATAGATTTAGTACTAGTTTTTAAGGTTACATATTGACTTCTGAGCTAGGCAGCTGAATTTGTACCTCAAAATAAGAAATCTGAATGCTGCTTCAGTACTGACAGTGATGATTCTCTAGAGATTGCTAATTACAATAGAGTGATGATTCCATAGATTTTGGTATTTGTTATAACTAATAACAAACTTCTATCTCTGGCATCAATGGACTATGCTGATTTTGCAAGAATGCTTCTGTGCACAATATTTCCTGCTGGCTGTCGCTTTTTCCTTGGCAGGAGTACGAATTCTAAATAAGGGAGGCTGCTGAATAACCATTTACCATTGTTAGATGTCCTACTGGACGAAGGTCTGGCATGTGTAGACATGCCATGCCATGGTGCTGTAGAAGACAAGTGATGTCTTGACTCTTCCCTCTCATGTCTAAGATGTAAATGAAGAACTAAATTCATCTTTGTAACTCTGTATTGGTTTATGGGTTATGTCCCCATTCACTTTAACAGTTATTTAGACACCTCTATCAAATTTGATACATGTTTGGCTTTGAATCTACTGAGTCATGAATACATGTTTGATTGACTGTTCTGCTACTATTAAGATCTTTTCACTGTCCAATATAACATTTAATTCACAGCTTGCTAGCTACCAGTGGATTTTCTTTTACCACAATTCTCCTTTTTCTCACATTTTCCCTCAAATATTTTTGTACAGTTATATTTCAACCCAGCAACAGTGAAGATGCTAAGCAATCTGAAGGTAACTGCTATATTTGACCACTGCTGCAATATATCATCTGATTGTTTTTGCTGCTTTTCTGCTGAATTCTTCAGTTACTTTATTGACTCTAGTGTCTCTTTTTTCTTTTCATCATCTGCTACCTTTTGATTTTGCACATTACTTCTTTGATCTCAAACATGAAACTATGTATCAAGAATGATTCTGGTACCAAGTTTAGCATCATCAATAGACTGATCTTCCATTGTCATCTTTTTATTTCTTTATAGATAATATCAGCATTAGTTGTGGAAGTTCCCGTGCTATTTCACTGACCGAGTGCGGAATACCAATCCTTGTACTAGCAATGCATGTGTTAGAGTACAGAAAATCTATGTTGCTCGGACGTTTCCAAAATGTCAATAGATGCATGTCGGATACTCTAAGTGTAGTGTATTTTGGATAATCCGATATGGGTGTGGCAACAATTTTGGAGAGTATGAGTAACATAGCAGATAATTGAATAAAAAGAGGCCCTTTTTACTACTCCATTTGTTGCAATTTATGGGAAATCATTTGACTCGACATGAAGTTTAAGAAAGAAAGGAAGACTTCTGGAATTTGTGGATTAAAACAGACTTTAGATATTTCTATGACTATAAACTATTTCAATAAGAGTAAAACGGCAATTTTAAATTTAAGTTATTTCTAACTATAGAAATGTGACAGTTTTTGCGGGACTCACTGAAAAGAGAAGTGTGCCACATAAATTGGGATAGAGGGGGGGGGGGGAATTTATTTTTAGTTATAACTCTTTTGTTTGTTCTTCCTCATTTGTTTGTTGTGATGTTCTTTTAAAATTCTAAGTGTTTAAAGTAAATTTCCTAAAGAAAAATATAGGATTCAATTAAATATTTCTCTTGTATTTTAGTATATCTCATTTTAACTTTTACCTTAGAACTGTCTTTTATCTGAGATATTAAAAAGAGTTACAATTTAAATGTCTTTTAATTGTATTGATAAAATTATTTTTAATCACACTCTATGCTAGATTAGTTTTTTTTTTTTTATAACTAGGGGAACCTACGGCCACTACCCTTTGGGTGCGCATAGGGTAAATCCCGGCTCCTATGCAATAGCTCGCAAACCACACAGGAGAGATAACCCGCACTAAGCAAGTCCAGTGCGATGAGTTCGACCCAAAGCAATCCCAGTGCGACGAGCTCGACCCAGAAGGCAAACCCGTTGCTTTCGCTGGCAAGGGGTTTCAAACTTGAGACCTCCAACATAGAAGTCTCAAGCCCAAACCATTGGGCCACCCTAAAGGGTTGTGCGAGATTAGTATTAGATTGGACAAAGTGATGTGATAAAAGGCCAAGGATATTATGGAACAATTTTTGTCCATCTTAAACTACACATGTTTTAGACAATGTGTTCCACTTCCATAGTTTAATACAATAAACCAGAAGAACTTTTGAGAATTGGTAACTTGTATTATCAACAAAGGAATACTCCAAGAAGTATTCCAGTAATACTTGCAAAAATTACAGGAATATAGATCTATCCTCCTATTATCTCATAAATAATAAAAAATACTAGAGAGATCTTCTTCTTCAGGATATACATGCTTCCACCAAAAATAAAACAAAACCATACAATTCATCTTTATCTTCTCAAAAGAGCTGCTCTTGTTTTCAAAACACCTTTGGTTCCTTTCTAGCCAAACAGTCCACCGAATGCAGGCTGGGACAATCTTCCATCTCTCTTTATGCCCTGACTGGTTCCCATCTGTGTTCCAGCGTGCTAAAGCCTCCTTTATGTTCCTAGGCATAGTCCAGTTTATACCCCTAATATTGATGAAAATCTGCCACAGCTTCATTGTCTCTCTACAGTGTAAAAAAAGATGGTTTATTGTCAATGCTTCACATTCACAAAATGAGCACCTGGAACACAATTGGATGCCTCTTTTCATTAGATTATCCTGAGTTAGTGCAGCCTGCTTAGCCAGAAGCCATGAGAAGCAGGCTATCTTGAATGGGACTTTGACTTTCCATATCATTTTCCATGGCCAGCCTCCTTGCTGTGAGTCTGATCTCTGAAAATTCCTGTAGGCAGATCTTACAGAAAATCTCCCTTGTTTGTCTGGAATCCAGTCTAGTTTACCCACATTAGCATTAAAATTCTTGAATTGTTCCAAGGTGCTTAGGAATTCAGCCATTCTATTCATCTCCCAATCATTCAAAGGCCTTCTGAATCTAAAGTTCCACCCCTGGTTGTCTCTCATTTCTCTAACAGCAAACTTTTCCTGAAGGCTTAGAAGGAAAAGATCAGGGAATCTGTCTTTTAGAATTCCTTGACCCACCCAGCTTTCCTTCCAGAACAAGGTCTTTCTTCCACCCCCTACCTTGATTTTACAGTTATTCATCAGTTTAGGCCACAAATTCCTTATAGATCTCCACAAACCAGTGCCATGTGGTTGATTGGCAGCTTTGCTGGTCCACCAATTTTCCATGCCATATCTTGCCCTGATAGTGTCCTTCCAGAGAGATTGTTCTTGGGAAGCAAACCTCCACAACCATTTCATTAATAGGTGGTTGTTCTGTATCTTCAAATTTCTTATTCCCAATCCCCCTTCTTTCTTGCTGACTATGACTTCATCCCATTGGACCAGGTGGAACTTGTGTTTATCTGGATCACAATTGTCTTGCCATAGAAAGTTCCTTCTAATGGTGTCTAGTCTGTCTCTTACACTAGCCGGCATAGGGAATAATGACATCATGTAAGTAGGTAGAGCATCCAGGATACTGTTAATGAGAGTAACTCTGCCACCCAAAGACATACTGACTTTTCCAATTGACAAGTTTCTTCTCACTTTTCTCCAGCACCTTGTTCCATATTCCTTTTGATTTGCTCTTAATCCCCAAGGGCATACCCAGATAAACAGTTGGTAGTTCTCCAATTTGCCCTCCCAGAATGTCTACCTGGCTGGTGATCCTAGGTACCTCATTAACTGGGTAGATAAAGCTTTTTCCCCAGTTAATGTGAAGACCTGAGGTTGCTTCAAACATAACCAAGATGACTTTTAAATATTTCAGCTGATTGTTGTCTGCATCACAAAAAATTAGTGTGTCATCTGCATATTGGAGGTGAGTAATTGCCAATTCTTGCATATCTGTTAAACTTGCTTTGAAGCCCCTGATCCAGCTATTTGTTTGAGCTGTCCTTAACATATCATTAAGTCCCTCCATTGCCAGAATGAACAAGAAAGGGGATAGAGGGTCCCCTTGTCTCAAGCCCCTCTCTGAGTTAAAAAAACAGGAGGTGATCCATTTATCAACACTGAGAACTTCACCGTGGTAGTGAAAAATTTGATCCAATTTATCCACTTCTCGCCAAAACCCATATTCTCCAAGGTTTTCCAGAGAAAACCCCAATGTAGATGATCATAGGCTTTCTCAATGTCCAATTTGCAAAGGATTCCTAGGATCTTGCTGATCAGTCTCACATCTACACATTCATTGGCTATCAAGATGGCATCCATGATCTGCTTGCCTTTGATAAATGCCATTTGATGGGCACCCACCAATTTAGATTCCACTTTTTTTAATCTCTCAGTCAAGACCTTTGAGATGATGTTGTAGACACTACCTATTAAACTAATAGGTCTAAAATCTTTTAGTTCTTTAGCCCCTAACTTTTTTAGTGTCAAAGCAATGAAAGTAGCATTGAAACTCTTCTCAAACATTTCCTGATCATGAAAATTTTGTATTACTGCAATCACTTCTCTGCTTACTACATCCCAACAAGAGATGAAAAAAGCCATGGTGAAGCCATCAGGCTCTGTTGCTTTGTCACCAACACATGCCATGACATAATCTTTTTATCTCATTAACACTTAATTGGCTCTAGGAGTAAGTTGTCCTCTTCATTAATTGTTATCCCTGCCTGAAACTGCTGTTAATCCGATAACTTTATTTTGGGTGGATAAGATCCAAAATTCTTCAATTTTTTTTCTATATCAGGATCTCATCGGTATTCAAAATTATATTTGGCCGTGATTGAGTTTAGTTTGAATCATTGATTTGTGGTTCACGATGATTAACAATAAACTTATTTTATCATAAATAGAGTGTAGGCAGCACCTAAGGGTGCGACCTAGTAGTCACTGAAGTAGATTGAGAAAAAATCATGAAGTAGGTTCAAATCTCAGCAGAGGCAAAAAAATGTAATTTCTTTCCATCTGTCTAAGTGTTGGTGGATATAGTCACCTAGTCCTGTGCTGGTGGGAGGTAGTAGGAACTCTATTAGTCTTGGTGCGTGCTAGCTGGCCGTACACCACCACCACAACAACAACATTACCCCAATGCCTCAAAGGCTCCCGTCCATTGCGGGGTAAGGGGGGGTCGGATGTACGCAGCCTGACCCCTATGTTTAAAAACATAGCGCGACTGTTTCCG
>JAABOM020000110.1:27646291-27664438 GCA_011800125.2 Solanum clarkiae
CCATTTTGCTTTATTCCATCATACCCCAAAGCCAAAAAATAGTGAATCTTTGGCTCCATCCGAGATTGATGGAATAACTGGCCGTACACCACATTTATAAAAATTACAATGTCGCTAAATTCAGATTAGCACAATCCAACTTCATCCGCATTCACCAACTCTGGATGAAACGTAAATTTGGATCAACTTCCATCCGGATATCTCCTCAGCTTGTTTGAGATTGAAGCGTTATTCTTGTTGCCATTGTTTCTTGATCCAAATTTGTCCATATTAGATTCCACAAATTTTGGTTCAGGACTGGACTGAAATTGCCCCCCTCTAATCTGTATTATGGAAGCTGCCAGTGCAAGCACTATTTTCTTTTTGAAATTTCATGCAATGTGGGCTGATAGTCCACGAAGCACTCTTTCTTAATAGCTTGTAGTCTTTAGCTGGTGCTTAATTCAATGAAAGAATTGTTTTAGCATCTTTCTAGAATGTCCAAAGTTATCTATTGGAATCCTTCTTACAGGTCAGGGAAAAAAAGGACTACTCTTTTTTGTTCACTTGTCTCTCTCTGTAAATGTTACCTAAAGCCAAAAAGTTTTACTAAGGTTGTTATTTCTTTTCAAGAGCCGTAGATAGATGTGCTAAGATGTCCCCTTGGAAAAAATAGTATGTATTTTTTAGAGGAAGGCTCACTTTAAACAGTAATATGCTGGACGGAATTCCTACATGATATTTGATGTCACTTTTTCCCATTCCAGGGAGTGTTGAAAAGAAGTTTAATTCCATTAGAAGCCAGTCCCTTTGGAAGGAAATCTGAGAGTAAAAAGTTTCATTTGTTCAAATGTTATAAAAGACAATAAAGGTGGTGGATTGGGTGTTAAAAATTTAGAGCTCCATAACAAGCAGGGTATTCCTTTGTGTAGTTCTTCTGTGAAATTCTCAGGAATCTGCCAACCTCCTTTTTTGCATTGTAATCATGCAAAGCAGATATGAATTCTGTTCCTAACTCTGAGTGGTGTGCAGTGGGTGATGTCAAAGAATGTGAAAGATCTATTGATTTGTTGGCAGAATTAGAAAGTCAGGAAAATGAAGAGCAACTCTGGGAAATGATACCTCTTTTCCATATTTTGGCATTTGGTTGAAAAGGAATAAGAGATGTTTTCAGAATCAGAAGAATCATTTAGCTAGTGTTAAGAATAGTTGTCTTCATAATCTAAAACTTGTGGTGTGGGGGAAGTATGGCAGAAGACTCAGATCAGTATCTGGATTTTATAGAAGCTTTGCAAATGTAACATTTGCAGCTGTGCTGTAGTTTATATGCTTTTAGTACCTTGGTACTCTATTGATGAAATTTACCTTATCAGAAAAAAAATGTGGTTATTTCTTTTCGATACCTGAGATGTTACATATCAGTTGATGAGTTCCTTGGTTTCAATATTATACACCAGCATGAAGGATATCTTTCAGAATACTTTCTTGGATATTATGCCATGGTAGAGCTTTTCTTTAATATTTGTTTCTTTGCTGTCAAAGTGCAGGTTTTGGTTATTGCAGTGTTGTTGAAATTTATCATGAAGCGGCGGTTTTCCGTAATTCAGGTTAGTTGTTTCAAACTAGTAAAATTAGCTGGAGGAGCAATATTGATTGTAGGGGCAGGAAAGAGCAAAGCATTCTGTGTAACTTCTTGCAGGATGGAAGTTGTATACCCATATAATAAGAGTTATTATGTTACAGTGGGAGGCTCTTGCTTTATTGCTAATTGGGATTAGCATTAATCAACTTCGATCCCTTCCTGAAGGCACCACTTCTCTGGCTCTTCCAGTTACCACAATTGCATACATCTATACACTGATTTTTGTAAGTAATTTAAACAACCTACTACCATTTCTATTTTGTTTGTTACTTGAGAAGGCCTTAGCAAATGCGTGGACATCACTTAAGATGCTTGTTTAATACTGGCTAAAGGAGGAGTTTCTTTTACACAGGTAAGTGTGCCTTCTATGGCCTCAGTATTCAACGAGTATGCTTTGAAGAGTCAATATGACACTAGCATTTATCTTCAGGTAAATTCACCATGGCTAATTTTCATTTTTCTTATTTCTGTATCATTGAATGTTCTGTGGGTAGATTGGCTCAGTATTTTCCATTGCCTTTTTTGTGGGACAATTATTACTTTTGAATGGATGTATCATTTTTATGTTCCTATACTTAAGGAACGTATCAGTGCTTACTGCAATGTTTGATTCTTTGGAGACTTAGCGCATTTAAGAAATGTCCAAGAACATTTGTCAACAGTAAATTCTGACTTTGAAGGCCTTGTACAAGGGAATAAGAAGATGTAACACAGTAATTTTGTTAAGATTCAATATGAAGAACAGGTCTTTCTTATGATAAACATGTAACATTGTAATTTAGTTGTAATAACATATGAGAATACTTCTTTGGTGAGGTGAACATATAAAGGTTTTCTTTCAGTTTCACTGTCTGTGCTAGCTTTTTCCTTGCCATATTTTCTAGTCCAACTTGTACTAGGATCTTTATCCTAGAGCAGCATCTGTTGTCCAGTTGTAGGACTTCAGGTGATGTATGTCAGATCTCGTCTCTGTAGCAACAGAGATTATGCTTATTTCTCCATTCATAGAGGGCAGGCGTGACTTCCATCAGCATTCTTTTCCTGAACCATCTGACATATTACAGTTTAATTTGCAGAACTTATTTCTGTATGGATATGGTGCTATATTCAACTTTCTAGCCATTCTTGGGATTGCTGTATTTAAAGGTAATGGATTGATTCTGAGGTGGTACATGACAAGGCAAATAATTACAGACTAAATAAAATTGCACTTGACTTTACCGATTTGATCACTTTGTCAAAAAAAAAATAACATTGTTACTTTGCATCTTAATATCATTATAGTTCTTGGATCCTTGCTTTCATGATTTATCTTCAGACTTCAAGTAAACTGTTACAGTTAATAAATACCAAATTATTACACCTGCCTGGATTAGAATCTACCTCCAGGAGAAAACCTGCAAAATTGCAAATGACATCACTCCTCCCTGGTAGTGTAAACCATGCTACTTTAACATCATAGTGGTTAAAGATCTTAACACTACGCCTTGTCACAAATCATACTACTAAATCTCTTAATGGTAAAACACAAATGTTCTATAGTTTGAGAAGCAATCCGGTGTGTATATATCTTCTCCGGATAGGAGTGGAGTGGTCATAGGGACCCTCATGATGACATATATGTCTATGCTTGTAAGGTGTGCAAAAATTCTGTCCTTGTTTTAAAAAGCTTCTCCATAGAGGTAATTGAAGTGGCAACATATGAGATCATGGATCAAGATGATCCTACTTCAGACTACCAATCAAAAAAAATGATTTTACTTCGGAGCGAGGCCTTTAATGTTTCTTTTGAATTGTTCAGGTCCTGGTAGCTTGGATATTTTTCAGGGGCATTCGAAGGCAACCATGCTTCTGATTGTTAACAATGCAGCGCAAGGAATTCTGTCATCCTTTTTTTTCAAATATGCTGGTGAGATTATTACCCAATTTGCTCCACCTTCTTTTTCCTCTTGATATCCTCTATTAATGGGGTTGTTATATGTTTCTACTTGGTGCTTCTGTGTAGCCCAGCTCAGTTTGAACTAGATTTTTTTTTCCTTTATGGTTTTCAACTGTATAACATAATTTGTTTATACCAGATACGATTCTGAAGAAGTATTCTTCGACCGTCGCAACAATATTTACAGGCATAGCATCTGCTTTGTTGTTTGGGCATACACTGACCATGAACTTTCTTCTTGGGATTTCTGTTGTGTTCATCTCAATGCATCAGGTATTAGAACTGAGAGAATTGTCCCTCTGGTATTTTCCCATTTTCTCTTTGGACTGACCATATAACTTTGATACCTCAGTTCTTTTCACCTCTTTCAAAAGTTAAAGATGACCAACAAAACGGGACATTGGAGCTGATTGATGTCCGGGAGAACCATAGGTATTTTTTACTTGTTAAGTGAAAATTAAAATTATGTCTCAGCCCTGAGCTATCTTTCCATTTCAGCTACTGGTTCTTAGGATACTGCTTTCTGCATTCTATTTTCGCTTCTTATGTATGCTGAGAATGTGATAGAAAGTAGGATTCCGATGGCTTGCTCCCTGTATGTCCATACTTTGAAAATATTTGTGTCTGCTGAATGAGTAACACGATAATTCAACTATAGCCATCTTTTCTTGTAGCAGATGTAGTTCTGCATGTTCTTCAGCTTCAAAAGTTTTTCTTTGTCATGACTTTTATCATGTCATTTAAGTTTATATTGTACCATTTGATTATTCGTCTTTAATTGTTGTATTTCTAAGTGTGAAGTTTCAGATGTAACCAGTTTAGAAAATGTGTGAATTTATTGCTCCCTGCATGGCTGAAAGGTTGCTTCTATCTCTTTTGTTTCGATTGGGAAAATATGACCTCCTTGTTGCTTGATATGATAAATGCATGACCTTTTTCTAAAAGTAATATTTGAAAGACAAAGTATGAGTTCTTATTGGCATAAGGTCCTTTGCTGTGCAAGATACGTCCCAGCTTCACTTACTAAGACAAGTCGACAACAAGCCATACCTAGATTTCTATTAGGTGATGATTGGCCTTAGCCATACTATGTACAGAAGCATTTAATAACTTATCTTTTCTTGCTGATAAATATGTCGTGAGACCTCAATTGTGCAAGTCTCTTTTATTCCTTGCTATGAGTTAGCCTGAAAGTTTCACCTGCTATTTTCCAACTATAACCTCAAATCCATTTATTGAAAGATGGATCTGAAACAAATGCTAATATTTTTAGGTGCATCACAGAGATGAATGTTCACTCCCTACACCCCTCCTTTTGAACCCTACCCACCCCTTAAGTTTAAAAAGCTGCATCTGTTAATATTTCCCTTTTGCATTGTTTTCAGCTCTAAAGATTCATCCTTTGTAAATATGGCAGCAGGAGCAAATGAGGAGGTATGGATCTTTTATGAGAAATCTATAGATACGGAGTTTTTGCTGTGTTTCCTACTTAATTTAGATGGATTTCATGTTAATTTCTTTTCCAGGCAAGTCATCGAGTAGGACCTGATGAAAGACAGCCACTTCTTCCAAGATGAAGTTATTTGATCTGTAAGTCTGCTAATGTTTCTATACTTTCTGGTCCAAGTTGTTAACTTAGATACACTTAAGACAATGTTCAAACTTTTTATGGTACGTGTACTATATCTCCTGGCTGCACTTGCTCGTTGAAAACATGTGGGAGGACTAAAAAGAAGACTAGGACAGTTTGGTTGGCGCCTTGGTTATCTAATGGGATTGTTTATAATGTGCTGTTTCTCTTTTTATTTTGCTATGTATGGAAAGAACTAATCAACAACAATATACCAAGTTTATATCAATATGGGATACATTTTGTTTCAGTTTACACTAATTAAAGAACAGTTTATATCAAGTAGTTTCCAGTCTGAGGTTGAGTGCAGTAAGTTATGCCACTTTCAGTTAGCAATGTTATGTTGTTGGCGTTGTCAGATTCTATGTACCACCAGATTGACGGGAGAACTATATCCTGCATGTCTTACTATTTGTTGGTCTCAAAAACTCTGTTCCTAAATATGGTGCTTGTTCTATTGTTATTAGACATTTTTTTCTTCTGTAAATACAAGTTTGCTTACCAGAAAATTGTTATCGTAGGTAATTTCTAGCACATTTTGTGGTGAGCATTTACAGAAGTGTAGAATACAAAGCGATTCAGTGTAATATCCAGAACAAATAAAGAAGAAACAGTCTTGCTGTCCCTCTTTTCTTTGGTCAATCCCACTGCTTCATGGGATTGTTTCGCCTGGAGAGAAAGACGATGTTGATGGAGGAGTTTTTAGGTAGACAACAGCAATATAGTTGTCATTCAATACAAATACGAGCTACCTATGTTGTATAAGTTACATACCTTTTACAAAAAGACTTTTAGTGTTGCACATGATTTTCTTGTAATCAGTTTACAGTTATCAATTCTTTTATATATTCTTGTAATCAATTGAATTTTGATGATAGACGAGTGGCATAGAATTTGTTGATGTTCGTTTATCCTTCCCTGGTTTAAGAGATATGTTATCAGATGTGTTAGAATACAATGTAGTCAATTCACCGTAATATCCAAATCCAGAATTTGAGTATTGAACCAACTGCAATATTATTTTTCTGCAATTTATCGACCACTTTGTAGTTATTGAAAAGAGATTTCCAAAGTGTATTTGTTTGGTTCTTCCTAAAACTTATCGCAATCAATTTCTTTTTTGTTACATGTTAAAAGTAGTGGTGGTATTTGTCAGCTTCTTCACACAAATGCCATGAACCTCACTTCTCTCTGTAACATCTCTTTCTCACCCTCCATCCGCTTCAGATGCCGTTATTACCACGTTATTTCTCGGCGAGTCTCCCCCTCTCCTCCCCGTCGACGCCATCTCCGCCGCCGCCGCCTCCTTAAAAAGTTATCCACCGAAGACACTCCACCGTCCGATCAAAACCTCCAATTCATCCTCACCGTCGATAATTTGCCTACCAAATCCTTGTACTCAGCCAAGGACCTTCTCCACTTGAAGTTCCGAGAGTTCGTCCACTCAGGTCGAGCTGCCATTGAAGACTTGCAAACTCTCATCCGTATAGATACCGATGCCGGTAGAGTTTCCTTCTCTTGCACGAGATCCACCGTTAAATTCCTAGCAACTATAGTAGTTTCCAGTTTCCTAGTTATTTTCACTCTTAGGGCTATTTTTAAGCTAGTGCAGGGGATACGACTGAACAGAGAAAACAACAACGTTGAATTAGTGTATAGAAGAGACCGTAGTTTAGGTGGACGAGAAGTACTCGTTGCTAAAAATGAGACGGTTGGTAGGAAGAAACCAAATGTGTTGGATAGTGACGACGGAAACACTAATTGGGATTGGGATAGTCCAATTAGGTTCTCGAGGAGGCGAAAGAAGAAGAGTTCGGGAGAGCAATTGCCGAAATGGTGGCCTGTTTCAAGTTCTGGTTTGGATCAAGCTGGGGCAGGGAATCAAGAAGAGTATCAGAGAATGGCCAATAGATTGGTTCGAGGTAATTCTGTTTCCAGATTATTGTTAGGTATGCAGCTGTTTTTTCCTTCATAGTTGTGCAACTGTTCTTTCATGTCTCAACTGTCATATTGTTTAATCCATTGAATAATGGAAGACATGAACTCCTAGATCCACAATAATTGTTAGTTATGCAGTTCCTTTTAAATCACAGTTTACAAATTTGCTTTCCAGCCATCTTGGACAATAGAATGACGGGGAAGGACATTTTGGCAGATGATATTATTCAAGTCAGTATGTTAATGGCTTCTCAGTTTTCACAATCTTTATATTTATACAAGTGTGAATTGTTTACATGGTTGGTTTAGTTTTTTTATTTTGTTTTCAGCCCCCTTTATATTTATGGGTTTGTCACACAGACCAGTAACTTCTTTTGCTCCAAGTAGTCCCTTGAGCACGCAGATTTGCAATTTTATACACATAAACATATGGGAATGTGAGCTCCATTTCAGGAAAGGAAATTATAAGAATGAAGTAACCCCAATATCAAAGTTTTTTTTTTGAGAATAGGAACTGTGTATTAACAATACTTAGATAGTACTGAAACCATATTTACAACCCTGAACTCCAGAATGCTCCTATTTCTGTCTATGATGAATCAAGGACATCAATAATAGATAGTGTCATTAGAGTAGAATTGTTTACACCAAAAACAAAGCACTAAGATAAAATTTAGCTTAATCTTCTTCACATCATTCTCTATGCCCTCATAGCGCCTGGAATTTCTCCCTTCCACAACTCCAACAGATACATGCAGGGATAAGTCTCCATCTATTATGTCCTTTGCTACTGAGCCTGCTTCTTCTCAACTTCTCAGAACTTCAGAAACCTTTCGTGGCATGGTCCATGTTATGCCTTCAAGGTTCAAAACGACACTCACAATCATACTTTGACCTTGCACTGTAGGAATAGGTGGTTTATGTCTCTGCATTCTCCTTGCACATGAAGCATCCAGAGCACAAGGGCATTCCCGTCTTCATCAAATTGTCCAGTGTGAAGACAACTTCTCTAACTAGTAACCTCACAAAACAAGATTCTGGCTTTTCAAATTTGCTTCCATGGTCAATTATGAATCTTGAGGTTGGACTGTTCATTAGATGATATGCTGCATTGCCCCTGTCGAAGCCCTTACTCTTCCCATGCAACCAGAATGTATCTTCACCAGTCTGTAGTCCTATGAACTGATTGAGAGCACTTAAAAAATCAGCCACTCTCTGGACTTTCAAATCATTTATATGCCTTTTAAATCTGATATTTCAACCCTGAACTGGCAATATCTCTGCAACTGTTTTGGAATGATGGAGTGTGATGTTGTAAATATCTGGGAAGACCATTTTCAGAATACCAATTTCATGCCATTTATCATTCCAAAAGCTGGTTTTGTTCCCATTTACAATCTAATCTTGGAATGCATGTATTTTGTCTTATTTCTACTTACCGTATAAGTAACATCTTCATCTATAGTTCCATTTTCTTGAAAAATGATCCTAGATATTGAAATTGTTTGCAGTGCATGTATTTTGTCTTATTTCTACTTATTGTAAAACCCTTACTCTATAAAATTGTCTACCTTAGTTTAAGCTTTTCGTTGACACCGTCCCTATATTTGTTTATTAACACAACATCATCTGTAAATACCATGCGCCATCAGACCTCATCTTCTATTGTTTTGATTAGCTTGTCCATAACTAGGGTATACAAGTAGGAAAGGTTATATATTTAATATCATATGTTTTCTCTAGATCAATGGACACCACATGTAGATCTTTCTTCCTTTTGTGATAAATTTCCATCCTAAGGAATTTACATTATGTAAGTGCACAAAGATTTTTATTTTTTTGAGAACTGAGATATCCCCAAGTGCTAGTAGGAGAGTGGATCTGGTGGCCAATGTTGATACGACTTTCCAAGTTTGTTGCCGTATCTGTGTTGGATGCTCCAAAAATTCACTACTTTTGGAGTATCTGACACACCCATTGATATTTTTGATAAGTCGGAGCAAGGTGGTAGCAGCCAGTGGATATATTTTCCTTTTCAGAGAAAATAGATCTATAAACTGGAGCCTGAGGTTTAGTTTAGCCTCTGTAAATTGCAAGACTTAATAAGTCAAGATAGTGATCTAGGAACCATGCTACTTTCTGTTGCAGTGTGGTAGGGCAAGCCAGGAATGCATGCGGGGGATGGCCTAATTTACCTGTATAATGCTGTCCCTGCCAATTTCCATGTTCTTCTGGCCTTGAAATTCTAGTGGAATTACATCTTATAGCATGTTTTATTTGGAAGACTGTGGTAGGGCAATCCAGAAAAGGCATGAGGGGGGATGGTTTACATGTATAAAGTTGTCTTTGACTATTTCCTTGATCTTCAAACTTACAAATTTAGTGGAACTACATGTTAGATAGACTTTTTATTTTTCAATGGTACTGTCTCAGATCCTTTTTTCCTTTCAAAAGTCTGATACTTCACTGGAGAAAAGGATCAAAGAATTGTTCAACATCATTATGATTTTTTATTTTCCTAGAACATGAGCTATCTCTTATTTGTGCTAACATGCTGGTCCATTTGTAGTTACGACGCATAGGGAGGATATCAAACGTGAAAGTTTCATTTGATACTGAGAATGCACGTGATACCCTTTATCGTGTGGCTGTCGACTTTATTCTTACTTATTGTGAAAGGTAGCTTGTTTAGCTTGATGACTGATTGCTGAATGCCCTGCTTTTGCATCTTCTTACCCTCTTATAGTTCCTTCTTCTTTGCTCTTCTGCAGCACTGCAAGTCAGTCAGCTTTTGTTCTGGTTGATGGTGAAGAAGCACGAGACTTCATTGCTGGGCTTGCTGATAATGTTGGACTTGAGAATACTCGGGCTGCAAGAATGGTGTCTGCAGCTGTTGCTGCACGCACTAGGTCAAGGTTCTTGCAAGCTTGGGTAAGGTTTTTCTACTATATTGAATTAAATTCAATTTTGCACTTGGACTTCTTGAAGCAGCCTATGAAGTTGTCACTTCTTCTTAAGCAATATGGTTGGGTGAATTTGTAAGCTTAAGAGGAATATGGTAGAAGCTATCTTTTCTTCTTAACAATAGACTGATGTGACCCAATTGGATTATTTTGGCCAAGTGCTTACTTGGTTCAAGGTGGTTTCAGCTGTTAAAATTAATTTGAGTGTGAGATTATGTCCGTTGGGGAGGTGGAAGACATTCGATCAATCTCTCAGGTTTTGAGTTGTAGGATTGGGGCTCTTCCCACTACCTATTTGGATTACCTTTAGGTGCTTCGAGCAAGGATTATTGGTTGTGGAATCCGGTTTGTTGGAGATTAGCAGGGCGCAGAATAGATGCTTGTCCCAAGGTTGGAAGGAAGTGCTTATCAAGAGCAATATATTGAGTATTCTCACTTATTTATTCTTTGGCTCATGCTCTATCTTCAATTGTAGAAAGTTGGGAAGGATCCAAAGAAATTTTCTTTGGGACGTGGCGAACAGGGCAAGGAAGTTTCACTTAGTGTGGTGGGGGGATGTCACGTCTCCTAAAAAATGGGGAAGGCTTGGTATTAATGACTTAAAGGTGTTTAACAAACCTTGTTAGGTAAATTGGTTGTGGAGATTTGGGGAGGAGGTAACTATTTTTTGGGGAGGGATATAGTCACTAAGTAAAGGGCTATTGAAGGGAGTGGAAATCTAGAGATATGTTTATGTATTTTGGGTGTGGCTTATGGTGGAATATCCTGAAGGGATGGGATGATTACAAAGTAAGTATCTTGTTCACGGTTGGAAATGGGAAGAAAGTTAATTTTTGGGGTCATAGGTGGTATGAGAACAATTTGTTGAAAGATGATATTTCGAGCCTACACAGAATATCTTGCCAAAGAGACTTGATAATACAACAAATTAGGGGGACATAAGGTGGAGAAACTTTTTGGGACTTGAGATTTAGAGGCTCTCATGATTAGGAGGGAGTTGATTGAGTTTCAAGATTGTTGGCTCTACCGCCTAAGCAAGTTACAACGATAGAGGTCCCGTTTACGCTCCTAGCGAGCTAACATCATAAAATGAACTAAATAACTCTCCTGCTATTCATTCCTCCGCTTGCCAATAACCTCCATTCGAAGCCCAGAATATCTTGCCAAAGAGACTTGATAATACAACAAATTAGGGGGACATAAGGTGGAGAAACTTTTTGGGACTTGAGATTTAGAGGCTCTCATGATTAGGAGGGAGTTGATTGAGTTTCAAGATTGTTGGCTCTACCGCCTAAGCAAGTTACAACGATAGACAATCTTGATGCATTGTGGTAGGGATTGGGGAAGAATGACATCTCTTTTTGCGAGAAACTTTTGGGTGGCGAAGAGTCCCTTGTAACACAATGTGGATTCCAAAGGTGTTGATAAAGGTGTGTGTTTTCTCTTGGCTAGCTACTAGAGGGGTGATTTTGATGGCGGAAATCTTAGAAAGCGTAAGGTTGTCTGCTTAGCTGGTGTTATATGTGCAAACAGGCAAGGATGTAGATCATCTTCTTCTTCATTGTGGTCTTACCATGAGGCTATGATGGGATATGTTCAAATGGTTTGGTACTTCTTGGGCTGTGCCAGGAACTATGGAAGAGTTGATGTTCAGTTGGAAGAGCGGGAGGAGGAGGAGGAGGAGGAAACTCTGGACTTGGAACATGGTTTCACTTGCGCTAATGTGGATGGTGTGGAGAGAGAGAAATCAGAGAGCTTTTGAGAGGGTAGAGTTGGGCTTTGCTTAATTAAAGAGTAGCCTTTGATCCCTTATTTGCTTAGTTCCAATTGTATAGAAGATTGGGTGTAGTTTGTAGAAAATCTTTTTTTTTTTGGTAAAGATTAGCTACCTTTTGGTATACCTCTTGTATATTGTTAACTTTTGGACACGTTTATGAATGAAAATACATTTACTTGATAAAAATAATCTATTAAAATTGGATTAGTAAGTAAGCCTCCTAATAAGCAACTTCATATCTTCTCATACCCTGAAATCTAAGCTATTGGTCTATGTCTTGAGTCTTTTTCTCCTGGTCCACTACTATTTTCTAGGGACCTCCTACTAAAATTACTCTAGTCGCATATGTTATCAATTGTCAATCATAAAAATCAAAATTCAACAATAATACTACCTAAACTGACTCATGAAGCATCAGAACAACAATATACCCAATGAAATCCCACTTAGTGGGGTCTTAGGAGGGTAGAGTGTATGTCGACCTTACCACTACCTCATGGAGGTAGAGAGGCTATTTTCGAAAGACCCTTGATGCAAGTACATCAAATCCAAGTAAAAGAAGAAGAAAATAATAAAGAAAGCATAATAGAAACACCACCGACAAAAAAATAGTGTTATAGTCGAAACACAATAAACAACATTTGGCTGGAGAGTGGAGTGAGGGTGGGGCGGGGTGGGGTGTTTAAAATAATTCTGAACTATGTCACATACATCCTGAAGAAGATTGAATTGGAATCAATTTAGGATGAGAATCGTGTGAAACCAACTTCTAGGAATTGGAATACCACACAAAATAAATAGAAGAGTGGATGTATATTGTACAGTTTCTTCAGTTCACATCTTTCCAAAGAAGCTGCTTCCACACCTCAAATGTGTTAAAAGTCTCATCATAGAAATTCAAGGGAAGACTGTTGTGCTATACACTTACTCTCCCAATACTCTTTACCACTTTTGTGCATGGAGTAAGCCTTTAATATTATTGAATTGCTAGCAAATAAACGGTTGCTAACCATTGGCATCTTCCTCTTTTACCTTAATAAAGGAAGAACTTAGGTCTTTCATAAAAATAAATCCCTCCAAGATAATGGGAGCCTGTAGCACAAAACATGCCACGTTAGCAAGGTCCGAGGAAGGTCCAGACCACAAGGGATGTGATATGGACAACCTACCCCAATGCAATTAGTGGCTGCTTCCACGGCTCGAACCTTAGCATTGCTCCAAGATGAGCTAATAAATAAGACATCAGTTCTGAAGCCTCTATATAGATTAACATGCAAGAGTGAGGAAACTAAACAACTATTGTAGGCTCTTGTCATTCTAACTAGTCTATCAACTGCCTCTGGTAGGCTGAATGCATAAGCCAGTGAACTTATATATTGGTGATTAAGAGAATTTTTATCTTGGAAAAGAAGAAAGCTCATCTTTCATCTTTGGTTTCCCTCTAAATTTAACAGTTGGCATGATTGTCAAAAAGCCAATATAGTCTGCTTGTACTGATGCTACTAGGATCGTTTAATTTTCAGGCCTTGGAAATACAAGGAAAGCATTCTGAAGCTATGGTTGAACTGTTTAAAATATGTGTCATCCACCAGATATTTCCTCCTGAAGAGTTCTCGGTTTGTATTTCCTCATTTTGCCTTCTTCTGTAAAGTTCGTGTGATTTATGCTATGTTTGTGTAACTCATGGTGTGTACTGTTTTAATTCTTTTAGAAGTGCCTTAGCATTGAGCCATTGATATTTTTAAAAAATCTAGGAAACTAATTAAAATAAACTTGTTCTTGATCCCAATTTCTGATGGAGTATAATTACTATCTGAAGAAAATGGAAATCAGCTACCGATCATCCTAGATTATGGACTATTTAGTCTTTGTAGTAATTTTTCGAGTTGTCACTATTTCAAGGTGCCAATGCACTTTGCACCTCAGTCTCAGACTATTTCATGCTATCTGTTTATTGGCATGTCTCTACAGCCTGAGATGGAGATGGTGGCTCGTGGACTTGAGAAACACTTAAAAGTAGACCAAAGGGAGTTCCTAATGAACAGTCTTCTACGTGTGTGTGGTGATGAGACCAGGAGAAGTGTGGCTGAAGCTTTGGGTCTGGTATGTTTAGTTTATTACTCCCCTTCCTATCTAGTAGATCTAGGATTTGTTGTTCAATGTTGCTGTGCTTCTATTTGAGTGACATTTCCACTTGGAAGTGGCGTCTCCTGTCAATTTCACCTGTTCTTGTGCTTTGTGAGAGAATTTTGCCTTCAGCTGTGTAAAATAGATCTTAACAAGCAGCGTGGAGAGGACATCAATTCTATCATCAGTTTTGTACACTGTGCTCTTATAGATTCCCCAAAAATTCACCTGCTCTTATTTAGGCCTCTTATCTAAACTTTCTATCCTCTCCTCAAGCAAGAAATTATAGAAGTTTTTCTTCCAGTTGTTTGTGTGGTAGTTGCACATAACTAATAGGAGTAGAAAAAAGAGTTCGATTCTGGATGGACCAGTGTCTTTTGGCGTGGTTGGTAGGTTAAATTTTAGTTTTATGTATAAATAATATATGTTGGCTTCCCTTATTATTTTACATGTCTTTTTTTTCCTTCTATATTTTTTACATCGCTCATTAAAATTCCCGACTCCACTACTGCTGGCGGGTATGATTAACTCTGTCCTCCCTTTCAATCATCTACCTTGGTTGGTAGAGTTATTAAATCCTAGGATAATCCCCTGGAGGAAGCATTGTAGTTACTGTAATAAGAGACTGATTTATTTAGAAGAGTATCCAACTGATCTGTTAATCACTTGATCTCACTCTATTTTCTGAGAAGAAGAATCAACCAAATGTCGAGGCTCTTAGTCATGTGGACTTCCAGAAATATTATCTTGGGGCTAAATGAGGATTTTCTGAGATTGCAGAAAAGACTGAAATGTTTTAGCAAATAAGAGTAGTTGTAAGAAATGGGAAACTATAGAGGGACTGAAGATTCCATTTACACTCGAGTTAAAACTCCAAAGGTCTAAGGAACCTTCATGATTTATGCAAGTGACTTGGTAGTCTCATGGAAGCATCATTTCTTTTGTGTTTACTCCCATTTCTATTTGTTATTTTCAAGCTCAACACACACAACACAGTTTGTGAAGCTCAACATTATTCTTACACTTATTTCCTCTGCAGATGTGTGTATTGCTGTTTCTCCTTTCCCCTTTTTTTATTGGTTTTACAGGATGTGCTCTTATCTACTTGTTGAGTTGTTTTTACTTGTTCTCTTCTGCAGATGTACTTGAAGGGTAACACCGTTCATCAACAAGAAAACAAATATACATAAATCATTAATTTAATTTTGTTCTATTGCTGCATACAGGAATGATTTTTAAAAATGAATAATGTTTTATACTCGAAAGGATATTGATCTACAACTAGTACTACCTGTATGCAAAATGCTTCGAGTGGATTATTGAATGTATCATGTATAAGGTAATGTTATCTGCTAGAAGAAAGGTCAAATGCATATCTTACTTTCTAAACTTGTCCCAAAAAGTTATTTACTCACTTATATTTTGCGGGAGAGCTCTTTATTCCCCTAGTCTTCTTTGGAGTGGAACTTATATTTCCTTACGAAGAGAATCTCGTATTTCTGACCTTTCATCCTCCTCTGCTCTCGTAGTTCATCAGCATAGCTGCGAAGTCCGCTTTGGAACTTCTTTAGTAATGATTTCAGCTTACATGATTTAGAAAGTTAACATTATTCCTTGTATTCGGATCTTTGGTTTCGCTTCTTATTGGCAGAAGTATTTTGATAGTCCTTCCATCAGAAAGTAATTATTTCATGTTAAACAGAAAAATTCGTAGTGCAGAAAAGGAACAACGGTTTCAAGTGAGTTGCGTTTTGTATCTTTCCACAAAGCTAAAGTGATTTCTTCTAGATTATGTTATTTTCCCCAAAATAAAATCCATCTTGCCTAGCCTTCCCCGGTAGGCTATAGCTCCTAAACATCTTGTGACAAAAGTGGCAACATATGGGACGAAATGCAACAGGGCAATAGAATAGCAACTTTTAACACACTTACAAATTACAATGTAGAAGCTTCAGAGTACATATTTGTATATATTAATCAAACCATAAACATAAGGAGAAAAAATGCAAGTCCAAAAAACTGCAGGATAGACAAGAAGAATAGCAACACATTATGATTCCCAATATGTTCCAGCGCCATACATTTCACAATACACTTCACTTATTCTATGCTTCTTTGGGGCTAGAGTAGGAAGGCATGGTGACCCATCTCAAGAAGCAGCAGCAGGGGCAGCGGTTGGGTTGAAAGCTTTTTGTTCCGCGCAGCTGAGCACTTCGTGAGGCCCTGCTTCCTCGCGACCAACACCCATCAAGTCAAGGTAATACTGGTAATGGGAGATGATGTTGTTCATTCCGTCAATATCACCTTGGCCACAAACAGCATCACCATAGAGAATGTTCATGGTGGTACCAAAACCAGGAATTCGTTTAGACAAAGTATCATTCTTTGTGGGCTTCCAGTTGCCAACAAAGGCATCATGAGCTGAAGGCTGACCCTTCTTTATTGGGTTCATCCACCTCCAAATTGCAGCCTGGAAAGCCATGGTAGCATTTTGTTCAATGTATTCGGGATGGTCCAAGAGATTTAGCTTGAGGGCTTCACCAATAGCTCCATAGTTGTAGTTCCTTGTTTTAAAAAAGCAAACGAGACGGTAGAAATCAAAACATGAAAGCAGATCAAGTGCCCTCTTTTAAAAGATCTGAAATGAATATTGAATGAAAGAATATGTAGGTACCAGTAGATGGGCAAGGCACCACGACCATAATATTGAGCTCCAGGAGTGCATGGGTAGGTTAATTTGAAGTAGTCATCACAGTAATCTTGGCTGGGACTCATTTCCTTGTTATAGCAGAGACCCCAAGCCAATGGTCCGCCAGTGGCGACTCCATAACCGCCTGTTAATGAATTGATTGGTTATTTCTAACAATAACAACAACAAAAAGGGATTGCATGAATCCAGATGTACTCACAAGAAGTTTTGCTGCCGACATGGCCAAAGAAAGCAGCAATTTCCTTCATCTGCATTTTCTTACCACCGGTGGTACCAAATCCAAGAGGCTGGAAAAGTGCTGCAGCATTGATAAAAGATCCATAATCCCAGAATCCCACAGCATGAGCGACGGGTGAGTTCCTCTTGGTGAAAAGGAGCTCAAATTGGTAGGTGTCGAGATAATCAGTAATTGTCAGATTACAACAAAATTTAGACAATTTATTACACTCCCAATCCTTGACACACATCTTGGTACCCTTCACCATCTTCACTATTGTCGGTTTCTTCTTGAACGACTCATTCTCATCTCCATTAACACAACCAATGATCGAAATCCCAATTATTACCAGCAAAAACAAACTCTTTTTCAACATCCCCATTCTTCTTCTGCAGCAAATTAAAGAGGAATATGAAATCCAATCAAATTGATCTCACATTTATCTAATTATAACAAGTAAAGAGTGAAAGTGAAGAGACAACTTCTTACTTTGAGATGAGAATTGGGTATCAATTTCCTTTGAGCACAAAAAAATGCAAGAGTTAGATGTTGTATCTTTTTCAAGAAAAAGAGACAATGGTGGAGATTAGTTCCAATATGGAATGGAGGGTGGAGATTATTGGGACAGCCTGGATTTGGAATCAAGCGAACAATAGAAGCTGAACGCTGACCTACTTCAGCTAATGCCACTCCACCGACACCTTACCATTTTCATTTTTCTTTTCTTTTCTTTTTTTTTTTTGGTGTGACAGCTAACCACTATTTACCTCTTTTTCTTTTGCATAAATTACAAATATATATATATATTTTTTTCTACCTATATAGTAAATTTTCATATTTATATTCGAATTAGATACTAATTACTCCTATTAATTAATTAATGCAATATATATATATGTGTGTGTAATATTTTGTACGCTTTAGCTCCTTAAAATATTGATTAAGAAACAGTAAATGATAAGAGTAATTTTATCAAATCACTCTTTAAATAAAATAAATACAATGTCTTATACAAAAATAATTATAATTGATCATGCGTGTAAAACTTAATTACTGAGTGCAAGATTATGTTTTGATTTAGTAAACAACAACATACCCAGTATAATCTCACAAGTAGGGTCTGGGGAGGGTAGAAAGTACGCAGACCATACCACTACCATAGAAGTAGAGAGGTTGTTTCCAGGGAACCCTCGTCTCAAAACCCGTAAGTAAGAACGAACTAGAT
>JAABOM020000110.1:27668394-27707805 GCA_011800125.2 Solanum clarkiae
TCTCTTTTGTCATATCTAGGTATTTCTGCTTATGGGTTTTGAGCTGAGGGTTTAAGGAAACAGCCTCTCTACCTCTACGAGGTAGTGGTAAGGTCTGCGTACAATCTACCTTCCCCAGACCCCACTTGTGGGATTGCATTGGGTATGTTGTCGTTGTTGTTGATGAAGTCAGTCATAGATCTGGACTTTTTGCACAGACTTGTGTTTGTTTTGTGTACTTTCTTTGAACTATGGATTAATCTGTGCGTATTTCTTCATCTTTGCTTATGTCTTTAGTTTGTATTTTTGTTCCCTACTCTGTGTTAGAATCTTTGTCTTTGTTCTTCACCCTGAAGGTAGACCTGATCATCTTAAAGTTGAAGTTTATATTTTCCTCTTATAATAGATGGAGCAACTTTTATCTTCTCTCGTGTTCAATGGTTCTATTGTAGAAGCCATAACTGAAGCCAAGCAGCAGAAGAAGCTTTTTGTAGTTTTTGTTTCAGGTAAATGATTTCTAATTCTCTGCAATTTTTTTATGCTATAAATTACACTAATGTGTTCTAAAAAGAACTCGAGGTAAGATAAATTTGGTCTTTGGTTGATGCTGCACCAAGGTTAATGACATAGAATAACAGTAGGTTCCTAAGTAGCTCGGCTGGACTCAAGGTAACTACAGGTTAGACTCAAGATAAGTGTTCTTGAAAACCTGGGGAAGCATATTCTTTCACTCAACCAAAAAGGGAAGCCCTTGATTACAACTTAGTCTGTTCATCCAGAACATTATGTATTATGTATATTTCATGTTGGCTGAAGGATAGAAGGTATGCTGATGGGATAGGCTGCTTTGGTTGCACCCTTTACAGACATCACTGAAGCCTTTGCTTAATTTTGAAAGAATTTTATTCTGTATGCTTAAAAGAAAGGGCAGTTTGGTGCAGAAAGCATCCCACATAGTAGGTTTTGGGGAAGGTCCGCACACCAAATTTTATTCACTTTGCAGCTTTTCATAATTGACTGTTGGTTAAATATATAATGTAATTAAATACAAATTATTAGAAAGAACCCATGATGAAATATGGGCCGGACCCCAAATTCAGTATGCAGCCTTATTTTGTTGTTCTAAGTCTCGCTGGAACTGTGATTCTGGTCTGTGGACACCACTAGAGTAGTTGCTAGAGTTTTTTGTTGCTTCCTCACTCTAACAAGAAGTCCTCCATTTGGTTCTGATCTCAATTCTGAGCCTCTCCCTTCAATCTGAATAGTTTTCTGCTCGATCTCTGATGTCAGAGCCTTGCTTATCTGGATAACAAAAGGTCAAATTGTTGGTTTCATTTTCTGATTTAGTGAGTTCCGGTGAATTATTGTATTTTCTATTTCATACCGATGATATATGAGGATTTTCAAAAGAATTATTTGTTGATTTTACAAGAATCATTATAAGAATTTAGTAACCATTTTGTCCGTTCTGTTTTTCTGCTTTATCTTCAGCATATGTTTCTGCAAATATTTTTGTATTTCCTACTTCGCTCTTTCTCTTTATGCCTTTTTTGGTGCTTTAGAAAGAGGAGAATAGGACGTACTGAGAGATCACTTCTATGCTTAGGAGATAATGAGTCTTTGGACTTGTCATCCTAATTGTATTTCTTTCAAATTTGTGTCCTAGGTGGCAATATTGAATCTAACCAATTGGAAACATCAACTTGGCTGGACCCAAGAGTAGGTTTATCCTTATGCTTCCTAAATGTTACTAGATTTGATGTTTTCAGCCCTTTGATAGTAAGTTCACTTTCTCATCTTTCTTCTAATTACTCAGGTTGCTGATTCAATATCAAAGTATTGCATTTTGTTGCACATCCTAGAAGGAAGTACTGATGCCAGATACTTCTCAGAATTGTGTATCCTTCACCCTGTGCCAAGTTTCTTCCCCCATTTCTTCATTATAGAGATACTCTAATTTTCGTTTAATTTCTTTTGTTTTTCTACGCATCCCTCTGTCGGTGCAAGATTTTCTAGCTGAAACTTCGAGCAGAGGTGGCAGTTAGATGAGTTGGTCCACAAATAAGAGAACTAAAACTATTTTTGGGGCAGGTGTAGAATAATTGTGTAACAAATTCCAACAGATACAATTGGTGCAAGGGTCTCCCTTCTGTCTAACAAAAGAACATGCATCATCTTGCTTGTTCCCAAGTTAACTGGGTCAACGTCCATACTGACTGGTTTGTTATATCAATTATACATTTTGATTAGTTACAGAGTGGTGGTTAGGTCTATGTTGTGTTGGGCGGAGTACTAGCCAGTTAAGTATTCTCACATTCAAAAGATAAGAGTTGCGGAAATGAGGATGTTAAGGTGGAAGTGTGGACGTACTAGAGAAGATAAGATTAGGAATGAAGATATTCGGGACAATATGAGAGAAACGAGATTGAGATTGTTTAGGCATGTGAAGTGGAGATGTGCACATGCGTAGTAAAGAGGTGTGAGTGGTTAGCTTTGGTGGGCTTAAGAGGGGTAGAGGTAGACCATCGGCCGAAGAAGTATTTGGGAGAGGTGATTGGACAGGTTATTACACATCTTTAGCTTACCAAGGACATGACATTAAATATTGGGATGTGGACCTTGCCGATTAGGGTAGAAGGTTAGCATGTAGTGAACATAGTCTTGATATACCTTGCGGGGTAGGCTTGGTGTTAGTTTTGGTAGCATTATACTTGTAGTTTCTCATCCTATCATTTCTATTACTGTCTGCCGTTTCTCGTGTTTTAGTTATCACATTATATATCTGCTGTTATTGTTCTTTGTTCTCTGAATGCATTGTAATGCTTAACCCATTATTTGCTGTGCGCTCTTTACTTTTGTATCTCTTTTTTCATCGCTTGGGCACACTAAGGTTTGCATACACTCTACTCTTTCCAGATCCCAGTTGATGGTTTACACTGGGTATGTTATTGTTTGAATAATCATATTGAGAAAAAGAAAGAAGAGGAATAGACCAGCTTGGTTTTCATCTCGATGAAGTGTATTGAGTAGGCAGTTGTGTTATTAACATGGTGAGGCTTAAATTGTGCATGCCTAGATATACTAAAGAATTTCTAGAGCGCTGGCACATCAGAGGAGAAACAAGAAGCAGAAATGGTGGTATGACTCCTTGCTTGTATGTGGTTTTTCAGGTGGGAGAGCGATGCGAGATTCTTTGAAGACAAAAAAACTTTTTTAAGTTTAAACTAAATTTCATTAGTGAAGCTGAAGAAGTGGTTGACTGGATAGGATCTCCTTTGTAATAGATGGATATACTTTTGCTCTTGACCTGTAGATACTTTTGGTCACACCTTAATCAATAAAGAGAAACAATTGATGCAAGAACATTGAAAGAGGAAATGATGACTTGTATAGTAAATAATTTTGACAATACTTTCTCCTGTGTGCTAACTTGGGTGGCCATTCAGCACAAGGTTTGGTAGATGAAAAATTTCAGGTGCATAAATGTAGAAGTTATTTCCTATAACTGGGCATAATGTACTTCTCTATTCACCTTATCTTTGTATGCATACTCGAATGAATCTTGACCTTTCGGGATTGCCCAATGCTTTGGACTTAGGACTTCCATGTTGGAGGTCTCAAGTTCGAAACCCCTCTAGCGAAAGCAAGGGGTTTGCCTTCTGGGTCGAGCTCGTAACACCGGAATTGCCTCGTGCGGGTTACCTCTCCCGTGTGATTTGCGAGCTATTGTACAAGAGGAGGGATTTCCATATGCACACCCAAAGGGTAGCGGTGTGGGTTTCCTTGTCTTCAAAAAAAAAAAAAAATCAAATGAACCTTTGTCCAATGTGGAGTGATTTGTAGTTTCCAGGGACTAGTGTATCTTCTTTAATTGGACTTTCAGTATTTGAACGTCGAAGAGACAAAGACAATGGGAGAAGTAGCAAAAATGTTGAAGCATGTCGAGTGTCCAAAGTGCAAGTACTTCAATATGTATTAGAAATGCTCCTCTCTTAGTAAATGTAAAACCTGCTTTAGTATGAAAACTAAGGATTTCAGTAGTTACTGTGATCTACAATGGGAATGTTTGTGAAGCCGTTCAAAACTTTTTGAATTGTTTCTTGGTTGATGAGTCCTAACTCCTAAAAAGGGGAAATCTTGCTATCAATGTCATGCTGGCGATTTGCACTTTTCATCTAGATTTGCCCTTACATGAGCTACATAGATCCACAGAAGGCTGCCCCTTGTATTACAGCAATTGGATACAATGGTGTTCAACTATGGCAACATGGTATTGTCAGCTTAATCTATTGTTTGGTAATAAAAAACATGTTATGATTAGTTGTTTGAGATGTAACTGAGTTGTTGCATCTCTTTGTTGTTTCTTAATTATGTATCTAATTTTCAGGGGGTTTTATTTCTGCTGATAATTTTGCATCTAGCCTTGAGAAGGCATGGTTAAGTCTTCATATTCAGGTATTTCTTATGTCATAGACGTGTTCTTTATGTAATTTTAATTCGGTGCTGGAGACATGATTTGATTTTCCTGATCTTGCTCACAATAGTTGTGATGAATAGTTTTACTGGAAGACTACTAGCTTTATGTTGAGCAATTGCTATACTTGTGCCTTGCGTCGGATAACTAAATACCTAGTGAGTCCCACAAGTGAGGTGTGGGTAAGGTAAGATGTACACAAACCTTATTCCTACCTTTGTGAGGTAGAGAGGCTTTTCCCGACAAACCCTTGGCTCAAAAAGGAAGTTACTCGAAGCAGGGTTATGAGAAAATTATGGAACAAAATATCAAGATATAAAGCAAATGAAGATGAGGCTAACCCCCAGCCTCTCCCTAACATGTCAGTTCAACCATTGTTTGCAAGATGGATGCTCTTGCCTAAGTTTCTGTGTCATTTTCTTTACTCTGCCCCTGTAATCTGGAGGATAGTGAAGAATGAAAAAGTCCCTCATTGTTGGGAATGGATTGGTGGTTTGTGTAGATGGACTTGAGAATCCTTTTCCCTCGTGAGCTAACTTTTGGGATGTGATTTAGGCCCTATACCTAATTTTACCTGGTATCATAGCAGAACCCATCTCGTCGAATATTGGGTCTCCAAATTAAATTTGACACAAACCAGATGTCCACCCTTGGACATGAGGTAGGGTGTTAAAGAATGAAAAAGTTCCACATCGGTGGTTAATGAGATGACGGGTTTGCTTGTAAAGCTTGGGCAATTTTGCTCCCCTTGAGCTAGCTTTTGGGCAGTGAGCTAGGGTCAACACTTAATTTTATAAAGGAAAAATGCGAAGGTTGGATGACATTTTGCTAGCCGTCCTCTATATTACCGCGGCTGCTGGCACAGAGTTAGTCGATGCTTATTCCCCAAATATCGTCATTGCTTCTTCTTCGGGAAAAGAAGTTCACGACTCGTGGGCCGGGCCTTCTACCTCCACACAGCATTGCTTCGTCAAGCTTTTGTCCATTACGGAAAATTCGCCACTGCTGCCTCCCGTAGGAGTCTGGGCCGTGTCTCAGTCCCAGTGTGGCTGATCTCCTCTTGGACCAGCTACTGATCATCGCCTTGGTAAGTTATTGCCTCACCAACTAGCTAATCTGATGCGAGCCCCTCCTCGGGTGGATTCCTCCTTTTGCTCCGTAAGGTGTTGGGTTAAGTCCCGTAACGAGCGCAACCCTCGTGTTTAGTTGTCATCGTTTAGTTTGGAACCCTGAACAGACTGCCGGTGATAAGTCGGAGGAAGGTGAGGATGACGTCAAGTCATCGTGCCCCTTATGCCCTGGGCGACACACGTGCTACAATGGCCGGGACAAAGGTCGCGATACCGCGAGGGTGACCTAGCCCCAAAAACCTGTCCTCGGATTGCAGGCTGCAACTCGCCTGCATGAAGCCGGAATCGCTAGTAATCGCCTATCAGCCATACGACGGTGAATTCATTCCCGGGCCTTGTACACACCGCCCACCACACTATGGGAGCTGTCATGCCCGAAGTCGTTACCTTAACCGCAAGGAGGGGGATGCCAAAGGCAGGGCTAGTGACTGAAGTGAAGTTGTAACAAGGTAGCCGTACTGGAAGGTACGGCTGGATCACCTCCTTTTCAGGGAGAGCTAATGCTTGTTGGGTATTTTGGTTTGACACTGCTTTGTTCACTTTTACATCTTATTACTTCATAAACCTTGTTTGCCTTAATATATTTAATTTGAGGCTGAAATAATCCATTTAGATTTGGGTTTAAGCTCATGGATTTGCTGTTTAGTATGTTAGGAAGCACTGTATTTCCTTCATACTCGAGGCATACAGTGTTGTCTACTTCATGATTTTGGGCTGCTCCACTTAGTTTATTATGTTGATCCATAAATTGTTTCGATCTCCCCTTGGTTCTTTGTATCAATTATTTATGTTTAACTGCAGGATACAACAGCTACTTTCTTGACTGCTGCACTTGCTTCAAAGAAGGGGCTTGTATCTGGAGCTTCTTCTGTAACATCTGAAGTAGAGAGTTCTTCAAGTACTCAAGTTTCACCAGCTCAGGCGATGGCACATATACAATCTCCAATGGCTACACCATCTAAAAACTCTCAGATAGTAGAGGGAGAGGGTTGTGGGCGTGCTGCTACTGTAAATTACATTTACTCATATTTAGACCACTGCTCATTATTGTCCAGCACAATAGTTAAATTTAGCTACTTTGCAGGAGATAGATTCCTCGGTGATTGACATGGCTTCTCATGGATCAGCAGATGCTTTTGAATCTAGAATTGGTGAATTCAATGATTCTACCACTGTGATCACAACAGCAGAAAAGTCACTTGATCTTGTAGAGGTAGATTCAACCAAGGCTAAAGATGAGTGTTCAGTGTCAAAAGAGAATCCTGGTTTGTCTGATCAACAGTTGGACCCTAGTGATGAAGCTCCTGGAGAGATTGCCAATAAAACATGGAAAGATCCCGAGATAAATATAGTTGAAGATGCAACTGCTGAGAAAGCAGATTTTTCAGATGATTTGTCAAATACATTTTACGATGTTTATTTAAACATTAGGTTACCTGACGGTTCAAGTTTACAAGTGAAGTTTCTCTCAATGGATACTTTAAGGATGGTCAAGAACTATGTTGATAAAAACCAAACGAGCAGCATTGGTCATTATGATTTAGCAGTTCCTTATCCTCGCAAGGTTTTTGGTGATGAAGGTAATTTTTTTTTGTCAAGTAAAAGTATTTTCATTCATAGACATGACCAAAATGGCCGTATAACTATATCAAAAGATCAGGACTACAAAATATGGTACTTTGCAAATCTACCCAATCCTCTATACAACAAGGAACTTTCTGCTTACACCAAAAGAAAATAAGAGTGGAAGCTACTCCTCAACTGCAAGAAACTCGACTTGACACCTTCTAAAGCTCTTATATTTCTCTCTCTAAACTTCCCACAGCAATTTACCTGGAATCACGTTCCAGGCCCTTCATTTTCTCCTCTTTTACCTGTTCTTCCAACTGAGCATCAAATCTTTCACAGTTCTTGGCATTACCCAAAGGAGTGCGAAACCATCTAATCATATCCCACCGTAGTGTCTTTCTTGTTATGATCCTTATCCTTTTTTCATTGTTTTGGGTGGCAATACATCCTCCATAGCTGCCTCAAGACAAGGCGTCCAAGTAGCCAACTGGGCACTGTGAGGTGCTGGCAGCCTGGTACATCAATGTTCCACTTTTAATATGTGGCAGTGACTTTTTCCTTTGGTTGATATACTTTCCTAAGGATTTCCAAATGTTGGTTTAAAGCAGTTAGGAAATGCATCAGAAGATGTGGTTTTGCCCGAATAATTTGTTTGGCTACAAATAGTATCATTTGCAACCTGTAATTGCTTTAACATGGATTACATGTGAGATGATTTTGGTCCAGTAGTGTGAGTTCAAATTGTTATAGTTAGTTTCAACTAGCCTGGAATGAAGTCTTGATCGAGTTTGAAACATAGAGGAATAATAGATGATTTAACACTTGGAAGGAAAACATACTTCATATTACATCTGGATGTTTGAAAAGTCCATAATTATGTAGGAAGAATATTGTATCGGATATGAACTCTATGATCTTTTGCATTCCTTCAATATGTAGAAGGAAATTTTCTAGTTTGTACTCTTTCGTGTACCTTCTAGGTACTCTTTAATGAAACCTATTACATTTTTCATCAAAAAAGTATATATCAGTAATGACTAGTTTGAACTGATATATTCCACATGCTTGCTTAGCATCTTCTTTAGAACCCTTGCATGGTTTTGTTCGATTCCTGCATACGGTCCATGTACCACTATCTAGCATAATTTTTATGGTGCTTGCTGCTATTAATGCTGATTCCTTCTTACCTCATATTTTAGAGAGTAATTATATTTACTATTATACCTAATAAATGTTGTTTTGTTCTTGAAACATGTCAACAGATCTAGATAGAACATTGTCAGATTTGGGTTTACACAATAGGCAAGCAGTGATAGTCGTTCTTCATAACAAAATGAATGTTACATCATTGAATGGTCAAAAGAATCCGTCTGAGAGTAACCATACAGCAATTGGAGGCGATGCAGGATATTTTGCTGTGATCAGAAAACTCCTTTCGTATGTAAATCCTTTATCTTACCTCGGTGGAAGTTCTAACGCATCAAACACTGCTCAGGATTCTCGAGATAGCATATGGCAATATGGTAATTTCCTTTCTTTTCTTGTTGACCTCTGTGACTGCTTCATTGCTAGAGAATTAGAAATTTATATATTCAACAGATTGTATTACTTGCACTTTCTTAGGTCAACTTTTGTGTTGCTTGAATTTTTTTTACAAGACTTGCATTAACAGATACTTTACACCGCCAATTTTTTGCTAATACAACAGCATCAGTTCCAAACTTGTAGGGGTTGGCTATATGAATCATTGCTGACTATTTTTGTCCATTTAAATTCATCCAAGGATGAGATTATGCAAAATGAAAATAAAAGCACTAGAAGTTCTTTTCATTTTCTGTAGTATTATTTGAAAACTTTTTCCTGATTTTTTGCTTGACTTTTGACCGTCAGGTGTAATTGCTTCTCCATGTGCTAATATTGTACTTTACACGAGCTTTTACAGAATATATAAAATAATGAGTTTGTAACTGTGCTTTTCGATATCCACTATCAGGTGTCTGGAACTAAGTTTTCTGGAGCTCTATTATTATGATGCAATTAAAAATGTTCTACTTATAAATGGATGAGATCAGGGGACAGAACTAGGTAGGAGGAAATCGAACCCCTGTCATTGAAAAATTATACAGAATAAATAAAGGGAAAACAATTTTTTTTAATCTTTACATGAGTTGTTGAATGCCCGTGACAAAAGGGAGATTACCACGTAACCTAAGATTTGAATATGTGACCTAAAACACTTTTTGGCTATACATGAATTGTTGAATCCCTGTGAAGTAGCAAAGAGGTTAAAGAAGTGCTTTAGGTCGCATGTTTAAATCTTAGTTATGTCATTCTAATTTTTTGTAACCCATTGTAAATTTTGGGTTGGTCATTGGATACAATGCTGATCTATTCATGTGTTGATTGCCACTTTGTGTCATGCTAATTTGTTTTTTGCTTATATCTGGATAATCTGGTACTTTGTTCTCAATTTATTGCCTTTGACATGTAGGTCCAAACCCCACACCTCAAAATAATCAGACCTTGGTACGTAAGCCATTCCAAACCCCTGTAACTTCCACAAGTAATAACAGAGGTAGAAAGCCAGCGTCATCTAGCTTTGGGAGCAACATCCACACGCTGAGACATGACGAAGATGAAAATCAGTTTGGTGACAGAAACACATTCTGGAATGGTAATTCTACTCAGTTTGGTGGAGATGACAATAATAAACAAGATCCCTAAGATACCAGTGCACTTTCTTGTATATTGATGTGTCTATAAATATCATACTGTCCTACAGTTGGATATATTCTTCCCGTTAACCCTTGCAATAAGTTGTGGATTGAAGCCTGTTCCTTTCATCTTTACAATGGCTTAGCGTAAACTGCAGTTGCAAGAGTCTACTTCGTGATGCATTTTATAGTTGGTGAACTGTTGTGGAAAATCTTGATGATGTTTTGAGCACTAATAATCACTAGCACACAGCTAGATCTACTTGTGCCCATGAGGGTTTGTGGTGGAGTGGTAAGTACTCTTTCGTCCTAAATCAGAGGTCTCTTATGAAATACTCCACACTTTTTGTCTTGAGAGGAAAAATTAAGCTCAAAGACTATAAACACTACTTATGTTTGGCGGATAATACTTTACAACTCAATTGTGTCTAGCTTATAAATTACTCTATAATTCGTACTTTACAAGAAAAATATAACTCAGGGGGTTTAAGAAACCAGGTTATGCCTTATGGGCAAACATTTATACTACCTTGTTATATAAGAAGTATATCATGTGTAATTTCACAAGTGGCATCTTGAAAGATCAAGATCTATGTAAATCTTGCTCTTATCTTTTGGAGCTGAAAAAGTTGTTCTTGATAGATCACTAACTTAAAAGGAAATGCAATAAGCGAATAATTACATTATTGATAGTCTTTCAAAAAAAAAAAGTATAACTTAAAAATTCAAATTATAAAAAGTACACCCTCCCTTCTCACTTTTTCTAAGCAGCAGCAAAACACTGATCCGCACAACTCGTGTAATGTGCAATTATTGTATATTTTGATTTTTACGTTAACAATATGACGTTTAGGCTCATATCATAAGTCATTGCAGTAGGGTAAATAGCTGAATTTAGTTTAAATTTATTGAATTTTATTATATTTAATGAGGTAAGAATTTGATTGTTGTGGAATGATACATTTATCAACAAAAAATTGTCAAATGTACATGTGTGACAGTAAAATTATAACTGATTTTAACTGTTTATTTAACTAACTCCCACCAGTAAAAATAATAGATGATTTCATGGCTAAGAGGATAGTAATCAAAATGAGGAGATTTACTTAGCTTTGTATTTTGGTAATTATTGGAGATGATGTGTATTACAAGATAGCTTATCCAGCTGATTGGATAAGAGACCATAATTAATATTGAGCCTAAAAACAAATAATTTGTCCATATTTTTATGAGTTAGGCTCAAAATGATATTTGCTTCATTTTATAATGATTGTTATCTTAGCTCAATTTAATTACCAACTTCACATTACTTTTGGTCTAATAGTTCTCCTTTTGCTAAAGATGAGATACTTTTTACTTTGTAGTTAAGTAAATATGGAGTCACATGCTTGATTGACAATGTGACCAAATTTCGAGTATCAAATCGAACAGAGAGTCGAATCTTAATTTGAAATCAAGTATACAATTTTAGCTGGAGAATGATAGTTGGATTTAGAGTCAAGTCCTAGATTGAAATAGATAGTTGGCTCTCTAATCGAATTTGAATTACGTGTGAAGATCTAATCTAAATTTGTGGTTAGATCTTGCATTAGGATTGAATATAGATCAGAGTCGGAATTTGGTTAGTGAGATGGGATTGGGATAGGACAACGGGGTTTAGGATTGATTCCCAGTTTAGGATTGAGAGTTGAATCTCGAGTGAGGACGACAATCTGATCCTTTGCTGAAGTTAGCAGTGAGAATATTCTACTTTATATAGAAAAATTTTATTTTTCAAAATATTTAAGTTAAGCAATGTGACTATCATAATTTTTTTCCCATATGGATTACATTAGCATTATCCATTTTATTTTAGATTAAACGAATCAAATAAATTTTCACATAAAATAAATTTAAATGGATTATTACCCAATCAAATTTGGAGTCAAACTTATTTTAACTTCTCAAATTTCAATCCAATCCTCCATTTTAAGTCCTAATCATACTATTTCTGTTTGCTTGGGTATATAAACCCTCCATATGCCTTAACCCCAAACTCCAAATTTAGCGCTTCTGTGAATGTGAATCATCATAATGGCTGACGGTTTCGATTCTCATGCTGTTTCTTCTTCTGAGTTCTCCAATACCAACGTTCAAGCAGACTCCCTTTCATTCACTGAGAAGCCCAACTCCGTAAAGATGAAAGATGAGATATGCATCGCTGAAAATTCTTACTACTTCACTGAAAATCAAGAATTTGAAGTCAAACACAATACCCATGAGCCAAAGGTTACAGATTTTGTGGATGAATCCGTCAAGAAAAAAGAAGAAGCCGTAGAGGGAAAAAGCTTTAATATGGAAGAGAATTTGGTAGGGTCTAAAGATGATGGGGCTGTGAGGTGTTCACTGAAGATTGAAGTTATTGATGATACAGCAATGATTGATATTTCTCAAGTTGGGAAAAGTTTCTCAGTTGATAAAAAAATCAAGGGTTTTGATGGGAAATCAGGAAGAAATAGGAAGAAAAAGAATGCAAACCATCAAGTGGGAAAAGAAATGGTTGCCAGTAAAGTAAAAGGTAGCAATACGGAAGAAGCCAAAGAAAAGAATGTGCCCGTTTCTGATGGCTGTAAAAGAAATGGAGGAGAAGAGAAGAGGGTTTATTGTAGAAAGGAATTGGAAACTTTGAGGTTTGTTGGAATGGAAGAACAGAAGAAAATGTGGGTTGAGGTGTACTGTGGGCTTGGTGATACCGTGCAAAAGGAGTATGATGGCCTCCTTGACTCTAATACTCAAAAGCACATCCGCCTGTCTCGTAAGCACCTTGGAAAAGAAAATACCCCTGTCATTTCTGGTGCGTATTTTCTTCTTGTTATCTGAATTTTCTTTTTCTAAGTTGTTGAATAGTGGTGTGGTTAATGCTGTTTGTATTTTGATGCAATTGTGCATTGTTTCCCAATTAGTTGTATGATATGTTGTGGACTCTTCACTTTCGATGGAACACTCGTATCAGTTTCTCCAAAAATACACTACTTTTGGAGAGCCTACATGCAATTGTTGACATTTTTGAAGAGTCCGAACAACATAGGTTGTATGAAGTGCACATGCAGTCAACTAAAGTTTTTTTGGTGAAGGGGAAGGTATCTTAGAATATTCAAAAGGCAAATTTGAAAACGTATAGGTGCATACTTTTGAGTAGCTTCTTGGTGCAATATGGTGTAAATGAAGTTGAAGCCGTACTTGATTTCATAAGTGAACTGTGATTCATGTAAAACCTTGGCTGTATTTTGCACAAGCATTTTCTCAACACTGGCAAGGGTTCCCAGGAAACAACCTCTCTACCTTTGTGAGGTAGTGGTAAGGTCTGCGTAATTGTACCCTCCCCAGACCCCACTAGTGGGATTCCACTGGGTATGTTGTTGTTGTTGTTGTATTTTCTCAACACTGGTTTTCATCAATGAAACTTTGCTTATTTATTAAAAATCTATACTTCTGTTTTTGATTTTCAATTTTCCTTTCTCGTGGCTGATGCTTGACTTCTATATAGATATATACATACACACACATCCACGTACTTGGTTGCCTATCGGAAACAATATCTCACTCAATGTCTGCTGAACATGTAAGCCTGTGTGCAAACTGAATATTATATTTAGAAGCTATCCATCTGATTGCCACCTTTTAAAAATTGTAAGTTGCTCCATAATTAAGGTCATGGTTTTATCCTTTCTGTCATTCCTCGCTGGCACCATCACTGGATATTTTTAAGAATGCCAAAGAGTAAAATGTAAAATCTCAAATGCCTCTCTTTGCATTAATATCTCTATTTAAACTATGGGTAAAAGAGAACTCAAAGAGCAGTTCATTGACCAAAAAGGAAAAAGGACACAGCTAGTGCAGTGGAGAATTGTGTTCCAACCGCAGATCCCTTTCAGTAATTCACCTCATTTTCAGGAAACTGCTTGTTTAGATGTAACATTGGTGATATTGTAGATTATATACTCTTGACATCATGATATACTGCACTGCCTACACCTTTCATGTCAATTTTTTACTTTATTTCTTGCCTTCTGCATTGTTTGCTTCTCTACACATTTTGTTATCGTTGTGTCAATTTGATGGGTTCCTAAATTTCTGTTGGCACAGGTGTTTTGGCAGCAAAAGAACGAGGAAAACATATGAAAGTTTATACACAGAGAGGCATGACATATATGAATCTACAGAACACTTTGTGTTTACCTGGCCATTAGGTTTTTAGTATTGTCCTCAGTTCAAGATAAAGGGTTGAATGAAAATACAGTTCTCACCATTGTCCAATACCTCTGCTCTACAGAGAAGTGTTTGGGATGAGCATTGATTTCTTATGTGCTAATATCTTACCTACCATAGTGATGAATCTGATTGTAGATAGCTAGCTCTTGTATATGGATCACTGAACAGGGCTAGGCAGAGTGATGATGTGTTTACTTGTATCGTTCATGTAAGTAGAATGTAGTACGTTGGAACATAGACTGCTGTAAATGTGTGGTTTACTTGCATTTTAAAGTGACTGAATTGGTGAATTTCATTTGCGTTCGAATTAAATAAATCTCTAAACCTGAAATTTTCTTGAGAATGATATATTAGTTAATTTTGTGGATTTTCTCAGACATCTGCTCTAGAAGTAGTTGAGTGTATGTGAGTAATCATTTATGCCTTTCAGGTAACGACCATTCAGAGCACTTGGATGATCAAGAAGGGAATATAGACACTAGAAATTCTCCTTCGGCATTTCCTCTCAGTAGGGATGATGGCGTCTCTTATGAGGGAGAAAACAATGTTTATGAAGAAAGTGATGATAGCGATGATGATTATAGTAGCATTCAAAGACCCGCCTTTAGAGTTACAGGAGAGCCTGATTTTGATTCTGGTCCTCCTGAAGATGGGCTTGAGTATCTTAGGCGTGTCAGGTACCATTTTTTATCCGTGTCTAAAAGGGTTGCTCTTAGCCTATGGTAAAATGATATTATGAATGTTACGAAAATTAAAATGAATGCTTTATAGTCGATCTAGGATGATAAGTTGTGTCTGAAGCCTCTAACAAGTGGGTCCAGGAAAGATAGAGTGTCAATAGAACTGACTCCTACCTTGGGAGGTAGAATCTCAAGCCTCTACCTTCTCATAAAAAGTGTTAAGGGATAGCTTGGTATAGCATTCAATAACTTGATAAGCCCTCCTACTCCAACCTTTCCAAAGCACTTCCAAACCTTTATTGCGATGCCATTTAGACTACATGTTTTCGAGTGTTCATGTTCTTTTAATTGCACCCCTTACATTTGACAGCGTGTAGCTAAAGGCAGAGATGTAGCTGCAGCGGCTTTCCCTTGTCATCTGGGGTGGTGGTGGTGGGGGGCTATCATTTTATCTTTATCTCATTGTCAACATTGGTTGAGCATCGCTGTAATATGCTGCACCTGGTTTAGATCGTTACTCCTTGTCTCTCTCTGTCTTACTTTTTAACCATTTCTTTCTTCTTCCTCTGTCGTTACTTTTTGGTACAAGTCATTTAGGGCTTCTTCCAAGCTATAGTTTGGCCATAAATGGCTTCTGCTTTATTAACTTCTACCACTGTCTCTTAGCTCTAGTAACATTTAAAAAACAGTTATTTGGATTTGATCTAACCAATGGTCATAGTAAATTAATGAAACATCATTTATTAGTTTGCTTTGGTAATGAAATAAGTTATAAAAAAGAAATAAATTAATGAAAAATGATTTTGAGTTGGGTCGGTTGGGTTATGATCTACTACTGGATGGCCTTGCCATATAAAGCATCTAGTATGTCGACTACATTCACAGGAATAGGAAAAAGGGACATAGGTAGAGCATCTGGAACAATATTAATTAGAGTGACCCTCCCACCCAAAGACAAATATTGGCTTCTCCAATTTGTGTACTTCTTTTCACATTTTCCACCACCCCATTCCAAATATCTTTGGTTCTGCTTTTTGCCCCAGGAGGCATATGCCCAAATAAATAGTTGGTAACACTCCTATTTTGCCACCAAGAATATTCACCCGATCTTGGAGATTGCTCACTTCATTTACTGGATACGAGAAGCTTTCTTTCCGGTTAATGTGCAACCCTGATATGACTTGAAAGAGGATGAAGCCATCCAGTTTTAGAGAACAAGCCCATAGGAAAACCAAAAAAATGATTTCAATTGCGAACACATCTTATTCTGGTGATTAGTGAGCTTCTTACATGACTTGGCTCATCTGGTCGCACCAACTGTTTGAATTGACACCTTTCTATCCTCCTTAACTGCTATGGTTAGATACTCTTAGCTGAAGGGGGACATATCCACTGAGAATGTAAGTGCCTTTCTTTTCAGAAATCAATGCCCCCCCCCCCCCCCCCCCCCAAAGGATGGGATCACTTGCATTTGCTCTAATCTTTCTTCCTATTCTTTTTATTTTATCAAGTAAATATATTTTCATTGTTGACATGAATTCCAAAGCAAGTGTTACACCCAAAATAATTAGAGAACCTACAAAAGACATGAGTCTTTACAAACAACACCTGGTCTTCTATACAACAAGGAATTATTTCTTCCTATTCTAAATTATTTCTATTTGAGATTTGTTAATACCACATTGCATCATCACTTGAAGCATCTTGTCGATTATGAAAGAGAAAAGTGGAAGAGAACTTTTATTGATACTGATGACATAGGTTAAGCAAATAAAAAAAATAGGAAGGTTTTCCTAATCCTTGGGCAACCAATTTATTCAACCTGAATTGTGTACAACATCCGGTAAAATGATTACACTTTCTCTCTGCTGCCGTGAACTGCAAATATACTTATGTATTTGCTACAGTAGTTGTAATTTTGGGAACAATAATACTGGTAGAGTTGGTCAAGCATCTTGCATATTCTGTAGATGTTATCCCATCTCACTGAAGCTTCATGAAACTACGCATAATTACGACAACACTTTCCTACTAACAGCTTCATACTACAGGTGGAGTTTTTCGTTCTTTCAACCCAATTATACCATGCTTCACTGTTATAATCTGAAGTGTCACAAGACTTGTTGCAGGATATAGAATAATTTCTTCATTCCATCATTGGTAGCTCATCTATAATTGATTATCTTAAGTAAATGATTGGAAAAAGACCAAAGAAACAATAATCTGAGATAACTGTCCTACCTGAACTTTCACTAACTTTCTACCAGATTGTAAAAAGAAAAAAAAAAAGAAAAAAAAAAGAAAAAAAAAGGGGCCTCCCAGAATTCTTGGGGGAAGTTGGGCATTCCCTCACTTTCTGTTCCACTTTCATATCCCCTTTTTTCACATGCTCAAGCAGACTTATGTTAGAGCGTAAGTCAAGTTGGCAACGGCCTTCCTATGAACTTCGCCTTAATGTTATGTTTGTGTTGCGGTGGACTGCATATGCAAGTGTACGTAGTTATACAAGTGATATAGGATTTTGAGTCCAGATATCATACCCACATGGACTTGTGATTTAGCTATACTAAATTAACTTGATGCTAATTATTTATTCAAGTGATAAGATCCTGGTCATTATTTTGAATTAGCTGAACTGAAAATAAAAAGAGAATAACTAGTGAACAATTAACCAAATGAAGAGCAGATTTTACGTAATAATTAGATGAAATAGCTATAGGGCTATCGATTCGCTCTTATTGTGTTGAGTAATCACTTGTACTGATTACTTGAACTGACTTTTATTTTCTACCGAGTTAGTAGTTGCAGGTTGATATTACTTATTGAGTATCTTGCCGATAACTCTTTAGACTACTCGACTATCCCTTACGCCTATATGGTTATGGTCGTAAGCTAATAGTGAAGTGCATGTATATTTCTTTTGTATCAGCTGAGGAAGACTTAAAGGGTATATTTATATACACATCAACGTAATGATTCCCCTTCCCTAAGAGGTTCATGAACAAGCTCTACTTCCTTACGCTCACAAATTTCTCCTTCCTAGGCCAATTAATAAGTCACAAGCCACAAATAGTATTTGAAAGGTGATCAAACAATCAAATGATTAAGCTCAAGAAGAAGTAACCACACGAGTTGTAGCACAACGATAACTAGCTTAACAAGTCAATCCAAGTTCATACAACAACAATCCTGCAACTATCATAATCCTAGAAGGAGAAGTTTAGATCCACATAGACATGGATGAATCACAACAAATCATCCAAAGAAAGATGTAAAAATAATTAAATAAATTAATAAATAATAATAAAACCAAAATTCTTTGGCGCCATGGTGGTTCCTAGCTCTTCCTAGGTCAAAAGTTATTTAAAACCCATGCTTATGGACTATTTATAGTGTAGGAAAATTCATAGATGAAATAACTGAGTCCAATATATTTTAGGAAAATCAGGTTTTGGCTTGCTTGGCGCGACACGACTTGCTAAACACGGTACTCTGCTCCTGGGCAGTTGTCCAGTGTAGGGGTGTGCATCGGTCGGTTTGGTTCAATTTTATATATTATTGGTTCGGTTTATTGATTTTTGATTTTTAAATATGCTAAATCAGTAAGAACCCAATAAAATATTTTTTATCGGTTTTCGGTTTATCGGTTTTAAGTCCTTAATGGTTCGGTTTTCGATTTACCCGATAAGAATGATAATGATAATTTGCATTAACATAAACCAGATAGAGTACGAAGATTATGTTTATAAACTTGTAAAAGTTATAATTAGTTAGTTACAAATTAAAATACTAAAATGGATAACTAATCTTTTAAGTACAGTAAAGATTAAAATAGGTATAGTGTCCTACTAATATTTAATATTTACGAAGGGGTAATATAATAAATATCGGTTTACCCAATAACCCAATAGTAAAAGCCGATATCGAACTGATAACCCAATAATTTTTTTTCTAAAGCCATTAGAAACCCGATAACGTATTAACTCAATAACAATAAACCAATAACGTTTTTATCGGTTCGGTTTATCGGTCGGTTCGATTTTTGCACACCCCTAGTCCGGTGAACTAATATTTTACACATCCTTTTGCTATCTTTTGCTTTTATTTTCTTTTGGTTTTTGCATGTGTAATGATTAGACAATTATATGATATTATTTGAATTTCTCCATCTGCATGTGAGCCTTTTCTCCTCTTTCTATCGCTTTTGTTCACATTCTGATCCAATTCTTTTTATGATCAAATTGCTCTATTCCTACATTAAAAATGTAATATTAAGCACAAAAAGTATAATCAATGTTCAAAAGACCATTGCAATTACTAAAATTTGAGGCAAGTGGCTAAATGTATGTTTTTTTGGCCTCACATCAGTTTATATTGATTAGGAGCAGGGAAAAGGGGAGATACTGTTTCTTCTGTTAGGTGAATATTTCATCAACTTCCAATTACTTGTTATGGTTGCAAGAGGTGTAAAGGATTTTTTATTTCTGAATAAAAGGGAAGTAATGGACCTTTTAGTTTTTCATATGTCCAATTTCTAGGGGTTGAAGAAGCTAATGTGGAAGCTAATAAACCCTACACTTAAAATTCCATGCCTTAAATTTTCTAACCGAACAAGTAAAATAGACATCAGCACTCCTGTATCTGCTCATGTTGCTAGCTCATCCTATAAAAGAAAAAAATTATGACCTTGACTATGGCCGGTTTGGCTTCTCCAGAGATTTTAGCTCTGCTGCCAAATTAGCCATGCATACTTTCCTCTGCCACAGTAGGAGACTAGGCTACACATCTTTCATGTCCTGCAAAGGTGTTGTCACCCTCAAATGTTTTTCAGTCTTAATTTCTTGGTCACCAGTAACATACCTGATGTATTGTACCCTTATGCCCATGCATAATGTAGCTCTTATTCAAGTTAGAACTCATGATAACATTTGTTAGCTAAACTTTAAACACGACCTGGAACTTGGTGGATGTTTTTACAAGTTAGCTAGACATTGTATTTCAAAATTTCCTTATTTTCTGTAACCTGTTTGACTGGTCATGACGTGAAATTTGCGCTGAAATGCTATGGATGCTGAATTTGTCCTAGGTGGGAAGCATTACGGTTGCCCAAAGTGAAGATTGCGGCAGTGCAAGGGAGTAAACTAAACAAAGAACAAACATCTTATATGCCCCAAATTCCTGATATTGCTAAATGTCCAGAGCACTTATTGCCTCTCAAGGAGTGGGAGGAAGTATTCCTTGCTGATTTTTCAGAGCTAAGACTGGTATGTTCTACTCGTTTGTCTTGAAGTACTTTTAGTATTGGAAATGCAATAGCTTGAGTCATCAAAGTATCCTGTTACAAGCTTTGCTCCTTTCCCTTGAAAATATGATCAGAACTTAAAGTTGCATGATGAATGTGAGTTGGTGTCATTATTGGTTGGTTACTCATGACCCGAATTTGAGAAGGTTTGGAGTAGATAGTGCTCTTGACCTACTTCACCTGTGGTTTTTTTTTTTTAAAAAAGGACTTTGTGTTTTATTTCAGGCTTTGTCACGTTTGGAAGCTAATGTTGGAACTTCTAGCCAGCTGCATTCTGCAACCTTTGTTGATCAACCACACACTTCAGATGAGCTTCCTGAAAACATTGTTTCGGATAAGTTTGATGGTTTGTTGTCTGGAGAAGACGAGCCTTCCCTATCCGATGCTGGTGATGATCCTGCCCTAGAGAATCCCATACCAAAGTCTCCTTCTGATAGCCCTACCTTGTCTGTTATCTTACAAATGGATGCTGTTGCTCGAGCTTCAATGTTAAGGACGCGAATTACAGCTGTGCAAAGCATGAGAGCTCTTACAAGGACTGACTGCTTGTGGGTGTTTGCACTGTGCGCTGCAGTTGATACTCCTGTTGATGCTGATACATGTGCAGCCCTACGGTCATTACTCCGAAAATGTGCAAACTTGAGAGCTGACAAGTCCAAACTCGATAATGAAGTTGTTATGCTTAATATGTTGGTCACAATAACTGGCAGATATTTTGGACAGTCCGAACAATGACAATCTTTTCGCTTCATCAAAGAGCCTTGTTGGGGAGTTGAACAAAGTGTACTATCCAATTTTGTCACCTTACAGATTTCTTTGGCCATGGTCTTCCCATGATAACTTATAATCAAAACATAGAGTTGTATGTTCTTCATTTTTACACAAGAAGGAAGCCTCGAGTTCTGACTCCGTGCTTCCATCTTGTGCTTTGAATTTATGCTATTGGTGAAGTTACCGTTAATACACATTCTACCAAGTAGATTGTATTGGAATAAATAAAAATGCAATCAAATGTATTTTATCTAATAGCGGTGTAAGGATTTTATATTGAAAGCTAAATTGATACTATATATTTTATCTAGAACCAATCAATGAGTGAGATGAATGATTATTTGCTTCAGTATAATTTCAAAAATTGTGATCATATGAACAGATTCATTTAACTTGTGGATAGTTTGGCAGTTGGACAGAGTTATGCATATATTAGTAGTGTTAGGGTTTAGTGAAATAGGTATTAGTTTAAACGTCACTTTTTCAAGTGAAGTAAAATAGCCTGGATTTGCATATTTGTAGGCCATGCCAGGTGGCAGGTGCAAATCTGTAATTAAATTGTTCTTAGTTTTTAGTTTTTCCTTGTTCTTCACTCTCTTCTATAATTTAATTGTTCTGCGTTGCAAGGTCATCCTGATCCAATTGGGTTTGTCTTGAGGAGTGAAAAAAAGTAATCAACAGAAAATCAACCTAGTCATGATCTGGGAAAGAGGTGCGGCACCTTCTCTTCTCTTTTGTGATTTAAGGGAAATTTCATTTTAGTTTTGATTTTTTGGGGATAGAACGAGCAGATAATTCAAACATATCGCTATCATACCGCTTCTATGCAATAATTCACATACCACACAGAAGAGGTAATCCACAATTGGCATAAATAAGATTGATATGATAGAATTAGGGGTGTCAAATGACAAATGGGCAGGTTGAGTTGAAATTGAGAATGTTAGAATGAGTTGAAATAGAATTGAGTTGGGTTATGATACGCTCAGACTTGCTTTGGGCTCAAATGAGCTAAAATTCGGGTTGAGTCATGACTCACCCAATTTAATCCGCTCAATCTCAATAATTCTAACATATTATTATTTATTTTATAATCACAATTTTGAATTTCAACTCAAAATATAAAAATAAAAAGTTACAAATTAATAGACAAATGATAGAAAACATATATTATATCAATGCAAGTAAAGAGCCTTAGAACGGGTTGTAATTGGAAATTAAATTAGCCTCAATTGAAGATTCTTTTGATATGAGTTAAGATTTGAATAAGTTGATATTGAACCCAATCAAAATTATTTTGAGTGCAATCCATAAAACTTTGAAGGGTTACCCATATTTGGGCTCATTTTAATACCCTTAGATAGAATTATTCTTATCATTTTTATTGCTATTTAATTCATGTGTCAAGTTAACAATAGACAACTATTATTGAAGACGAGAGTAAATAAAATTGGAGTTAAAACAAACATTTAAAATACACATATCTATGAGAAAATTATTAAAAATATTCATAAATTTGACACAAGTTATTAGTTTTATTGCCAAACTATTGATAATTTTAAAAACACTCTTGTACTTGACTAACTAAACACTCTCAAACTATTACAAGTATCAAAAGTATTCTTAACACGATAAGAATTTAATAATATATTTCACTCTTGCTAAAATATTGGAATTATATTTAAATGCAGTTAAATAGAAAAGTACTTTTAATATTATCAATAATGGAAAATAAAATTAATACTTGGTGCCAAACAATTTTCCTGTAAATTTATAGGTTAGATTTTGAGTTCAAATTTGTTGGCGTACAAACTCTTTTCTCCCTCGCTGCTTTGCTTACCTGTTTATTTCGACCCAAATCAAAAACCCACCAACCCCTCTTGTCATCAGAAACGTAGAGAAGAAAAAGCATCAGGTAAATTCAACAAACATTAAGTAATAAGTAAATTATATTTAAAGGAAAAAGTTCATGAATTTCGGTTGCTGGCTACTATAATATTCAGAATGTCTTCATCTCTAATTTTATCTTTGGATCTGGGGTTTTTCAATATTTTTGTTTTGATAAATTGCAAAAGTTGCTTATATTGGGATGGCTATGGATGACAATTTATCAGGGGTAAGATTTTGAGTTTGAGCCACTTTTATTCCTTTAATTTTGAATCCAAGAGGTTTGTTTATATCACATTTAGTCACATTTGACAATTTTCCTTTTTTGTAGGTTCTATATTTAGCGCATTTCCTATCAGTTTCTGTCTGTCCTTGTTCTGCTGAAATGTGGTCATTTTAGGTGCTTCTCTAGGAGGAAATATTATTCGAAATGGATAACATATGTTTCTGCATCTTCTTTGGCAGAGAAAATATGTTTTGCTTGTTGCTGGATTTATACTTGTTTTCTGCTTCCATTTGTTATTGGCATAAATGTATATTAAGTTCAGTTTAGATGTCTTAGAGCAAGAATACTGCGTATATAGCTTTGAAAAGAAGATCATTCGATTTCATCTTTGATCAGTAGGGGTTTTTGATTTTGGTATGAAGATTTTCAAAGTAATAAAGAAATACTATGCAGTTTCACGGTGGAAATATCTTGGAATCAATTGGTTTATGTGTTAACACATGCATGCTATGATTAAATTGTATTAGCAATGAGCTATTCTTATGTTTGACTTACTTCACAGACACATGCACCTCCTTGTTCGGAAGGGCTAAAGACGATCTTTATTTGAGTAAAAGAGTAAGGATGAGAAGGTGGTTTTGTTGCACCTGCACAGTAGAGGAGTCTGATCCATCATATGAAAACGAGCTCCAGAAAAGCCCTAAGAACAATGCTGATGGTATGTTGATCTTTTCTGTGCTTATGCTACAATAGACGAAACGAAACAAAAGTTTATCTCCCATTTAATATTGCTAATAGTTATAATCTTACGTTAACTCTCTACCTGTCGGGACTGACTAGAGAAAAAAATTGTATTACATCGGAAATCCAATCAGTCCTATGATTATCCCATGTCGTCGTGCTCTGACCAGTGTCTTTAAAAGTACTAAGAGCTGCTATTGACAGAGAGGCCATTTCCGCAATGGTTATTCCTGCTTGGAGATCAGTCTCTTGATATATCCAGTCTTGTGCTATGAGTTCTTTTAGAGCCATTATGTGTTGCATGTCCTCGTTCAACGCTCACACTATTGTTATATGGAAGTTAGAAAGGTTGCAAATATATTTTCTTTGGGATGTGGTGGGGGACAAAGAAGCTTCACTTAGTCCAATAGGACACTATGAAATCTCCTAAACGCTGGGTAGTTCTTGGGTTGAGGATTTGAAGTTTTTAAATAAAGTACGTTCGGGTGTTGTGGAAATTTGGGGTGGAGGGAGAAGCTTTATAGAGAGGGGTGATCATGGATAAATATGTAGAAATGGAAGGGGATGGAGAACAAATAGGATCACTTTGCCTTTTGGGTGGAGGAGCTTTATGAAGGACTGGGAAGCTTTTAATGAGAACATTAATTTTAAGGTTGGGGATGGGAGTAAAGCTAGTTTTTAGGAGCAAAAAATGGTTTGGAGGTTTGATGCTTAAGGATGACTTCCCAAGTTAGTGTAGGTTTTTTTGCCAAAGGGATTTGTCTGTTCAACAAGTTAAGGGGATACAAAGGGATGGAACCTTTTGGGATTTGAGGTTCATAAGGAATTAGGATTGAGAGTTGACCTAGCTTCAGATAGTACTAGTTTTTACTTTAAAAGCAATGGAACTAGATCTTGCTTTGAATTGGGAGATTGAGAATAACTTAGTGTTTTCTATCCAATCCTTTTATGAGAAACTCATGGGTAGGGCGGATGAGAGTTTCCCATATGTTTTGGTTTGGATACCTAAGGTTCTGAGGAAAGTGTGTTTCTTCATGTGGTTAACTACAAGAGGTTGATCTTGATGACAGAGAATCTAAAAAAATCGAAACATTGTCTTTTTGAGTTGGTGTTTCCTTTGCAAGGAGGGGAGTGAGAACATAGATCATATTTAGTCATATTACAAATTAGCCATGAGGTTATGAGGTGATATCTTCGTATGGTTTGGCATTTCTTGGGTAATGCTAAGATACGGTGAAGTAGTTGATGTACAATTGGAGGAGCAGAGCTAGAAGAAGAAGGCACAAGGTGTGGAATGTAACTCCTCTTGCCCTAATGTGGGTCATTTCTAAAGAGAGAAACACGAGAGCTTTTGAAGGGAAAGAGATGTTCTTACTCAATTGAGAAGTATACTTCCATCCCTTATTTTCTTTTGGGTGTACCCATGTAGTTCCTGGTTGTATAGATGATTGGGTTTCTTTTGGAGAGAACCATATTTTGTAGGTTTCTCCTTTTCTTGGTTTACCTCTCATATTCAGCCAAGTTTGCTTATTATCAGTGAAATCTTTTACTTGATTAAAAAAGAGAACGCTAGACCAATAAAAAATGGGGGATGTTATATGTCGGTCAATTGAATTCGTAGATAATTCCTTGCATTTTGGTAGTCTGATAAGGATGTGAAATGAGCTCAACAAAGTATTCTCTGGTAAGAAGGTGCTTGGATTGTCTTTTTAAAAGTAACTTATGAACTAAAAGCTAAAACCTGTAAGTTGGGAATACCAACTTTATGCATTTAGCTTATTTTTGTACTTTTTTGGTCTAAAGGTAACAACAACAACAACAACAACATACTAGTGGAATCCCACAAGTGGAGTTTGGGGAGGGTAGAATGTACGCAGACCTTACCTCTACCTCATAGAGGTAGAGAGGCTGTTTCCTGGAAATCCTCGTCTCAAAAACCCATAAGCAGAATAAACTAGATATGAAAGACAAGGAAGAAAGAAAAGTAAATACACAAAGCGATTCGTGCTAAAAACACATGATGGTATGCAAATACAATAAAATTGACATATACAAGGTGAATAATGGCAACACAAGATATAAAGGCATGACTGACCTAATACCCTACTATACTCCATACCCTACACAAGCTATAAAGGCATGACTGACCTAAGTACTTAAAAATATTTTTTGTCTTCTTCAAACACCACAAAAAATAGAAAAGGAGCTTGAAAGCTAAACCACTTGCGATAAGCCAATCCAAACACCCTCTAAGTCCTTGTATGAGAAGTTCTTTGTTAGGGAAGAGGAGAGTTTATGATATGTTTTGGTCTAGATACCCGAGGTGCCAAGGAAGGTGTGTTTCTTCATGTGGTTAGCTACTATAGGAGTGATTTTGACGGTGGATAATCTTAGAAATGAATGGTTGTCTGCTTGAGTTCGTATTTTCTTTGCAAAGAGGAAGTTGGGAACGTGGATCATATTTTGTTACGTTGTGATTTAGCAATAAGGTTATTAGGGGATATATTCAGATGTTTTGGTGTTTCTAGGGTAATGCCAAAGTCTGTGAAGGAGTTGATGTTCAAATGGAAAAGTGGAGCTAAAAGAAGAAGACACAAGGCATAAAATGTTACTCCTCTCGCTCTAATGTGTATCATTTGGAAGAAAGGAAAAAGAGAGCCTTTGAAGGGGTGGAGATGATCTTTTCTCAATGGAGAAGTAGTCCTTGATCCCTTATTTTTTTGTATTAGAGGATTAGGTGTCTTTTGGAGAGAACCGAATTTTGTAGGTTTCTCCTTTTTGTTATATCTATTGTATATGGCCATGTTGGCCTTACTATTATCAATGAAATCTTTTACTTGATCAAAAAAGAACAAAATGAAATGAGCTTAAATGTAGTGAGGATTCATATAGCCCTTCCCTACTTGTTTTGGACTGAGGCGTAGTTGTTGTATACTTGCGCGATCTACTATTATAATGGGACAGGTTATAGGTTTTAATCCTTTCCCTTGATATGCACATCAGTGTATCAGAAAGGGACAAAAGCATCAGTTCCTGCCAAGGCTGAAGTGCAAAAACCAATACCAACTATAGAGGTCCCTGCGTTGTCTTTGGATGAACTGAAAGAGGAAACTGACAATTTTGGATCAAAAGCATTAATTGGTGAAGGATCTTATGGAAGAGTATACTATGCTAATCTAAACAATGGCAAAGCCGTGGCTGTGAAGAAGCTTGATGTTTCATCTGAGCCTGAGACTAATGATGACTTCCTGAGCCAGGTAACCGTATTGTCTTAATGTAATTTTTCCTTGTTCCTTCCATGTCCTTTTATACACAGACCCCACTGATCTTTGTTTTCTTTTTCCTCTTAAGGTATCTATGGTTTCAAAATTGAAGCATGAAAATCTGGTGGAGTTGCTTGGTTACTGTGTGGAAGGGAACCTTCGTGTGTTAGCATATGAGTTCGCAACAATGGGTTCCTTGCATGATATTCTGCATGGTATAAGAATATTTTATTTGAGTGAGATAGAAAATTATTAGATTAATGAGAAGGTGAATATATGATATATATGCTTTGTGATTGTATGTACACTTGCAGGCAGGAAAGGAGTACAAGGGGCACAACCTGGACCCACACTTGATTGGATGCAGCGGGTAAAAATTGCTGTTGATGCTGCAAGGGGCCTGGAGTATTTGCATGAAAAGGTCCAGCCTCCAAGAATACACAGGGATATTAGATCAAGCAATGTCCTTCTCTTTGAAGACTACAAAGCAAAAATTGCTGACTTTAATTTGTCTAATCAGTCTCCTGACATGGCTGCTCGTCTTCATTCTACACGAGTATTGGGAACATTTGGTTATCATGCACCAGAGTAATGTTTTGCACCTTACTCTTCTTTGACTAATCTTTACTTATCCAAGTGGACAAGTGGTCCTCTGTCTTCTTACATGTCAGTATACATGATGTTTAGTTTCTAATGTTTTTGATGCATTTGAATAATTCTAAATCTCATTGTTTCTTGCAACATGCTACTGAATTTTATATTCGTTTTAGGTCTCTAGATTGAGCTTCTTTCGATATAGGCATATCGTGGACCAGAAAAATCCAATTTAAATGCGAAAATGCAAAAACAAACTAGTGGAAATGAGTGTGATCTATAGGAACGGCGAAACACTACAATAAACATTATGTGTTTTGTGTCTTTAGCTAAGCATTTGAAACTGTTGTTCTGTAGGACAAACCGTAAGATGTCAGATTACTTTTGATATACATTCCTATATATGCACATGGACTCTCTCTCTCTCTCTCTCACACACACACACACACACATGTTATGTGTTAATTATGTGGAGGGTCTTGGCATCATGGTGTATTTGTTAGAAATGATATTCAATTTACATCTGCCAAAAGCTATATCTCTCATTTAAAATAATTAAAAGACTCATCATGGTGGTGTTCTCCAAGCTGTCTTCTTCCACTCTCAATCTTTGTGCTTTGACAATAAGGAGAAACTACTTGATATACTTTACTTATGTAGTGGTATATATCCCAACTTCTTGGTATCACCTATATAGATCTTCTTTTTTTTTAAAAAAAATAAAAATTAAGCCCTATCATTTGCCAAGTCTGCATGGATTCCGAGAGACTGTCGGTCTTTTGAACAACTTGTGACACAACATTATAATTGGAGGTCAATGCGGGATATGAGCAAACCATCTGGAGAGACCTCCTTACATTTTATCCTAAATATATGTGCTACTTGCACCTTCTAGATAATGTGATCGTTTTTTTAAATCTCATCTGCTCTTGCATAACTGCATATCCATCTTAGTATCTCGGTGCTGATCTTGTGGATGTGTTTGGTTTTAGCAGGCCAACATTCACTTCCATATAACATTGATGGTCTTGCAATTCTTTCATAAAACCTACTTTTTACTTTTGTAGGCAACTTTAAGTTGCATAATACTGCAAAATTTTGGGATAAAATTTTTACGAAAAGAGTATTAGTTTCATTTTGCAGTATTACTGAAAAAGAGTACCCCAATTATATTTTCCAATTGGAAAATGAAATTGGGGTACTCTTTTCTGTTTGTCGGGTACTTTTTTAGTACAACATTTAATAGCTTGGTAAGCCATCCTTTTTCAAACCTCTCCAAGAAACTTCCAAACCTTTACGGGATACTGTCTTCACCACATGCTTTCCTAGTCTTCATATTTTTCATGCTAGTTTTTATTTCTGTTGGTCTAATTCTACAAGTGTAGCTAAAGCTTTATTGTGCACAAATGTATTGAGATTCAAAAGTGTTTTTCTCATGATTTGAGTTGAACAATTATTAGAATAGCCTCTCCCTTGCTCTGTGATGATGAGATGAAGCATAAATAAGTAAAAGAAAGTTTCTAGATTTTTAATGTAATTTTTTTGATTTGCTGACACTTACTTTGAAAGGACAATTGAGGCACTGATTTTCTAGGTTTTGCCAAACTTTCTGTGACTTTATAGCAGTTAATTTGAGGGTTTCCTTCATCTTCAGATGGTTTAGTGTGTCTTTGGGCAATGCTGAGATATGTAAAGGAGTTGATGTTCAGTTGGAAGAGTGGAACTAGGAGAAGAAGACACAGGGATTGGAATGTTACTCCTCTTACTCTAATGTGGTTCATTTGGAAATAGAGAAATAGGAGAAATTGAACTGTGCTCAATCGAGGAGTAGTTTTCAATCCCTTATAGTTTTTTGGTGCACCCATGTAGTTCCTGTTTGTGTAGAGAATCGAGTGACATTCGGAGTGAGTCACATATTGTAGGTTTCTCCTTTTGATATGCTTCATGCGTATGGCCAAGTGGTGTTGATATCATCAATGAAATACTTTTTGACTGATAAAAAAGGGTTTCCTTCATCTTATGAAGACTAACCACAGAGGTCTTACTTGAGCCAAGCGAAAGTTCATGAGCTAGTGAAAGGCAAGATATGGTCCAGAAAGCCCGAAGATAAATAAGTTGAATTCTGGCTTGTGAAAGATGAGAAGTTTTGGGAAATTGAAAAAAACTCACTTTGGTAAGACTCTAGAATGGACCTATTTTCCCATGGATAGTCCTTTTTAGGTCCTGTTAGGAAATTATGTCCAACTTAGCTCATTTCTATTTGCCTTGGTGATGGATGAATTGATGCGACATATTCAAGGTGAAGTGTCATGATGTATGTTATTTACTGGTGACATAATATTGATTGACGATACTTGCAATAGAGTTAGTGTTAGGTAGTAGGTGTGGAGACGAACGTTGGAGTCTAAAGGTTTCAAGTTGAATAGGACTAAAACAAAATATTTGGAGTGCAATTCAGTGATGTTACACATGAGGTAGGGGAGTGTTTTAAGTATCTTGAGTCCTTTTATCCAAGGAAATGAGGAGATCAACTATGACATCACACAATATTGGTGCAATGTGGATGAAATGGAGATTTGCCTTTAGAATTTTGTGTGAGAAGAAGGTAGCACTAGAACTTTTAGTAAATTTACAGAGTGGTGGTTATATCGACATTATTCTATGGAGTGGAGTGTTGGCCCGCCAATAATTTTCATGTTAAGTTGCTGAAATGAAGATCCTAAGATGGATGTGTGGGTACATTAGGAGTGGGCATAATATTGTTGGACTCTACTCCTCTCCTCGAGCTTGCTCCGCTTTGTGTCCAAGATAAGATTAGGAATAAGGATATTCTGACAAGGTGGAAGTGACCTCCCTGATGGACAACATAAAGGAAGCGGGTTGAGATGGTTTGGGAATGTGAAGAGAAGATGCGCAGATGCCCCATTTAGAAGGTGTGAGAGATTGGATACAGTGGGTATGAGGAGAGGAAAAAGTAGGCCAAAGAAGTATTATAGAGAGGTGAGTAGATGAGAAGTGACACAAATTCGGTTTACCTAGGATACGACCTTAAATAGGAGGATATGGAGGTTGCAAATTTGGTTATGGAGGTTTAAGCATAAAGAATCTTTAACAAGCTTTTGTTTTTTTGTCTTTCTATAGCAATACCATTTGTTAGGTTCTGTTCTATGAAATTGCCTGAATTTGAAGTTTTTAGGAGGTTTTCTTCAGATCAATAGTCGTCTACTAAGGTACCTAAAGTTTTGGTACAAAGCCTAATGACTGATATGAGATTTTAACTTGTTGCGCGTTGTGTCACATCCTATTTAAATCAAGTCTATGTTACATTGTTTCTGCTGTTTATTAGTGGCAAAATTCTTAGACATTTATTGTTTTGGGGAGCTTTATCTCAACCCAACTCTCTAAAAAATGTTTACAGATATGCAATGACAGGGCAATTGACCCAAAAGAGTGATGTATATAGCTTTGGGGTGGTTCTTCTTGAACTTTTGACAGGAAGAAAACCTGTAGATCATACAATGCCTCGTGGACAACAGAGCTTAGTTACTTGGGTGAGCATTGCATTTTGTACAAAATGACTTGTTTATTTCTTGTGTTTCTTCTCATTTTCTGTCCCTTCCCCTAATTTGTTTTAGTAACGATTATTTTCCATGCTTAATTATATCTTCGTAAAGTGTAGGCTACTCCTAGATTAAGTGAAGATAAGGTTAAGCAATGCATCGATCCAAAGCTGAAAGAAGTTCCTGGAAAAGGAGTTGCTAAGGTTTCTCCCATTCCCCCTCTCTGACATCATTTCTTTTCTGCTTTTCTATTGGTAGAAGCCCCCCACCCCACCCCACACACACGCGCGTGCACACGCACGAAAAAAAAATCGCCTGAAAGATCATAAAAGTCTCAACAAGTCTATTGGTAATTTTTTTTTCTGGTTTGCTTAATTCAGTTGGCAGCTGTTGCAGCACTGTGCGTACAGTATGAGGCTGAGTTCCGTCCTAATATGAGTATTGTTGTTAAAGCTCTTCAACCTCTGTTGAAGGCACCTGCTCCTGCTCCCGAGTCATAGTGGCTCTAGTTTCATTTGCTCATTTCATATCCAGTTTAGTTTGATCACACAAAGATTTCTTCATCTGGATAAAGATCATTTTTTCATTCCCCCCCCCCCCCCCCCCCGCCCTTTTTTGTGTCTGGTTTGTTCAGTCTATTGCGTGTCATGTTAAGCATGGGAATGTTTTAGAGGGTTACGGTAAAATTGGGTTGGGCTAGTCTTGCTTTTTCTTCTTTTCCTTTTGTTGTCTATCAGCATATCAACGGGTATCATAATGTATTTTTATGAATTGAATGACGAATATTTTGTTAGACCGTTTAATCTTAACAGTAGTTAGACCATCTCGGGCCACTCTATTTTACTCACTATTCTCTATATTTGAAAAGTAAAATAGAGAGTAGGATCTGCAATCACATTCTAAATTGCTCTCTACTTTTCATTCACAGAGGTTTGAAGAACTACTATTCAGACACTATTTTACTTTTTGATGATTTAAATACTGTTTCTATTTTATAAGGCCATTTGAATACAATAATCTAAAACTATATTATTGATAAGTATACTACTTTAGTTTCGAAATAATATTTTTTTTTTCAAATTTTCGTCACTTCAAGTGTGTTTTTTAATATTTGTAATAATTTTTAAACATAATATAACATTTGAAAGTACATTATTAACAAGTATACTACTTTCATCTCGAATTAATGATTTTCTAATTTGTTTTTTAAAAATTTATCACTTTAAATATTGTAATTTAAAACAATATTTATTTTTTACTAAGTAAAGAATGCACAAAATATTAATAAGTGAAAAATTATTAAACTACACTCTTAATAACATGTAGCATCAAAATTCGTGGGCTAACACTCACAGAAAATTATCGAATTCGTCTATTTCCTATTTCTTGGCCCATAAAATCCTACCAGGCCTTCGCTAATGTCGTTCGGCCACTTGGGCCTCTTGCCGGGCTCATTGTGGACTCATCCGTATGATTTTTTGGGAATCTTGTGTTGAATCTCCATGCAGCCTCAAAATTCGTGGGCTAACACCCACAGAAAACTATCGAAATCGCTTGTTTCCTGTTCCTTGGCCCATAAAATGCTACTAGGCCTCCGCCAACGCCACCGGGCCACCTAAGCCTCTTGCCGGGCTCGTTGCGGACTCACCCGTATGATTTTTCGGGAATCTTGCGTTGAACCCCATGCAGCCCCAAATTTAGTGGGCTAACACACAAAGAACTGCCGAAATCGTCTGTTTCCAATTCCTTGGCCCATAAAATCCTACCAAACTTCCACCAAAGTCGCAGGGCCACTTGGGCCTCTTGCTGAGCTCGTTGCGAATCCACCCATATGATTTTTCAAGAATCCTGTGCCATACCACAGTGCAGTCTAGAAATCCGTAGGCTAACACCCATAAAAAACTGTCGAAATCATCTGTTTCCGGTTCCTTGACCCATAAAATCCTACCAGATCTCTGCCAACATTGCCGGGCCACCTGGGCCTCTTGGTGGGTCCGCAAGTGGGTCTCTTGCCGGGCCCATTATGGACCCATCGTATGATTTTTCAGGAATCTTGCACTGGACCCCATACAACCCCAAAATCTGCCGAAATCGTCTGTTTCCTGTTCCTTGACCTATAAAGTCCTACCAAGCTTTCGCCAACACCGCTAGGCCACCTAGGCCTCCTGTCGGGCTCATTGCAGACACACCTGTATGATTTTTCAGGAATCTTGCGGCGGACTCCCATGCAACCCCAAAATCCGTACTAACACCCACAGAAAACGGTCGAAATCCGCTTGTTTCTTGTTCCTTGGCCCAAAATATCCTAACAGGCCTTCGCCAATGCCGTCGGGCCACCTATGCCTCTTGCCGGGCTCGTTATGAACCCACCCGTATGATTTTTCAAAAATTTTGCGGGGACTCCCATGCAGCTCCAAAATCAGTGGGCTAACACCCACAGAGAACGACGAAAATCACCTATTTCCTATTTCTTGGCCCATAAAATCCTACCAGGCCCCTGCCAACGCCATCAGGCCACCTGGGCCGCTTGTCGAGCTCGTTGCTGATCCACTGGTGTGATTTTTCAGGAATCTTTGACCGGAACCCCAAGTAGCGCCAGAATCCGTGGGCTAACACCCACAGAAAATGATCGAAATCGCCTGTTACGCTTTCCTTAGGCCATAAAATCCTACCACGCCCCCGCCAACGCCGCTGGGCCACCTGGGCCGCTTGTCGGGCAAGTTTACGACCCACCCGTGTGATTATTCGGGAATCTTTGACCGGAACCCCAGGCAGTGCCAAAATCTGTGGGCTAACACCCACGGAAAATGGCCGAAATCGCTTGTTTCGCCTTCCTTAAGCCATAAAATCCTATCAGGCCCCCGTCAATGCTGTCGGGCCACCTGGGCCGCTTGCCGGGCTCGTTGCTGACCCACCCGCGTGATTTTTCGGGATTATTTGCCAGGAACCTCAGGCAGCGCTAGAATCCGTGGGCTGACACCCACGGATAATGGCCGAAATCGCCTGTTTCACTTTCCTTAGGCCATAAAATCCTACCAGGCCCCCGCTAACGCCGCCGGGCCACTTCGGCCGCTTGCACGGCTCGTCCCTGACCCACTCGTGTGATTTTTCGGGAAATTTTGACCGGAACCCCAAGCAGCGCCAGAATCCATGGGCTAACACCCACGAAAAATGGCCAAAATTGCCTGTTTCGCTTTTCTTGGGCCATAAAATCTTACCAGCCCCCTGTCAATGCCGCCGGGACAGCTAGTCCGCTTGCCGGGGCTCGTCCCTGACCCACCCATGTTATTTTTCAGGAATCTTTGCTCGGAACCCCAGGCAGCGCCAAAATCCGTGGGCTAACACCCACGAAAAATGGCCAAAATCGCTTGTTTCGCCTTTCTTGGGCCATAAAATCCTACCAGGCCCCCGCCAGTGCCGCCGAGTGACCTGGGCCTCTTGCCGTGCTCGTCCCCGATCCACCCGTATGATTTTACAAGAATCTTTTCTCGGAACCCTAGGCAGCATCAGAATCCGTGGGCTAACACCGACAGAAAATGGCCAAAATCGCCTGTTTCACCTTCCTTGGGCCATAAAATCCTAGTAGGCCTCATTCAACGCCGCCGGTCTACCTAAGCCGCTTGTCGGGCTCGTACTGTCCTACTCGTGTAGTTTTTCAGGAATCTTTGCCCAAAACCCCAGGCAGCGCCAGAATCCGTGGGCTAACACCCATGGAAAATGGGCAAAATCGCTTATTTCGCCTTCCTTGGGCCATAAAATCCTACTAGGCCCACTCCAATGCCATCGGGCCACCTGGGACGCTTATCGGACTCGTCCCCGACCCACCCATGTGATTTTTCAGGAATCTTTGCCCGGAACCCCAGGCAGCGCTAGAATCCAAGGGCTAACACCAACGGAAAATAGCCAAAATCGCCTGTTTCGCCTTCTTTGGGCCATAAAATCCTACCAGGCCCCATAAACGCCGCTAGGGCACCTGGACCGGTTGCCGAGCTCTTCCCTGACCCACCCTGTGATTTTTCATGAATCTTTTCCCATAACCCCTGGAAGCGCCAGAATCCGTGGGCTGAAAATGGCCGAAATTGCCTGTTTCGCATTCCTTGGGCCATAAAATCCTACCAGGCCCCTACCAACGCCGTCGGGCCACCTGGGCCGCCTGCCGGGATCGTCCCCGACCCAACTATGTGATTTTTCATGAATCTTTGCTCGGAACCCTAGGCAGCGCCAGAATCCATAGGCTAACACCCACGGAAAATGGCCGAAATCGCCTGTTTTGCCTTCCTTGGGCCATAAAATCCTACCAGGCCCCCGCCAACGCCGCCGGGACACCTAGTCCGCTTGCCGGGCTCAGCCCCGACCCACCCATGTGATTTTTCAAAAATTTTGCCCCGGACCCCAGACAGCGCTAGGATCCGTGGGCTAATACCCACAGAAAATGGCTGAAATCTCCTGTTTTTTGCCTTCCTTGGGCTATAAAATCATACCAGCCCCCGACAACACCGCCAGGCCACCTGGGCCGCTTGTCGGGCTTGTCCCCGACCCACCCGTGTAATTTTTCACAAATTTTTGCTCGTAACCCAGGCAGCCCAGAATCCGTGGGCTAACACCCACGGAAAATGGCCAAAATCGCCTGTTTCGCCTTCCTTAGGCCATAAAATCCTACTAGGCACCCGCCAACACCGCCGGCGCACCTGGGCCACTTTCCAACCTCATCCTCGACCCACCAGTGTGTGTTTTCAGGAATCTTTTCTTGGAACCCCAAGCAGCGCCAGAATCCGTGGGCTAACAAATACGGAAAATGGCCAAAATCGCCTGTTTCGCCTTCCTTGGGCCATAAAATCCTACCAAGCCCCCGCCAACACCGCCAGGCCACCTTGGCCGCTTGCCGGGATTATCCCCGACCCGCCCGTGTGATTTTTCAGGAATATTTGCCCGAAATCCCATGCAACGCCAGAATCCGTGGGCTAACACCTACGAAAAATGGCCAAAATCGTCTGTTTCGCCTTTCTTGGGCCATAAAATCCTACCAGGCCCCCGCCAACGCCGTCGGGAAACCTGGCCGCTTTACAGGCTCGTCCCCAACCCACCTATATGATTTTTCAGGAATCTTTGCCTTGAAACCCAGGCAGCGCCAGAATCCGTTGGCTAACATCTACGGAAAATGGCTGAAATCGCCTGTTTCGCATTCCTTGGGCTATAAAATCCTACCAGGCCCCCACCAGCGCCGCCGGAACACTTGGGCCGCTTGCCGGGCTCGTCCCATACCCACCCGTGTCATTTTTCAGGAATCTTTGCCAGGAACCCCAGGCAGCGCCAGAATCCGTGGGCTAACACCCACGGAAAATGGCCAAAATCTCCTGTTTCGCCTTCCTTGGGCAATAAAATCCTACCAAGCCCCCGCCAATGCCGCCGGGCCACCTGGGCCGTTTGTTGGGCTCGTCCCTAACCTACTTGTGTGATTTTTTTGGAATCTTTGTTCGGAATTCCAGGCCGTGCTAGAATCTATGGGCTAACACCCATGAAAAATGGCTAAAATCGCCTGTTTTGCCTTCCTTGGGCCATAAAATCCTAACAGGCCCCAGCCAACGCTGTCGGGACACCTGGGCCGCTTATCGGGATCGTCCCCTATTGAACCATGTTATTTTTGAAGAATCTTTGCCCGGAACCTAGGCAACGCCAGAATCCATAGGCTAACGCCCATGGAAAATGGCCAAAATCGCTTATTTCGCCTTTCTTGGGCCATAAAATCCTACCAGGCCCCCACTAATGCCGCTGGGCAACCTGGGCCACTTGCCGAGCTCGTCCCCGGCCGACCTGTTTGATTTTTCAGGAATCTTTGCCCGGAACACCAGACAGCGCCAGAATCCATAGGCTAACGCCCACGAAAAATGGCCAAAATCGCTTATTTCGCCTTCCTTGGGCCATAAAATCCTACCAGGCCCCCACCAATGTCGTCGGGCCAACTAGGCTGCTTGTCGAGCTCGTCCTCGACCCACTCATATAATTTTTTGGGAATCTTTACTCGGAACACCAGTCAGCGCCAGAGTCTGTGGACTAACACCCATGGAAAATGGTCGAAATCACCTGTTTCGCCTTCCTTGGGCCATAAAATTCTCCTAGGCCCCCGCCAAAGTCGCCAGGCCACCCGGGCCGCTTGGCTGGTTCATCCCCCATCCACTCTTATGATTTTTCGGGAATCTTTTCCCGGAATCAACATGCAAAACCTTGATTTTTATAATGATATTTTTATTTAATGCATGAAAACCCATCTATCTCAACATCAAACAATGTATAATCCAAAAACCATGATCATCAACCTCATTAGGGTTCATGAAAAAGTATTCCAGAACGACGACTCCAATAATATAAGAAATAAAAATAACAATAATCTCAATGCATGAATATATCTAACTCAATGGAAGAAGAATTAACTCATTTAAAATTCAAGAATTAAGGTGAAACTCTAGTCGAACTCAATTATGAAGAATAAATATGTGGTGTGTGGATGAACTCAATTCAACGCTATGAGTAGCTTTACATACCTCTAAGATTTGTATTTCGGAATAGCTTGGAATAACTCACAAGATTCTCTTCTTGAAACTCTAATTTTTCCTTTTCTTCTTAACCCTAGTTTTTAAGATGAATTAGCATAAATGATTGAAAATTCATGCTTATGAGCTAATATAGGATAAAAAACGGCCTCAAAACGGTAGAGATTTTAGTCTAAGATGGGTGAAAAAGGACTAGAATTCCCTTGTTTTTAAAAGTGATCGTCAAGTACAGTGATGGAGCAAGTTTATGATGCAAACTTGTTCCATTTCAGTTCATTTTTTAAGGTTAACTTAAAACGCGTTCACAAACTATTTTTTTTATAAAAATTGACACATAAATCGCATTTGTTGAACTTTATATGTATTTTATGTAAATTGCACTTGTGCAATGCATTTTATGAATAAAACTAAAAAATAAACTAATACAGAGCAGGTCCGCATTGCGGACCTGTCACGTACCCTTCTGGTTTTGCAATTTTTCTCCGAAAAATTATCTTTTGATCCGGTTGACTTAAAATTCAACTGAGATCATTTTCTTACATAATTTTTTGTACTGGTCGTGATTCCGAACTATGATATACCGAAAAGTTTGGGAACATGCGTTATGCAGGCATTCTCTCATCTAGGGATATTTTGGTAATTTTTCAGAATGTAACAAGTAAAAAATAATTAATAAAAGTAAAAATATTTCATAATAATTTCTTAAGATTATGTGTTTATATTATAAAATTTTAAAATTATAATTTAGAAAAACATTTAGAGAATAAGCGATATATACATAATTACATAAACGTAACCTCTGAACTTTGTTTTAACTGTCATTTACACTCTTCAACTTCAAGCGTGCATAAGTAGACATTTAAACTTTTGTCAAGTTAAACAAGTAGACACACGCATTCTACATGAAAATTCGTGTGAGATACACTTGAACAGGTTAATTAGCCATATAGAAAATATATCATACTATATGTAGGAGACATATGTCTGCTTGTTCAATTTTATACAATCTTGAAAGCTTTGTTGTGCTCATTCATAAGTTGGAGAGAATAAATGTCAATTGAGCCAAATTAATGACCATATTAATGCATTATGCCTAAGAGATAAGTGGTACTAAAATATGCATGCACATAATATATTTTGTACATAAATGTATGTAATATTAAAATTTAGAATCATAAAAAAATAACATTAAATTTTGCAATAAACTTTTAACTTATAAGGCTAATGAAGTTAAATAAATCTATTAATACAAAGGTTAAAAACAAGATATTTATATATAATATAAACATATTACTCCTTTCGTCTCATTTTATTTGACATCTTTTGACTTGACATGGTATTTTGAGAAAAAACGTGAAAACTTTTAAAACTACTAATCTAAAACAATCCTTAGATATTTATGTGGCTGAGAATTCTTTTTGGGACAGACTTAAAAGAAAAAAATGTCACATAAAATGGGACAGAGAAAGTATATAGATGGAGGATTAGAAAAGAAAAGGGATTTAGGGGTGCGATCCCGCTGACCAAATCAGCCTGTACCAGATTTTAGCTAATTTCAAGTATCTTGATGAGGGTAATCAAAACTTGTTAAGAGTTTGATATACACAAACAAACTATGTAGCCATACCAAATCTGATGTTCCAGATTCAATGACACAGTCGAAATTTCATACGAGGTCATTACGAATAAATAAACTTAGCATATGATAATGGAAAAATAATA
>JAABOM020000110.1:27709083-27730569 GCA_011800125.2 Solanum clarkiae
ATAAAACTAAGCTAATTTTACACATAATCAAATAATCATTTGAGGCTTTCAAATATATATATATAATAATAATAATAATAATAAATTATTGAAACTCTTTTTATAAATATAAAATAAATAAATTATTTAAAATTCAAAAGAATTGTTGGAATTAGTTTTCGTATCTGCTTTTTAAACTTTTAACTATATTACATTTTTTTATTAGCATAGTTTAAAAAATAATTTTTAATTTCCATACCTAAATATTTGTTTTTAAAAAAAAGAAATGTGTCAAATCGCAATGATTTAGACAAGAGGGAGTACTATTTCTATTTGGAAAAATAATAAAAACCGGACAAACAATAATATTGTTACACGAATGCAATATTACAATGGGCAGTGGGGTTTCAAAGCAACGAGGTTTTTATCTTAAGACGGATTACGAAGTAAACCGCCACCTTTTTCTCTAATATCCGACTTAAAAAAATCTTTACCACATTTTCCTATTACTTAAAAAAATCTGCACCACATTTTTCAATTTAAAATTATTTTTAAATATTTATCTCATTGAGAATTATGTAACAAAAAACTTTTAATAATAAATATTTTCTAATTAGAGTAAAATGATATTTGATATTTGACATTTTCTACTTTTTGATTTGTCTCAAAAATGAAAGAGTGTCACATGAAATGAATGTAATCTTACTCTAATTGAAAATAATGATAAATAGTTTCTAATTAGAGTAAAATAATATTTGACATTTGACATTTTCTACTTTTTGATTTATCTCAAAAATGAAAGAGTGTCACATGAAATGAATGTAATCTTACCCTAATTGAAAATAATGATAAATAATTTCTAATTAGAGTAAAATAATATTTGACATTTGACATTTTCTACTTTTTGATTTGTCTCAAAAATGAAAGAGTGTCACATGAAATGAATGTAATCTTACTCTAATTGAAAATAATTTATTTTTTAAATTTTTATTTATTTATTTCAATCATACAAATATCTAAGAATAATTTTTAATTATAAATTTTGAAAGATTTTTTTTTAAATATTATGTCAAATTAAAATTTATCATATAAAATAAAATAAGATGGAAAAGTAATATTTTTTTGAGACAGATTAAAAAGGAAAAGTTGTTAGCAATGGTGGATAAAAAGGAAAATGGACAATTAAAACAAAGGAACAGAGTAATATTACTTTTCTTTATATTAGAATTATACATGTACCCATTTTCTCATACTGCTCTTTGATTTAGTCCAGTAGTGTTTGTGTTTGTTAGAATTGTTTGTGGAAAAATGTCGAATCCAAAATTCCAAAGATTACCTAGTATGAGGGAGAGAGTTGAGGATACTCTCTCTGCTCACCGTAATCAACTCGTTGCTCTTCTATCCAGGTACGAAAAATATAATATAGCGCTGTATTTTTCTTTGATCATACATAGATTTATGTGTTCTTGAAACCTTAGTGATCTTTGAGTTGATTTCTCGTACGTTCACTTAATTAATAGTTATTATTATTTCAGAAAGTCATGTTGTACCAACTCCATGATTTATGTTCCGACTTGTTACATTTTTTGATTTATGAGTTCAAGATTAGTATTTATTGAAATTTTGGTAATTTTTTTACATTTCTGTGTTAGTTGTTGAACTTGTAGTTTGTCAGATCCATACAATACACTTTTAGTTAATTGATTATATTATGACTAAGCTTAATTTGGTTTATTTTGAATGGTTTATGGGTTCGACTAGTATATGCTTGCTGAGCTTGACTACAGGCGAAGCGAAGCCAAAATTTGAAGTTTATGGGTTCGAGATTTTGGTTTGTTTAACTTGTTGGTTGTAAATTAATATTTTTACGTATTCATTACATTTCTTAAGATAAATATGGAATTTGGACAAAAGTTACTGAGTTCGAACAAAACAGTGAATGCAATTGATTTGGTGATTTATAGCTCAGTATTAATATATTGGAGAAAATTCAAGGGCTTTTTTGTTTGTTTGTTTGTTTGTTTTCCTAGTTTTAGTGATTCATCTATGTGTGTATGTGTATTTGTTGCTTTGAAGATACGTAGCACAGGGGAAGGGGATATTGCAACCTCACCACTTAATTGATGAGTTCGACAATGCTGTTTGTGATGACACTGCTTGTGTGAAGCTCAAAGAAGGTCCCTTTTATGAAGTCTTGAAATCAGCGCAGGTATATTCACCAATCAGGACATTAAACATAACAAATTTGATAATGAACCGGCATTCTTGTCTGTTTGTTGCCTTAACGAGAGTGATTTTCTTTTTTGTCTTAACTTGAAAACGCACTTAAAAAATCCTTTGTTCATTTGTAAAACCTCATGCTTTATTATTTAAGAAGAGAGACTTTGAAGAGTCTGTCCAAGATTGAAGAAATAAAATGTAAAACATGGTGTTTGTTTTATCTTTAAAGAATCAACTTTGCGATTTTCTGCTCATCCATTTGCAGAGGCGGATTCAGAATTTAAACTTGATGCGTTCAACCTTTAAATCTTTTCCTTGAGTCCATCTCACTTTTGAAATTATGGGATCATGTTTTAGTGTTTGTTGAAAATATTCTCAAATTTCTACATGTAAATTTAAGCTCCGTGATGAAAATATTGGGTTCAGTTGAACTCAATAAACCAGGTTGTACCTGCCTCTCTCTCCATGGCTCCACTTCTTCATGTGATGACTAATACACACTCGTTTTGATGTTTGCATAAGTTGCTTAATATAAGAGCAGCTTTTGACCAAATTTCTTGTTCATTTTGCTGACAAGTAGTTTGTGTGCTGTTAATGCTTTCGCCTTTTTGTCAAAGTAGGAAGCCATTGTGCTCCCACCATTTGTTGCTATAGCAGTTCGTCCAAGGCCAGGTGTTTGGGAATACGTTCGTGTGAATGTATATGATCTGAGTGTTGAACAACTGACTATTCCTGAATATCTTCGTTTCAAGGAAGAACTTGTGGATGGAGAGTAAGTTCTTTGTTTATCTCTATCAGAATATGAGACATAGATCCGAACTTACAGAAGTTGAATATCTTTACTAAATTTGTTGATTTTAAATATACGTAGGGGTAATGGTCTCTTTGTGCTTGAGCTGGATTTTGAGCCATTTAATGCATCAGTTCCTCGTCCATCACGATCATCATCCATTGGCAATGGAGTCCAATTCCTCAATCGGCATTTGTCCTCAAGTATGTTCCGCAGCAAAGAATCTCTGGAACCATTACTTGATTTCCTTAGAGGACACAATCATAAAGGGCATGTAAGTACCATGAGCAGTTTTTCTGTTGTAAATGTCTGCTTGTCCCTGATTGTCTACCACTCACATCTTTTGGTTCATGCAACCATTATAAGATGTGTAGAGCCTAGTTTGAATTTCACCATAAACAAACTACTCCCTCCGTCTAATTTTACTTGTCCAATATTGACTTGGCACATTCCTTAAGGAGTAATAAATAGATTGACTTGGCACAATTTACCATGACACAATCATAGTAGTCGTGTCTTCTTATCATGTGATTGTCATTATCCATTCTATATTTGTTACTTTTATCGTATTTACATACTATCATTTGCTTTTCATTTTAGTCGTTTTCCGTTTTTCATTCTTTCCCCTTTTTTTCCATATTTAGTAGTTTCTGCTTATGGGGCTCGATTTTGAGACGAGGGTTTTCTGGAAACAGTCTCTCTATCTCTTGGAGATAGCGGTAAGATCTGCGTACATTTTATCCTCCCCGGACACCACTTGTGGGATTCAACTGGGTATGTTGTTGTCGTCGTTGTACTTTTGAACATAATAAATTCAATGTTGTATGAAATGACTATAGTTAATAATAAGGGTTAATTAGGAAGTAAATGATGAATTATCTCTTTTTTTTAAAACTGGACAAGTAAAAGTGGGCATTCATTTTTTGTATAATGGACAAGTAAATCTGCTATTTATTTGTTTTGCTGGTTGAAGAACACCATTACTTTTTATTTTTCTGACTTGACGGATGATAGTTTATGTAACAGTTGACACTTTGGAATAATATTTGTGTCATTTGAAAGTGCTTGATGTATTACTACTTCTATTTGTAAGAAAGATTGTCTATCTATGCAGGTCTTGATGTTGAATGAACGTATACACCTAGTCTCCAGGCTGGAGTCCGCTCTCAATAAAGCAGATGATTTTCTCTCGAAGTTACCTCCAGATACAACCTATAATGAGTTTGAATATGCGTGAGTTTGTAAATGTTTGTTTGTTTTCTTATAATTATATGTAATTGGTCAAGAAAATTGAAAGATATAGGACTCGAAATCTTGTTTATGGAACCACGTGCATGCAGGTTGCAAGAAATGGGCTTTGAGAAAGGTTGGGGTGATACTGCAAAACGTGTTTTGGAAACGATGCATCTGCTTTCTGACATTCTTCAGGCTCCTGATCCTGCAACCTTGGAGACTTTTCTTGGTAGATTACCAATGGTGTTCAATGTTGTCATATTATCTCCTCATGGATACTTTGGCCAAGCAAATGTCTTGGGTTTGCCGGACACGGGTGGACAGGTAATAACAAGGACAAAGATCTTGTATTATGTAAAGCTCGTTTGCATACACCTCCAGTTTTTTTGGGATATTCCTGTTAAACGTTTTTCTATCATCTAGTTCCTCTTTCCCATAATCATTGTCACCTAGTTTTTCTCTATAATCTAAAAAGTGGAAAATAAGAACACTCATGTTCAATTGACCCCTTACTTTGCTAAAAGATTGGCTTTGGAATGTAAATAAATAGTTTGGAGTAGTGACAAAATATGTAGAGGGAGACCGAAGAAGTATTAAGGAGAGGTGATTAGACACTATAGGATACAATATAGCTTAACGATGACCTTACATAGGAGGTTGTGATGGACATGGATTAGGGTAGAAGGTTAATAGGTAGGAGTGTGTAGTCTTATTGTCTGTCCATACTAGTAGTTGTAGTATTGTTCTTGGCAGTTTCTTATCTTTTGATTTCTGGTACTATTTGTTGGTTCTTGTACTAATTATTGTTTTTGTTTTTGTTTTTGTTATTTCCTGTATTTTCATGACTTGTTTTTTGGACTGCTTTGTACTGTTTTTTCTTGAATCGAGGGCCTATCAGAAACAAACTCTCAACCTCTGAGGCATGGGTAGGGTCTGCCTACACTCTACCCTCTCAGACCTCACTGTGTGGAACTACCCTTGGTATATTGTTGTTGATGTAAATAAGGGACCATTACTGCGTTCTTTCTTGCAGTAGGCTTGACCGCTTGAGCAGACACTCTGCTTTTGTATTGCAGTTAATTTTGCAGAAGCTAGAGCTGTGTTATAAACTCAGTAATATTAATTTTTGTCCGTGCTATCATTGTTTAATGTTACTGAAGCATCCATGATTTTCCTTGATTTTGTTCTCCTTTTGGTTGATTTGTAGGTGGTCTATATACTGGATCAAGTGCGTGCATTGGAGGCCGAAATGATTCTCAGAATAAAGCGACAGGGACTTAACTTCAAGCCTAGAATCCTTGTTGTGAGTAAATTATATGTTATACAAACTCTTATTCGGTGTGTGGGATTGCAGTTGACATAAATATGCTTTTTCTGATTGCAAAAGGTCACCCGACTGATACCTGATGCCAAAGGAACCACGTGTAACCAGCGGTTGGAGAAAATTAGTGGAACTGAATACTCGCATATTTTACGTGTCCCTTTTAGGACAGAGAATGGAATCCTTCATAAATGGATATCTAGGTTTGATGTATGGCCTTACCTGGAGAAGTTTACTGAGGTAACCTCTTTGCCCCTTGGAAATCGCCGTTTGTTGCTGATGTTTGTTCCAGTGTGCTTAAGCGAATCAATCAGTTCCTTGCAAGTACAAATTGCGAGAACTTATAGCCAACTGTTGTGTTTGCCAACATTTTGATAAATGGGTACTTTTGGTCATCATTTACATTTGTTGGTTTGTAATACAGGATAGTACATTTCTCGTGTCTTTTCTGCTTTCCTATAATTTTTCAGGACTTTTCTATGAGCGGAAAATTTCCCAGCTAACATTTCCATATGTCTTGACCAGGATGTGGCAGCTGAAATGTCTGCCGAGCTCCAGGGAAAACCCGATCTGATTATTGGCAATTACAGTGATGGAAATTTAGTTGCCTCCCTGTTAGCATATAAAATGGGTATCACACAGGTGGGAAAGATGCGATTCTTTACCTGACTAGCACAATGTCTTGAGGCTATGTATCTGCAATACTAATTTTATGCTTTGCCGCCACCTTTGTTTCCCAGTGTACCATTGCTCATGCTTTGGAGAAAACAAAGTATCCTGATTCTGACATCTATTGGAAAAAGTTTGAGGAGAAGTATCATTTTTCATGTCAGTTTACTGCTGATCTATTGTCAATGAATCACTCAGATTTCATAATCACCAGTACCTATCAAGAGATTGCAGGAACGTAAGTTATCTATATGGCCCTGGTTGTCTATTGAGTCCGATTCTAGTTCCATATCATGACTGTGATTGGTAACCTTATCATATCTGTGGGTTGTCCTACAGTATTACTTTGCAACTGAAGAAACGATATTTTGTTTCCAATTGAGCTTGTAATCAGGAAAAATTTATCAGGAGTTTGAGCTAGAACTTGTTTCATCATCTGTTGTGCAGGATGATACTGCAACTATATTTTATGCGTGACAATAACTTCCTGATGGAAATGCCTATGGATAGCATTGTAACCTGTATCATTGTTCATGAGTAGGGTAGTAGAATTGGATGGTCGATAAATAGTAAATGGCCGATTGTTAGTCCCAGTAAAGATGCACTTACCTACTTATATGATGGAAAACATAATTGGACAGTGTTATTTTGTTTGTGGTCAGCACAGTACTGAATCGTATTTTATATACAATTTGGCTTGGGGACAATTGTATTTGGAATTCATGCAGATTGCTCACTTGCACAACTATGTTACACATTTAATATTCCAGTGACATAAGTATGTTAGATATTGGATGGCTTGCTTGTAAATTGATCGCCGCTTGTTTCAGGAAGAACACTGTTGGTCAGTATGAGAGTCATTCTGCTTTCACTCTCCCAGGCCTATATCGTGTTGTCCATGGCATTGATGTTTTCGATCCCAAATTCAATATAGTCTCTCCTGGAGCTGACATGACAATTTACTTCCCATATTCTGACAAGGAAAAGAGACTAACATCTTTGCATGGCTCGATTGAGAAGTTGTTATTTGATCCTGAGCAGAATGAGGTGCATCTGTAAGTGATCATTCATCTGTCCTAATAATTTGGAGTATATATAATGATTTGTATAAATACGAACAGGACACTCCTGCACAAAAAGGAGGAGGGTCTGATATGATTCTCCACAAATGAACTTCTAATGATACAACAATAACAACATTTTCAACGAAGGACAGTTTTTTTTGTGATTCAGTAAATTGTCTATTGATTGATGTCATACTCTTTGATTACAGAGGCCACCTGAATAGTCGATCAAAACCGATAATTTTTTCAATGGCAAGGCTTGACCGGGTCAAGAACATTACAGGACTAGTTGAGTGCTATGCTAAAAATGACACACTCAGGGAATTGGCGAACCTTGTTGTAGTAGCTGGATACAACGATGTAAAGAAATCCAATGATAGAGAAGAAATAGCAGAAATTGAGAAGATGCATGCTCTTATGAAGGAACATAACTTGGATGGCCAATTCAGATGGATATCCGCCCAAACAAATCGGGCACAAAATGGTGAGCTTTATCGCTATATAGCTGACAAGAGAGGTATATTTGTTCAGGTATGATGTTTGTGTCGTATTTCTATTGTCTCCACTTTCATTCCTCTAGAGGTGGTTGTCATGAAAAATATATGTGTTCCTTTTAGCCTGCGTTTTATGAAGCGTTTGGACTCACGGTGGTTGAAGCTATGACTTGTGGTCTTCCAACATTTGCTACTTGCCATGGTGGTCCTATGGAGATCATTGAAGACGGTGTATCGGGGTACCACATCGATCCTTATCATCCCACTAAAGCTGCTGAGATCATGGTAGAATTTTTCCAAACTTGCAAACAAGATCCTGCTCACTGGGAAAAAGTATCTGCTTCTGGTCTGAAAAGGATTCTTGACAGGTTTGTAGTTGTATACATGCATAGAAAGTAGATTAATGAATGTTAATTTGCGTCGCTCAATTACTTAACATCAACCAAATTTGAAGGTATACATGGAAAATTTACTCAGAGAGGCTGATGACTTTGGCTGGTGTATATGGTTTCTGGAAGCTTGTTTCAAAACTTGAGAGGCGTGAAACTAGACGATACCTTGAGATGTTCTACATTCTCAAATTCCGCGAGTTGGTAAGTGCTTTTTCATTTCTGTGTTGCACGGCTGTTGAAAATACTTACTTTTCGAGAGGATTCATGTTAAGCTTTTACTCTGTTTCCAGGTAAAATCTGTTCCTCTAGCAATTGATGAAAAGCACTGAGCGTATGATATGATAATGCCTAGCAGTAGTATTTTGCAAAATGAAGACATAAATGTTGCACCTATCTTAATTGTGTGCCAGTGTCGATAAATGTTTTGTGAAAAGCAATGTGCTGACCCAGTGGGGGTGGCTGGTATGCTCTCTATGAATGTGTTTCTAATCTTCCTGTTGTAGTTCTTAAGCCAGTGTGAACTTAGTTTTCACTGGTTAAAACATATTATATAAGGAAATATTACGACTTGTTATATAGAATTTGCTCCGTCCAAATCCTACTGGTGAGATTACGCTGGATGGTTGTTATGTAAATAATTTGAAAGGTTTGGCATAGACTCAAAGAGTGTCTTTATTTAATGTACTTAAGGAAGTAGGACTCATCAACTAATGTCGAATACAAATAGAGGGGGAATTTTCATATTTAAGACCATGCGGTTAATGATTAAAGATGCTGATTAGGGATGGACATGCATTGGGTTAGTTGGAATTTTTTAAGTTTAAATACCAAAGTAAATCATTTGTATCGAGTTTTTAGATATATAAATTAAACTAAGCTCACAAAATTTGGATTTTCAAGCTTGCATTTTTTTTTATTTTCTCAAGTTCTTTGGATTTTTGAATTTCTTATGTTTTTGGATTTTTCGATAAAGTAATCATAAACAGTAGTAACATGTCCAATAAAATTTTATAAAGTAGGATCTGTTGATACACAAATTTTATCATTACCTTATAAAGATAGAGAGACTATTTCTGAAAATCTCAGCTCAAAGATATCTACCCCAAGTAATAGAAAGCAACAGATATATAATAACAGCTAAAGCGACGAGCCATGTCAATTTTATATTAAAAAAATTAATAGAAGTAGTAAAATAATGGAAGATAACAAAAGTACAATTAAAATAGCATGATTAATTCTATAATAAAGTCGTTACCCCAAAATTGCTGTTAATTGGAATATTCTCTACCTACAACGCGGCTATATATAATAAACCTCACAACTCGTTAAGGCTACAAGCCTACAACACGTAATTTGTTTTGTTTATTTCATAACACAGATGAAATCATGCATCTACAAGCATATGCATACAGAATTGCATGACTAATCCAGAGTTCTGAGCATAGCTTCTCACAAAGAAGGATTTTCGACATCCTATGTTCAAAATTCTACAAAACTTGATGAATGGCAAACTGCAGCCACATCTTCTTACCGTCAGACATAAATTGATCAAGGCCATTACATTTGCGGAAAGAAATGGATTTTTAGATCAGTATATAATCAACAAACTATTTCCACTAATCCTACCAACGTCAAGGTTGAACAGAAAATAACGTCAGCTGATGATCATCTTGTTCAGGAATTCAGCTTGCTCGGGAAAGTACTCCAACAGTTCATCTTTTGTCACCCAGACAAAATCATCGCACTTTTTAACATCAAATTTGTTGGCTGCAATAACTTGGGATTTGAAGAAGAAGCGCTGCCACAATAAATATAGCAGTATAAATTAGAAGCACATAAACTTTGCACAAGTTATCAAGGAATTCCCCTACCTAACTACCTGTGGGATGAAAGAATTTCTTACTGTTCTTTTCTTTACTACTTCAAATATTTTAAATGTCCGTACCTTGATTGACGGAACTTTCTTGTCTTCAGTGGGTTGTATAACCATATGACCCATAGGGGCATTTCCAACAAAATATGTATGTGAAAGATCTCCAATTGTAGATTCTAGGGCAGACTCAGCACACTGCATATAGTGGCAACTTATATTTCATTTTTCTAACCCAAATTACTGAAATCCCTAAAGAAATGGACAGAACAAGTACTATTTACCTTGCGCAAGTTCTCTTCAGACTCATAAACTTTTTCAGGGAAATGCCAGACAGGCTTTTCACTATGAGAACCATGTGTGGTTCCATGGACTAGAAGATAAAGTCTCCTGTCTAGAGCTCGTTGTAATGACCTTATGCATATCAACAAAATCTCATAATCAATAACATGATATACTAGCCAGAAGATGGAAACAAATGCTTTGAATATCTGTTGACATACTATTCATGTTCAAGAAAATGTGAAGGTTTTGTATAGCCATATTGGAGCCTAAAGCTGATTAAATCTAAAGAAAGTGAACTGACGGTTAGTACCTTTAGCAAATATTGAACAAGTGGTTTGTTCTTTGAACAGATGCAAGCTTTTTATCTTGTGGAGTCAGAGAGGATGAAGAAGGCATTTAAAAGGGAAGCAAAAAAAGCAACAACAGCTCTCATTCTTAATTTTAAATGCTTACATAATGCTCAATTAGACAAATCAAGTAAGTAACACATCAATTACTTCGAGACAATATTAAGGCATTTCAAAACCATAAATCTTGTTATCATAAACAATTTAGAAGTCAAAAAATTACCTATTGTCAGGAAATATGAGTGCTGAATTTAGGTAAAGCAACTCTTATAAATAGAAAAAACATCTTCTAGTGCAATGTCCATATTCAAATTCTTGTATAATATTGGCAAAAGTTGGAAGCCCAAGCTTTGGTACCTTTTATCATTAGTCTTATCGGCTTCTGTGATTCGAGGAGCTGGTTTATAATCAATTTGATAATCACCTGTTCCCCTGCATGTAAAATATAGATGTAACCAAGCCAGTACCGCATTTGACACTAGACAGATAGATCAAAAACTAGACAGAACATTAAGTGATAGCATGTTCAAGAAGAACCATGTACATAACTAACGTAATGCATGAAAGAGAAGGAAATAATACAACACAAGCCAAAGAGTAAAAATCAGTTGGGTCATACTGCTATAAAAGAGGGGGCAGTGTTTGTTCTCCAACATGTGTACTGTTGCATGAAGAGATCTCAATTTCTTAAAACGCGATCTATATAGACATAAATGCAATAGGCCATTTTTACCATGCACTTTTTCTGAAAGAAAGTGAAGTTTTTTGTAAAATTGTAAAATGCTCAGCACTAAGACAGTAATGCTCATTGGTCAGTCCAAAAGCGTATTCTTCAAGTTACAGAAACTGTTCAATCTCGCAGGGGACTAAGTTCTGTTATTTCTTTTTCTTCTTTTGTGTTAAGCTTATCAATTTTTTCTAATAAATGATTGGCTACAAAGGGGTTTTTTTTAGTGAACCAGAGAGGATATATAGAAGATTAACGAGATTCATACACATGTTTAGGAAGGGAGAACCAGAAAACAATTATAGGAGTTGCCATCTTTGGAATTATGTTCCCTAGCTTCTCATGATTTGATATGCTATGTTCTCCATGAAAAAAATCATCACAGATTTTAACGACACAACTACACCTGGGTGTACTAGCTATTTATTCTTTTTTCGGAGTCAACAGAAGCTTCTGTGTGTATTACTGAAAAATAACATATTATGCAATTTTTTTAAAGGTTTAACCATATAGTTCTTGCACAAAAAGAAATCCCAAAAGTTTTCAAACAAGAAAATAGTTAAAAGTCTAAAATGCCAACAATCTTTGCTTAACTTTTGCCAATAGAGGAACTGACAATTATTCATGTCTTCCTGCAGTAAAGTATGGGTAGCAGTCTATGGGCTTAATAGGTTTAGAATGCTTGGCTGCAGTTGTACGGATTAACGGTGGAGAAGTCCAAAAAACTGGAAGAAAGGCATGATTGGTAATCAAGACGAAGCAGAAACTGAGAAGATTAACTATGCAGTAAATTTCAGAGTTCAGAAAGCTAGATAAGCAAGAGTAAAAATATTAGTAAAATAAGGAAAACTTGAAATCTCTCCATGACCAATTGTGCCATTAGTTTCCTGAGACATAATGAATGTGTTTTATTTAGTATTTTTGACAGGTTTCATGTCTCTGTAGCAATGAGCTCTTTTTCTTAACAGTTCTATGCACTTCTTTATTCAGCGTGATTATAAATCCTTCCTTTTAACCGTTAATGGTAGTTTAAAGAAAAGAACTTTACCTAGAAAGAATATTTTCCCCGAGATTTTCAAATTCAGGAGTTCTGAAAACTAGCAAATTTATCACCCATAAGAATATTTTCCCCGAGATTTTCAAATTCAGGAGTTCTGAAAACTAGCAAATTTATCACCCATACAACTGTTGAATTTATGGTTTATTTCTTTGTTATTGTCTTTGTTGAGGTCAGTGCTCATACCCTTTTTGAATCACTGTACGCAGAACAAAATTGATTCTGCTGTGAAGGAAATAAACCAGTATTTTCGCTAAGATCTCCCATTCAAGAAACTCCATTATTCCTAGAGTAAAGAAGACTGCTCAGAAAATCTTTAAAACATATTGACTTTTATGCTCTCTTCATGCTATTCAGCTCCTACAGCATTTTCACTGGTCTATTATGTTTAAACTTGTTTCGTGTATCCTATGCACATTCTTAGTACCATTTGTTAGTTAATATTCAAATGAAGATGCATAATTCACAAGAAAAGGTATTAAAAAGCGAGGTGTAATTTAAGCAATGCAACAGAAACATACCTGGTATCAGACTTCTTCAGAAAACTTTCTGGATACTCTCGCCGATACTGCTGCCTCCAACGAAACCTATAAAAGCAATTAATAATAACATTACTACAATCAACTAAACACCAATTAGGTTTAAATAATTATCTACCTTCTCATTCACCAACTCCTATTCATGAACCTTCGCTCTTTTTTACCCTTCTCATTTTCTCCTTTTACTGAAATCTTAGGTACCATTCTATAACCTCATTGTTCTCAACTTCATTATACACATTATCTCCTCGCATTAGAAAGCACCACAAAAGTTTGGACAAAAGAAACTCTATCCTTTCTTAGATATACTTCATCAAACTTACAATCGAAAGAATGACATACCGAAAAAGCAATATTTTTGCTTCTGGTGAGCGATATATCCGTAACAAAAGACTCATAAAGCTGATCTGACTAATTAGGGATTGAGGCATCATTTGCTAAAGCACATATATCAAACTACCCCTTAATCCCTAATTAACCGTCACATTTTCTGGAAAACGAAAAAAAATAAGCACTAATAAATGTTTTGGTCATTCGATTATACGAAGCAGTAAGCTTACAAACTCAAAAAAAAAGTATTCTCTTTCCAGCATTTATATGATTTAGGATCAATACTACACCTAAAAATAAAATTAAGAACACTTCTCGTTCCTACAACAATTGAACAGACAAAATGAGGAAAGAAAAACTTACGAAAATTCTTGAAAAGCATATACAGTAGGATGGATTTTGGGAACAACAACAGGTAATCTCTCGAAGAGCACTGAAGCGACAATTTTATCATTGATGGATGAAGAAAACCAGCGTTTACATATCACAGATCGACCCGCAGACGAACAGCACCTCTGCATTTTCACAAACCCTAAAACCCAAATTCCACAGCTCTATTAGAATGTTTACGAGTTCTCGCCGTAATTACAATTTCTCTGAGAATGAATGTGTAAAGTGGAAGTGACCCCTTTGTTAAATTAGCCAGGTAATAATAATTACTTCATGTCCATGTGAGTAATTTCTTTTTTATATTATTCTTTTTCATTTATTTATTTTATTATTTTTATTAATATGATTTTATTAGTATTTTAATTTTTTATTCATTGTTGAATAAAGTTATAAACTTACATACTTTTTTAAAAATCATATTTATGTGCGTTGGTTCGAAATTGACATAAGAGTATTATGTTAAATTATTTATTTTGAATTTAGAACTTATGTTATATTTTTATTTATTTGTTTTAGTAATATTGACTTGATATATCACATTACAAACCATTTATTTTTGAAAAAATTAAGCTAATGCCCCTTTGAAGCAAATTATTTACGTTCATATACTATTTTACATTTTATGCCCTTATACTATTAAAATTTGTGCGCTAACATCAGTACCTACCTTATATGATATGCCAATAGAGTAATACATATACCTACAGGGTATCACAGGGAATTAAACTTAGTCCTATATGATATCCATATGGTATCAATATACCGATAGAGTATTACAAAGAATATATATTCTACTAATTTAAAATTTAATAAATAAGTTTGCAACTTTAATAATTTTCTCTTAATTATTTTATTTATTTAAAAAAAACTCAAAATTATATGATATCGATAGGGTATCAATATACCGACAGAGTATCACAAGAATATATTTTCAACAAATTAGAGTTTAATAAATAATTTTGTAACTTTAATAATTTTCTAGTCCTATACGATACTGATATGGTATAAATATACCAACGGAGTATCACAACGAATTTATTTTCTACTAATTTTAGAGTTTGATCATTTTTTAATTTGTTTCTTGTTTATTTCTTTTAAAAAATATATTCCTATATGATACCAATTGGGTATCAATATACTGTCTGAGTATCTCAGAGTATTGAGCTCATTCTATATAATATCGGTATGATATATATATATATATATATATACCGTCAGAGTATCACAAAGGATTATTTCATAATATTCATGATGATGTTAGCACGACGTCAAGGCGAAATAGAAAGGAAAAAGTGAGGTAAGAAAGTAAATAATTTGGGTCATGGGTCCATTACGGGTAAATAGTTTGGTTGGGTCCATAAAGATAAATAATTTCACGTTAGGTCTATTTTGTTTACTTTTTCCTTTATTCTTTAGTTAGATTCGATAGATGTAACAATTCTACCGCTAGTGATGCTGTATGTTTTAGGCTTAACCCTTGCGCCTTTAAAACGCATTATTAGTAGGCAAGGCCTGTTCACTTATATACCAAACATCTCTTCTATGTTTTTTGCTGATGTGAAACTTCTTATCTTAAGATGGGTTGTTACATACACTCCATCTACGGACTCAGTGTCCTCGCTGAGCTTTGCCCCATTGCATGAGATTCGCCTAGACTCAGCAATGAGGTTTGCCCCGCCTCACCGAGATTTGTCTAAACTCAGTTGAACTCTAGCTCACATCAATAAGACTGGTATAAGAGTGACTCTGATATCATCTATAACAGCCCAACCACTAGTAACATTGTCCACTTTGGGTCTAAGCCTTCATAGCTTTAAAACGCGTCATTAGTAGGCAAGGCCTGTTTACTTATATACCCATTATTTTTCTGGTGTTTTTTGTTGATGTGGGACTTTTTATTTTAAGATGGATTGTTACGTTATCTTTCCTAGTATACACATATCTATCTAAGTTATTTCTGCTACTTTCATCTTGAGAATGTAAGAGTTCTCAATCAGCCAACACTTTGCTCCATGCAACATAGTTGATGTGATAATTATTTTATAAAACTTATCTTTAAATTTGGTGACATTTTTATTACACAAATATTTGATATGAGCCTTCATTTCATCCACTTCGCTTCAATATGATATGTAATATTTTCATCAATTTCCTATTTTTTTGTATTGTTCAAATTTTTATCTATCTTCTACTCTAAAAAAAAGAATCAATAATATAATGAATTTATATGTGAAAATTTCTTTTTAGAATTTATATATCATATAGTTGTATTTATTTGTGAGCTTAAATTGAATATGTAATGTTTGTGGTGTGAGAAAGTGACGTTAGCTCAATGTCCTCAAGGGTGAATGACATATTATCAAGTGGTTCAAATTTTAATATCAAAAAGATTGGTAACTCCTAATACATTGAGATCTATAACTAATAAGGAAGAATTCAATGTATAGTTTTGTATCTCCAAATTATAAGCAATCAAAAGTTTCACTTTCAAAAAATTTAGACTCCTAATGCTATGCAATTTGTGGGTTTGGATGCAGAACGGATGAAGACGAGTAAAAATATTATTTTGATAAAATGAGATAAAATTTACTATAAATTACATAAATATACGACTTTATTATTCAAAATCTTTAATATTTCCTTTCTTTTTAAAAAATTATAGAAATCCCGATTTTTCTTTTCCCTCATAATATTTTTGATACTTGGCTAGTTTAATTTTCCTGCAAAGCTATTTTTATGCCTAAATTAGGTAGAAGCCCAATCAATATCAATTACATTAATTACTATGCATTCACTTTTATTAGTTAATTCAAAATTTTCCCCTTTCCGATTCTCTCTCCTAAATTCATCCATATTCATCATTCCCAAAATCAACTGTGTCCTTTTCTTATTTCTTTTTTTCCAATTACATGGTTCTACAATGAATTTCTTGTCATCTTTTAGTTTGAGTTTGACCCAAATTCTTGGTGAAAGTGGAGAGATTACACCACATTCACCACGCCCACTTAAAGATGATGCTAACAATGGAGGTGCTGATAACGACGATGAATCCATTCGCCAAAAAGATGAATGTTCAAAGGTTGTTCCGTCATCCTCAACATCGCGAACTCGGAAAAAAGGCAAAAGTTAGAAACAAAGCTCAACCTCTCATTGCCCTTTCAACATTGCCAAAGATATATCTGTCAATTTTTTGAAATTTAGTAGTTGTTTGTGTGTTGCCCGTCCCACATTGCCGAAGGAAAAAGATGATTATTAATAAATAAGTCAAAGGTAGTTGACTGTGTACTCATGATTTCTTCCAATATTTAGATACACACAACATTCAAATTGATCATTGATCCCTTCTTAATTTTTAGGGTTATGCATCCGAAATTTTGATACCAAACGTTTTAAAATTGGTATTCGTTAGAAGTACCAAATATTTTAATATATCTTGATACACATTTTAGTACTGTTAACTGCTTTTGAGTGCACATTATTTATGCATGTAAATTTGGTGATACTTTTGTTGGAAAATAAGCAATTCTACTTCTTATTTGTTTGCAATTATAGTATCAATCAACAATATAAGTTGAATAATCAAGTATCTAGCATTCTGATTCTTATATTCAAGTATCAAATACTATGAATAATATTCAACCAATAGATTGTAAATTAATTATATTCAAGTATCAATTAGTAAGAAAAATATTCAACTATTAGTTACTAACTTAATAATAATCAAGTATCAAATAGTAGTACAAATAAACCCCAGGTACTAGATACTAAGTTAAAAATTACTTTTTTTAATCATTTTTTCCTTAAATCTAACTAAACTACTATTGTTCAGAGTGAATATTCAAACATAACCCCAACCGAGGAAGAATTGGCATCAATGGATTTGCCACCAGTTCCTGCCGACATGTCTGACCCTAATACCTTGCCATCGGATATTCAAGATGATGGATCTGGAACAAAAAGCAACGGCAAAAATCGCGATCCTATTACCTATGAGGATTCCACATCTGCACCACTAGCACAACTGCTTAGAAAGTCCAAGTGCAGTTGTATTCTCTTTGTTTTTATACTAATTGATACTTGTTATATTGTATTCTCTTTATTTTTTCGTCGATTCCTAACTCCGTCGAAATCGCAACTCTGAGGTTAACAAAGAAGATATTCTCACCCACAATAATTCTGTCACTTTTATATCCAATGTATTTTGTTGATACCCAATTTTAGCCCAATACTTCGAAAAATTCTTACTTTTTATGTTGATACTTTTTTAATTAGCTTAAATACTTTTTGGGCAATTTTAGATTAATTTTTTGACAATTACTCTTATTTTTAGAATATTATAATTTTAATTAGTTTAATTTTGAATTTTAACGCAGCATGATAATTCATTTTTCCTGTTCAGATATAATTATACGCGTATGTCTAATTGATCCATAATTTGGACCCATTATCTTTCTAGTGCATTAGATTTTGACATGAAATATGTATATAATTAGGGGTGGATGAATAATATAGACATTAGAATTTAATAATTTTAAAATATTTTTTTAGGATTTCACTATCATTTATCTACTGCGGTGAAATCTCGCCAGAGCTCCGATTGACAACCACCACAGACCCTCTTTTCCTCACCTTCTTCTCCTCCAACCCATTAGAAAACGACTAAACACAGACCCAAATAACTGTTGCCAACCCCTTTCTTCTTCACAAACGAGCTCAAGCTCGCCAAAACAACACTATCATTTCACCAGCAACAACAATCGCCTCTCAACCCCTCAGCAGCCAACGAACAGACCCTTAAAGGACCTCCTCTCCCCCTCCATTTCAGGCGAATCAACACCAAAAAAACCCCATGAAAACAGCCCCAAAACCCTACAAACCATCACCAAAAGCCTCCTGTTGAAGTAGGTCTTATGCCCAACTCACACCCCAAAAGCTAGCTCAAAGGGAGGAGGATTGCCTAAGCCTTATAAGGAGACAACCCATCCCATTAACCACCAATGTGGGACTTTGTGTCTCAACACCCCCCCACGCCCAGTACTTAGCATCTGGTGCATGGATAATTTTTTTCGGGGGCCCAACATTGGGTGAGACGGACCCTGCTCTGATATCATATGATTGGATGCCCCAGAATCAATCATCCACTTCCTAAAAGCTGCACTGTTGGTAGCCAAGAATATTCGATGCATACTTGACTTTTCTGAGTTAGAGTGCACTTCCTTGTGAAGCATTTTCAAGATCTGATTGTTGACACCCAATTTTTACCCTCCACGGTATCAAATTATTCACGGCGATTTTATTTTCATTCTTAGTAATTTTTAAACATTTTTTATATATAAAAAAAAAACTGCGTGTGTGTTATCTCAAAAAATGACCGACTTTTTTTTAAATAATTAAAAATTAAAATCGATACAGAGTCGCCACCTAATTTTTGCGGATAATTAGGAAACCCTAAAATATTTTAAAAGACCTAACAGAGAAAATCTTTTTTAAAAAAAAAATCCAGAGATCAAGTTCGGGTTCATATTTCCATTTCAAGAAGGGGTTAGGCACTTGAAATGTCTGCTAAATGCAGTTATCCAGCGATTATGAAAATTTGACTAACTCTTTGATTTGAAAAATATTAATTAATTTAAAACTTGATTAATTTTAAAAAGACTTTGACTAAAATTGAAAAGATTTTGGATAAACTAGACTTTGACTTTGAGATTTGACCAAACTTGAAATAAAATCACATTTTTTGTTTTCTTTATTATCTTAACAAGATTTAACTAAAGTGAATCAAACTTAAACTGATTAAATCCCAAATTGAATTTAATATGACAAAATTATTTCTTTTATTCTTTTTATGCAAACACTCCGAAATAAAATAAACGTAAATAACACAAATGGCTTCATAGCATTGGGGATTTAATTAAATTTAAACCAACAGGTTTAGTGTAACATCCAATCACGTATAATTATATACATATGATAAAATAAGCAAAGAAAAGGTAAAGTAATCCTTATCCGATTATTCTCTAATTCTCGTCTTTGCTTAACAGCTTCTTTCTTTTTAGGATCGGTTTGACTCTGACAAAAGATGCTCGGGCCTCCATTGCCCCTCTTGCGATGCAATCGATGAGAGAGGAGCCCATTCGGGCTCCAGAGTGATTTTCATGCAATAAAATGAGTAAACACATATTAGTAAATGAACAAAATATAGCACATAACATTATTTCAATTGTGAAAATATCAAACATTTGAAAGAGACACAAGTGTTGCCCTCAGATACGAATACGTGCTTATTCTTGAAAGAATAGAATCATCATTTGACTCAACGGACCTCATTCAGATCAATTATACAACGGAATATGACATTTACTTCTGTTCAAAGTAACATACAATCAACAGAGACCAACATAAGCCACAAATGGCTTCATTTTTGTCACACAGTAAACAGGAGGAAGAATAATTTCATGGCAATAAGGACAGAGATATAATATCACATTAGCAGCCTGATTGATTATCTTACATATGAGGTATAACAAATGTTCTGATTTCAAAAATAGAGCATTAGTCAGAACACTAAGCAAAAGCCTTCTGATTCCAAAAAGAAGGAATCAAGACTTCTGATCCACATCGGACATTTAATATTATACATGACAGTAACCATCTCAAAGGCAAAGAATGGATGCATAAAGCATCCCAGTTTATCCTTAAGATCATGTACAATGGGATCGAGACTGGGACTGGGAGCTAATAACAGAGACCAAGAAAGCTAGCTTTCTCAAACTTTGTAATCGTGTAAAAGCACGCATGTCTTAACATCTAAACTCAATTCGAAACAAGTTCCAGCAGTCAATATCCATCTCGACCATAAGTATTTCAGGTTTATCAAGCAATATATGGATACCCTTAATCAGACAGTATGAATCTTCGACCAACTCAAGGATCAAATCAGGCAACATATCAAGTTCTCAAGATAACAAATCTTTTCAGATTCAATGTCTTCATAAGTCAGTACCATAATTGAGTCAAACATTCAGATTTTAACATCAAACCCGATTAATTCATCATAGGGCATATCATCACAGTGACCAGACAAACATAGGCAAATGCACCAATTCGACAAGTTTCATCACAGGGCAACTACCATATCACTGAATATTCCTAAATAATAAACTGAACATGAAAAAGGATCGAAACTTTACCTTTTCCGGGGCAACGAGACTGGGACACACGAGCTTGACTATGAATTCAATACCACAGCGAATTTATTTTTCAGAAATCGTTTCAAAAATCAGTGAGCGCTCCCCTGTATTCGTTCTTGTTCTTTCGGATTTCCCCTCTGTTTTCCTTTGTTCGAATCCCCCAATCCCCTCCCCTTACTGAGACAAAGAGCAGTTATATATATTGAAGCTTCGAATCTTTGGAACCGGGAAATCGGAAAAAGGACCCCCTTTTTAGAATTCAAATTTGATTTTCGGGTGCAAAAACATTGGAATGAGTAATGTGTAGGGACAAGCATGCCGAAAATGGGGAAAGTTGGTCGAGGTGGTGTCGGGTTTGAGGCTCGAAGAGGATCGATTCGAGGCTTTTTCGAGTATTATTCGGGTTTCTGGAAACGAGAAAGGGAGGGGAAGAAGAGAGGGTGGCCAGCGACGATGGGTAACGCGGAGACGACGGGTGAGGGAGATGGGGCGATGGCGGCGCGGCGACCTTAGGGTTTCTCTGGTTTTTCTGATGAAAATGAAGGAAGAAATGGGAATAGTTGGGATATAAGGGGCGCGTGCACTGCAC
>JAABOM020000112.1:0-12789 GCA_011800125.2 Solanum clarkiae
GTACATTATCCCGTACTGACGTCTCTTACGGGGGACCTGCATTTCATGCTGCAGGTACAGGTGCTAGTAGATCTCCCTAGTAGGAGTACAGGATATTCAGCTGCTATCATCAAGCTCCAGGTTGCTTCAGGGCTTTGTACATGTCTAGATCTTACATGTTATTATTGCATAGTTTGTTGAGGCGGGGCCTGTCCTGACCCTTATCAGATGTTTTTCTCTATTTAGAGGATTTGTAGACTATGTAAGTATAATGAAGTCATGTCTCGCACTTTAGACAGCGTGGCTCCAACGGCCTAGTCATATGCATTTCCTTTTGGCTTGTTATCACTATTCATCTTCTTAAAGGCATGTCAAATGTAGAAACCCCTTATAATATGTATAGAATGCATATAGTTACAGGTTGTTTCTCCCGAGCCTTATCGGCAACGGGTGCCGGTCCGCCCTACGGGACTTTGGGGCATGACAATTATCGACCTCTATCCCTTGAGAAAGAGTAAGAAAGGCATAAAGGCATAGAGACGACAATAGCCGCATCTCTCGATGAAAAGGCTAGCAAAGAAAAACCCCTCTTCCTTCCCTTTCAAGCAACCAACTTTTCTTCTTTTGCCCTCTCTTCTTCCCTTTACTTTAGGGCATGGAATTTCAGAGTGAAAGAGTGCAACAAAACAAGGAAAGAAGGTTAGAAGATGACTTGTAATCAACCCGGCTGCTGGACCTAAGACTCGGCTCGGATATTTCATAACTATTTCATTCAAAAGGTAGGCCAGGGGGATTAGTGATACTATATTGGTTTCATCGCCCCTAGCAGATCAAACAATAAATCTTTCCACTAATGGATTCATTCTCCCATAGAGACGATCAAAAGTGCGAAATAGAAAGATGGATTCACAGTGGGGTGACGTGACTAATTTCCCTAAGTTAGTTAGCGAATACGTGTTGCCTCACTTTAGTGACTTCGTTGAAGAGATTTGAAGGTTCAGGAAGAGCTTGATAGGGTCAAGAAAGGGCGTAAACACTCATTAGATACGAATTGATGTGACGAGTTGACCTAAATGAGTAAAAACAATTATTGGTACATAGTCACTTAAGCAAAGCAAAAGGAACAAGATTGATCATGGAAGAACTATTGAAACTGCGTGAAACCCTCACAAAGGTTTATGCACAAAGAATGGGCAACCCCTTATGGGTTGTATCCGAAGATCTGGAAAAAGATATTTTTATGTCAGCAACAGAAGCCCAAGATTATGTAATTGTTGATCTTGTAGCAGTTCAATGAAAATAACATGGATTTCGCGCAAATCTGTGATTTGAGATTTTATCTTCGAATTGAATATTCTATTAAATAGAAGTAATTCATCATCATTCGGTTAGGATCAATCTAAACCAACCCATCATATTATGTATACGATTAAACATGCCAACTATTAAACAACTTATTAGAAATACAAGACAGCCAATCAGAAATGTCATGAAATCTCCCGCTCTTCGAGGGTTCCCTCAGCGTCAAGGAACATGTACTAGGGTGTATGTGCGACTCATTTAGATCATGACCTAGCACAAAAAAGCAAGAAAACTACTTTTACAGTATCAATGATCAATACTGGTGAATGGGATAGGGATAGGAAAAAGAGAGATTGTTGTCATTCGTGGATCACTCGGATAAATGCAGTAATTCGCAAAAGGGGAGTATCCTATAGTTATAATAGAAGGGAAGTATTACTCTATAGTTATAGTAGATTTACACATGATCTGTACAAGAGACAGTTGCTTCTTAACCATAAAATACTTGCACAAATAACTATATCAAATAGGAATTCTCTCTCTCACCGATGCGGAAGCGAACTAACTACTTAAACGATCATGTAAACTTTCTTTCTTAAAGGAAGAACTGTAATCTGCTGCTTGAGTCAGTAATGTTCTGGAGCCAAGCCAAAAGTGGGATGTGTCTTTGGCTAAAGCCTGGGAATCAAGCCAGTGAGTTTCAGGGAAAAAGGACTACTTCTTCCATTCCTAACATAATCTAGCAGTGAGACATACAACCTAAGGCAAAATATCAGGCTAACGCATAGTGAATGCTATTAAGGTTGAACCGAAAGGAAGAGCTTATATGCCACGTAAACTTCTTCCATTCACAGCGGATGCGCGACTAAGAGTTAGGACTGGAACTCAGGAATTCCCAGTGCCTGTAAGATGTAAGAGTATAGCTAGATTCCAGAGATGGTAAAGAGTTCTCATACACTATAGTAACTGCTTAGCTCTAAATCTAATAACAGCTTTCAGTCTATAATAACTTATATGCACTACTAGTGAGACAGCGGATATGCCACTATTTTCTATAGAAGAAGGATGACATTAGTAGCTAAATGGTAACTCGAAGTTAACCTTGTCGGGATTTTTTCACTGATCCTTACGTATGGTTGACTTGACTGATTAGTCTCACAGGGGTTAGCTGAGATTGGACAAGTGAACTTCTGTGCCCAATTGAGACAATGAAAAAGCCCTCAAAAATGAACAAAGCGAACTGAGTTTCTACCCTGCTTTTCTTTTCTTAAAAAATGGCGAAGTACACCGATTTTTCCTTCAACCAAGCCTTTCCATTCCGAAATCGAGAAAGATCACTCTGAAAAGTCAGCCTTTTCTTATTATATGATATCTTTGTCATGGATGATAGAATTCCTCTTGGAAGCGAAGGTAGGAGCAAAGCCTATTGATTCACCAGTTTTCTAACCTACTTGTCGGCTATCCATACTCTGTAACCAGAATATGGCTCTGGACTTAAAACCACCCACTTTTAGAATTCTAGAAAAAGGTTCCTAAAATAGTCGGACTTGCTTGAATCAATAGGCTTACTGGACTTCTCTGTATAATCAATTTATTTTTCTGCCCCCTCTTTTTTTTCATAAGAAAGAGCGGGGTGTTACTTATTTTGGGGGGATGAAAGACAAATAAAGGGATCATGGGGCTTTATGATTAGATAAAGAGAAGGGGCATGGTTGGGTGTCACTGGGTCGGTGGGGGAACCCGTAGGAAGGGGACGAACCACCAAATTCACATCAAAAATCACCAACATGAACACAAACGAATGTTGAATTGCATATAGAAAGAAAACTAACCACTTCTATTCTCGGAGATGAGCTATATGAAGAATGGCTTTTTGGTCCCTTTTGTCCAGTGGTTAGGACATCATCTTTTCATGTCAAAGACAAGTGTTCGATTCTCGTAAGGTATAGGTACTCATTCTCGGCTGCTTTCAGTTAGTGTTCATTGTTGAGTGATCGCTCCCTATCTAGTTGGAAAAGATGGTTCGAAAGCCTCCTCTCTTCTAGCAAGCAAGATGAGATCACCACTTCCCTCAGTAATGGAATTCCTTTACTTTGTAACCTTAGCCTTAGATGTGCTTTCATAGATTCTTGAACCTCTGACAGACAGAATCTCTATGCATGTGTTCTTTCTCTCCTCCCCTCAGCCATACATCCCTTTTTTCCTTTTGGCCCTTTTTGTTAGGCATTGAACCCTACTACATGGAGTAGTGCTGAGTGGTGTCGTCCCCTCCCTAATACCTAAACAGAGTTCCATCTATGGAGCCTAAAGCATAAAACCATCGTAGTAAGCAGTAAGTTGGCCTAGTCTCTTACCCAGCCTTCTCCTTCTTTATTGGCCAACTTGAAGCGTTCAACATCGGCCTACCACCTTTTTTTTCAAGGTTGAGTTTGTTCAATTAAAGCTAATGCTATGCTGCCCTTCCCTTATTCAAGAGAAAGCGAGGACTTTCTTTAAGCTACCATCCTAAACAAAAGAGATTACTTAATTAATTGATTGATTGGATCAAAGTACGCAGGGGTTGATTGAAGTCTAAGATCAGCCCAAGACTAAAGTTGAGCAACTAGCTGTTGCAGGATTAGACGTCTATCTATCTCACTACGCTCCCCTACTCCTATAAAGGCTAGCAGAAGGAATGCTCTGCTCATCTTTCTTACAGCTCATTAACACAGCTCTTGTTCACCCCTTTTGCTTCTTCCATTCAAAAAAGAGGTAGTCTTTCCTTGGTAAATAGCATCTTGAAGTGAAGAAAAGGTATTATTGAAGGAAATAAATGGCTGGTCGATCCATTGTATTAGGTAGGATATGGAGCACCTGTTTTAATCGCAAGTGCATGCGCTATTCGATTCCATCCTAAATCCCACTAATTCCAAAGTGTGTATCTCTTCTTTACTTTTAAGTGACAAAGGGGTGACAAAGGATATACTTTCTTCTCTATGTCGCTGTCTCATCAATGAGTGTAGATTAATAGAAAAGTCTACCCTTTTGTGCTTATCAATTTGTATCCCATTCTTCAGGTATAGTTTTCTTTGATCACAGATCGACAGGTGAACCATCCTTTCTCCCCCTTTCATCATAAGGCATGGTCTGACTCCGAGAAAAAAAATTCTTGTGTTTAGGTCCCTAGTAAGCAGAATTCATGAACTATGCAAAGGCTCTTTGAAGACCTTTTCCAAAGTTTTAGCAAAAAAAGAAAAAACAATTCTCAACTCCCTTAGGAGGTAGTGATGAGTTAAACTACTTGTGTTGGCATGGAAGTCATCCCTGTAAGCTGATTCCATTCTTCTACTAGGGTTCCAAACCTTCTCCTAAGCTCTAGAATCTATAAATACCTTTTAAACTCAAGAAATGCTAAAGCTATTTAGAGTTTGTATTTCTAACTAAGTCGGGAGGAGGGCTTTGGGCAAAGAGCGAGTCGAAAGACATATTTTTGATTCAGTCCCAATACTGAAAGATATGACTTCAGGAGTGGATTTCAGAAGGAAGACTTCGTTTACTTCCTGCAAATTGCTTCTGTAAGAACTAGTAGAAAGAAAGGGGCGTGTAGCCACTTGAAAAAAAGGAAAGGAATTTGGAAAAAAAAAGAAGGAATTTCGTATATAAGGATATGGGTTTCTGGGTTTAGATCGACATGGAATCCCCGAAAACCAGGGCTAGAGTATTAGACTTGTTATGTTTTTAAGGAGGCACTATAACCGTAAGTGGAATAACAATCATTCGGCCAATTGCTCTTATCCTTCCTTCGCTGACACAAAAGAGAGAGAGCACTCCCCAAGCCAAGGATGAGTGCCAAAGAGAAGATGCACAAGCTATTCTATCAGAAGGAGAAAGAAAGGGAGTGAGATTTTAGGTTTCATTAGGGTAGACTGAAGACCAAACCAATCTCGAAACAAAAAAGAAAACGTATTGAAACTACAAATGTGAATAGATGCTTTCTCATTAGACTATTTTAACCGATTGTTTATGTCAACCCTATGCTATGATTCTTCTTCTCTTATGAAATTTCTAGTTAGATGAACACAGCTCTACTGCATGATGGAGTGATCTTTACCTCTTATGAAATTCGGTATCTCTCTTTCGAAAGAGAGTCTTGACGTGGCAGTGTACACCTAGCTCCATAGCTAGGCTAGTCACTGGCTAAAAGGTGACCGACCTACCAGACCGGAGGTAGCCGAGAATGTTATGTAAAAAGGACCAAGGAGGATCCTATCCGTCAGGAGAAGGAGGAGGTGTAGGAGCTAGCTTTAGGGACGGAATTGAAGCAAAGAAATTCATTCATGCCAGGACGATCTATATGGAAGGGCAGTTTTATTGATGTATTGCTCTTGAGAATGAAGAAGAAGAGAGATCTTTTTAACAGCAAAATTTGGTCACGTAGATCTTCTATTTCGCCGTAATTCATTGATTGCTTCATACTAATTTACAATGGAAAAACTCATGTTCGTTCTAAGATTACTGAAGGAAAGATTAGTCATAAATTTGGAGAGTTTGCTTCTACACGAAAACTAAAACCTTTGAGAATAATTATTGGATCAAGAAGAAAAGAGGGAAAATGTAAAGTCTAAGCACATATGGAACGAAAAGGAAATCCAATTTCGATAAGACTTGATCTGAATCATTGTTTAGATTCAAGGTTGTTTAGTGAGGGCGACCGTGAAAGTCACCAAATGGCTCAGTCTTTTAGTTCTCCCAGATTAGAATATCAAAGGAGGACGTTGCAGATGCCCGGGGCGGACACGACTTCGTCTAAGACTAGAAGACCACTGGAAAGACACCCAAACCATAGCATGTCATGAAAGAAGCACACTAGATGGGCATGCTTCAACCATGTCTTCGGGGCACAATTGAATGTAGATATCATGAACACGAGGTGCAGAATACCAGGCCGAGAAACTCGGGCAACTATTCCTCTATGTGCAAATCACTAGCGCATCAAGGGCCCCAGGAATCAATAAAAAAACAAGTGCTGAGTTTCAGATTTGTTAATAAACCGAAAGGAAATAAGAGACCTTTCTCGCTCAGTGCCTAAAGAGCACTATGGTTCACTTCAACAAATGAGAGTTTTTGGTGGAACCGATGAACCACGTGAGTTGGTTAGATGCATGGGATAGAGGGATCATAGTACTTGCTAGCATGGCTACATAGTGGAAGGGAAGGAGCCTAAATCGACCCCTTCTTTTTTCTCTGTAAAAAATAGTAAGGAGTAAGGAGATTAAACTCTCGGATGGGACTAAGCAGCTATCGGCCGTTCCGACATGCCTTTGACATATTTTGATTAAGACCAAAAACCTATCTCTAAAGTGGAGCCTAGTTTAAGTTGTCAAACAAGTGATGATTGAATGAAAGAAAAACTACTAGTATGGATATGGATGGAGTCTTACTTTGTCAAGAGAGTTGTAGGATTCATAAAACAGGAGAAGAGCATCTCAAAGTATGGGGCAAAGAATGTTGTGTTTTGACTTTGTCTCCGACGATCCACCATAGGTTGGGTTTGAGAGCTGTGTGATGGGTGACTATCCAGCACGGTTCAGAGAGCACTTTTAGTCTTCGCTGGTGAATGGAAGCCCCCACTATCAAGCAAGAAGGAAGCAACTCTTCCCACAGCGTAGTCACCATTGATTCTATTTATTATTATGGTAAATCAGTGTATCAAGATGTCAATCTGAGATCTTATTTTGGTTTGATACGTTCACCTACAAGACTCACCTTTGGCTTTCATCTCAATAGGTGTAATATTATACATTTTTTCCAAAAGGAGAATGGTCAGCATTTGAGAAAGTCAGGTCAATCGAGTATCTTCATTCAAGCGATGGTATAGAAGAAGAATGAAACGAAGTGAGATGCCGGGGGGCAGGGAAAAGAGTCGAGTCGATCAGACTCGATGATCGGGAGAAGAAAAATGAAATCAGGATTTGGCCAAAAAAGAAGCAAGGCTATGGATACCATGGCTAATCACCATCTATAAAGAAGAATCTTTCTAAATCACTTCATGTCAGTGGGGCTTCAAGAATCTGAAATACGCCGGGATTAAAAATGACATAGCGTTCTTGATAAAAAAGGATGACTCCTTCAGATAAACAAACTTATTCAAGTTCTTTTTCCCAAAGAAGTTCTGCTCTGACTGCCTGATGAATCATCTACATAAAAGGACCCTCCCCACAGTCTGCCCTTCTTTGAATTATTCGGTCATGCAATACTTATTGAATACAAAAAAGAAAATGCATTTTGACCCCGTCGTAGTTCTTAATCATTTCGTGGCACTAGGCGTGGCTGAACCATCTACGATAGTGGGGATAATGGACAAGGAAGAAGCTTAGATAAAAGAATACATTCTTGCATCCTTTTATTGTAGAAATCTCGACCAGTGAGAAAAAGTGTTTGGCCGAAGCCAAAAAGAGGGTGACCCACTTTATTCGCTAAGTGAATGATTTTCACTTCGCGGGAACAACAAAAACCATCATATCGCTCTTTCCTTTCTTCGGTGCTACTATTTTTTCCAAGGGATGGGGTTGGGGTGTATAATAACCTTTTTTTCAGGATGCTCGGGAGCAATTCCTAGGTCAATTAAGGAGAAAATGTTAGAACCTCGTGGGTAAGGATAAGGTAATGGAATTGATAGAGAAATTCATGGGCCTAAATAGGATAGGAGAATTGATAAGGGGAATAGAGATAATGATAGAGAACATACTGAGAAATAGAAGAATTCCGTACTGGTACAACTATTATTTGAACGAAGTGCAAAAACTGTGATCTTTGTTGTATAATAGAATAAACACTAATATCTTAATTGAATCTGTCAAGATCAAATCTATTTATCAAAGTGAAGAATATTCCATTAGTAATGTAAATGGGGGTGGAGGGGATCCGTATATGTTGTTCAGCTCTATTAGAAGGTGCAAGAATAGCTAGAACTGAGCGAAAAGTATGGAAAAACATCTCGTAATGTATTTAACCAGAAATTAGATTATGCTCCTGTGGATGTATCTAATCGTTACGAATCTCAGGTGTCAAAGTGTGGATTTCATATAGTAAAAAAGGGGGGGAAAGGGCGTGCTATATCCAAAACATACTAAATGTAGTAAATATTGTAAAGGAAGATGTATTAGGGGTTGCAAACTGGATGGTACACAACTTAGTTTTGGAAGATATGGCACTCGAAGTTGTAGAGCTAGTCATCTTTCATATCAAGCCATTGAAGCAGCGCATCGTGCTATAATCAACACATCTAGCGTGCTATGAGAGGACAATTCCGAAAAAATGGTAAGACATGGGTAAGAGTTCTTGCAGATATCCCTATTACCGGGAGAACTACAGAAGTAAAAATGGGAAGAGAAAAATGAAATCCTACGGGTTGGATTGCTCGTTTGTCCAGAGGACAAATCCTATTTGAAATGGATGGTGTGAGTTTGTCAAATGCTCGACAAGCCGCTGCATTAGTGGCGCATAAACTATGTTTGTCAACCAAGTTTTTTCAGTGGTCGTAAGGTTATTAATCTAACCCAAATTGGTACACACCAATTCCATTTCAACGGGTTAAAAGCGTCATAAAGTACTATGATCTCTTTCTTAGAAACGAAATTGCACAAATTCTACCTTTTTTGATCCCATGCTATCCGTTGGTCAACAACCAATGATAATCTCTAGACTTCTTCGCTACTCATACAGGCTAGATGGAGTTAAGCTATATTGAGGGAATCCTTTAGACATATGTCTCAATCAATCAATCATGCCTCAACTAGATAAATTCACTTATTTCACACAATTCTTCGGGTCATGCCTTTTCCTCTTTGCTTTTGATATTCCTAGTTACATTTTTAATCTCAAATCTAAAATAATATTTCTATACATAACAAATCCTCTTTTTCCATGGATCTTTTTCTACTTTAAATTGCTACTTATTTTCCTTTTTTTAGTACGTACAGGCCTTGTCATTTGGAACAACTTATGTCTCGTTCTTTTGACTCATAATGTTTTGGGGATTCTTCCCACAGACTTAGACCTTCTGGGGTTCTATCTAAACTAACCGAAATAGGACCCAGAATAGGTACAATACGTCCATGAGAGAAAAATTACCAGATGGGAATCTCTCTTCCCAGGGCTTACGAGACAATGGTGCAAGACTTCCTCAACACGGAAATGTATTTCGCGACTCGCAACCAATAAGCTCCTTATATGAAGTAATATTTTACGGTCGAGAGGATCCATGATTGTGCATTGATCCACAAGACCTTGACGGGATTATTGTAGTCCATCTGGAGAGGGTGGAGTTTCATCATTCTGCTCTCGGAGAAATCTTAAGAAGTCTATGTGTCGAGAGGCAGAATTCTTCCTTCTATGAGGATGTTAAGACCGCTCAAGAAGAGCATTTCCAGGGCTTGTTAAAACAAAAGCACCAAGCCAGATTAGAAATGCAACAAAGGTTTGACTCTCATAAGGAATGGGAATTTATCTCGAAAAGGATGACCTCCTTAGCAGAAAAAAAGGGGGCTCTGCGCGACCAAATACAAATTATGGCCAAGAGTGTCCGATAATATTCTTTTTTTTGTTTTGCTATAGAAGGAGTTGCCTTTTTCGTTGCGTCGTTCCTGTTTCTTGCTTTTTTTCAGGTATACCGCTGCGGCAGCAAGGAGCGAAAGAACCAAGTTTTCTGTGCTGATGTCAGAATTTGCACCTACTTGTATCTATTTAGTGATCGGCCCGCTAGTTTATTTGATCCCATGCATTCCTCCGTTTCTATTTTCTTCCAATAGTTTGACCTATCCAGAAAAATTGTCGTCCTATGAATGTGGTTTTGATCTTTTCGGTGATGCCAGAAGTCATTTTGATATAAGATTCTATCTTGTTTTCAATTTATTTATTATTCCTAATCCGGAAGTAACCTTTTCCTTTCCTTGGGAAGTACCTCCCAACAAGATTGATCTATTTGGATCTTGGTCCATGATGGCCTTTTTATTGATTTTGACGATTGAATCTCTCTATGAATGGAAAACGGGTGCTTCGGATCAGGAGTAACCACTAGTGATAGGGAAAAAATAGGGGAAAGGACAGAGGAAAGAGCGATGCCTACATTAAATCAATTTATTCGTCATGGTAAAGAAGAAAAATGGTGCACGGACCGTACTCAAGCATTGTATCAATATCCCCAGAAGCAAGGAGTATGCTCGCGTGTTTCAACGAGAACACCAAAAAAAACTAATTTAGCTCCACATAAGATAGCCAAAGTACGGTTAAGCAATCAACATGATATATTTTCTCACATTCCAAGTGAAGGTCATAATTTGCAGGAACATTCTATGGTCTTAATAAGAGGTGGTAGAGTGAAGGATTCACCAGGTGTGAAATTCCAGTGTATTCGAGGAGTCAACGATTTGCTGGGAATTCTGGATCGAAGAAAAGGAAGATCAAAATATGGTATGGAAAAACCAAAATCGATATGAATGGAAGATGCCTCTAGAACTCCTTTTTCTCGGTAAGGATAGATACGAAGTCACTTGACTGAAAGGAAAGGGAACAACCATAATGTTAGACCGCAAAACTCTACGGACCCCTTCCGAATGACCTAGAATATAGTCTATATCACTCTTTCTTAGCTAGTCTACTAGACTATATTCGTCCGTGGAGGTGAGTGGAGGAAGCTGTGAAGCTTCTAACTCTAATTACTAACTCGAGACTATATTAGTATAAAGTGGCATTATCCCTTTACTAAATCCTCCCTTGCTTACCACCATGAACAAGACCTTTCCAAATCAATTGGTTTCTCATTATTTAATAAGAAAGATGGCAAATCTTACCATTGTTTTTCCTATTTTCATTTGGATCCTATCAACTTGGAGGGTGTATAGATTAAGACACTTCTCGTATTCGGACTATCAAGATCGACTAAATGAGACTGTGGCTGACATGGTAAAAGAACAAATAAGCCACACTTTTTGGACTCCATTTTTTGGGAAAGGATAGTGGGTAGGGCTTATCTTTCCCCCAGACTACTTTACTCACTGAAAATCATTCCATGTACAGGAACTGGGGAAACAAAAGGGCTCGAACTACAGGGATCTGATATCTGGCTTTCTTGGTATGAGAAGTTGGTTATGTAGGCTGACAACCTTTCCTAGGTTGTTTCAATTAGGCCAAATAATCGACTAGTAGTATGAATTAGATTGCCATAAGAACTTTCCCCTCTTGAAAGCTGACTAATCAAACAAAGGGGGTTACTTTTTTTAAGGGTAGGGAGTTTGGTTGGTGCGAAGTGTACCAAACTTTGGGTACAAAATCAGAAATTTCATTCTCTTTTTTACCATAAAAAATGGAGTAAAAAAAAGAAGGGCGAGATAAACAAATAAAGATCTAAATTTCTTTATTACTATGTAAGATTAAAAGATGCAAAATGAATCAGTGCAGGAACTAGTACAATTTCTTCAGCGGGAGCTGCTGCCAGTATTGGAAAAGTTTTTACTTCCTTAATTTTGTTGCGAGAAATCATTTACTAGCAAACCAATTATTTGATTATGCTATTTTGGGATTTGCTTTAACCGAAGCTATTGCCTTGTTTTCCTTAATGATGGGCTTTTTAATCCTCCTTATCTTTTAGAAAAAAAAGAAGAAAAGAGTGAAAGCAGGCTAGTCCCCGAAAATGCCCAATACTTTAGTGTTGGGGACAAGTAAGATTATTAAAAGGTTTATCCTCCATCGTTATCACAAATTGAATATCCTGTTACTGTGCCAGCCCTAGCCCTTCTTGCTCTTTCAATTCCATTTCGAGAGTCATCATAGCTCTTTTGGACTTATACATGCAGCACCCTTTTATCTTTTATCATAGACCCTTCTTCCTCCTTGCGATGCAAAGGCAATGTCAGGGAGGGCGAGAGAAGGGGATCACATATGGGTGGTATGAAACCCATAAGAGGAGGTAGGGATATTTGTTACGAAGATGCAAAGCCTAGAGATGAGTCTATTCCAAATTGACTGAAAAATCTGGGGTAGTAGGCTTGATGATAGGTGATAAGGTGAGGAAAAGCGAAGTCAAGCCTGACCTAAGAAAAGACTGGTTCTCAACCACAGCAGAATGAGGTTTTTTCCTTTTCTATTTTATGCAAAACTTTGTATATGAGAATTGGGGAAAGCAAAGGAAATGTAGTATATAGTACTCCATGGGTTAAGGCATTAGTAGTTTTCCCGTGAGAGAAAACAACACAAGATCCAAAGCTCACCAGATGTTTCTGAAGTCATTGATTACCCAAAGCAAAAGGTAACTCTAGTCTAGAAAGCTCTAGTATATTACAGTAGCATAGAGGTTTTCCATAAATTTGGTCTAAAGCATCAAGAGCACCGGTTTCAAAGAGGATGCTAAGTTTCTCGATGAAAGGTGGCCATGGAAAAGAAGGTCAATATTTTGCTCATTTATTTGTGAGTTGCTCATCTATGTGGAACTCCAGTGACCAACTAGAACATGCTCCCTCTAAGAAGGCTGGA
>JAABOM020000112.1:12889-66684 GCA_011800125.2 Solanum clarkiae
GAAAGAAGCGCAGACAGTTTAAAGAGCCATTTTGCTTTATTCCATCGTACCCCAAAGCCAAAAAATAGTGAATCTTTAGCTCCATCCGAGATTGATGGAAAAAAGTCTAAAATAGTACAACATAGAACGTAAAAGCATCAGAAGGCCTACAAATACATTGTCTTAAACAAAGAAAAGATACATGGTAGAAGGAAAAATTGGAGGAGTCCAGAACTAAGGACTCACCACAATTAGACTACTAGCCTTTGAGCGAAAGCTAGCCTTGAGCTGGTAAAAGAGTGCCTGTCCCTATATGGTTAAATCATGTAGGCAAAATATACATTAGTATGTTTGAATGTACTAGTATATGAGATGCAATGCATGGATGAATGCCATCGTTATTAAACTTAACATATAAAGATATATATACAATAAAAGATACATATGTTCTCAAACATGCACAATGCATATGCTCAAGACAATATGAGATAATGCATAAGAAAGCACGTAAAGTGAAAACATAGCATAAGATCATAAGCTTGTGGGAATGAACCTTAATCGACATAGAAGACCATGTGAGCTACTACATGGTATTCAACATAACCCCTTACATTGACATAGGGAGACCACTTGCTGGGTAAAGCTCCGTCAACCTTAGCATGCATCATAATGAGATAAATAGCCTACATGGAATCACTAGCCTAGCCTATAAGGGCTCCTATAGTGATACATAGTTGATGTGACAAAGGATTTCTTGGAAGATTCCAGTATAAAACCTCCCCACAAGGTCATACGTAGTGCTAAGTCATCCAATAGAAGCTTTAAAGTTCAACTTAGAGTAATAAGTAGCAATCATAGGAGTAGCTCAAACTGACAAAACACCAAGTGAGAATCGTCCTTTCCTCTTAGGGACCTTTCTTAAACATCTTTTAGGGTAATTAACATCAAACTCATATCTTGATAAACTTAACTTTGAAATGCTTCATTAATACCTTAATCATAACCATAAGTCATAGAAAGATCTTCTTGAAAACTAGGCGGGCTTAGTTTTATCATAAAACAATCATAAATCTCATAAGTCATAGGAAATTTCTTTTAAAAGGAACATCGAAAATGCCCAACCTTAATCATATCAAAAATCATCATGGAACCAACATCCTTCTTCCAATATTCATATATTTACTTACAAAGATAATTGCTAACTTTATGTGTATATATCCTTAAATCATCATGAACATGCATATTAACATGAGGAACTTAAAGAAAAGGTAAAATACTCAATAGGGAACTTTATGGTGAATGGAAACCCATAAATCAACTAACATACCTTGGAAGGACTGGAGAGAAACAGACTTGCAGGATCGAGCAAGAAATCGTGGAACCCTAGCTTGGCCTAACTTGTTCTTGAGAGCCCTTTTTTGCCTTAGAAATTTAGAGAGTGAAGAATGAAAGAGTGAATGAGGAAATTAGGGCTATTATAGGGCCCCTTTCCCATCCCTTAAATGAGTATTATAGGAATAGAAAGGACAGAAATGACAAAATAGTACCTCATTAAAACTACAGGGATCGACATACGAGACCCCGATTATGAGTGGTAGCTAATCGACGAGCTGTAAGTCCCTTCATTTAATAACACTTATGAAATTTCCTGAAAACTAACTGTGCTAGACTTAAGACCACAAATCATCAGTACGGGCCATGAAATATCTTATAGGCCATGGTTGGACTTGTAGAGTCCTTCCACACTTAACCATTTTTCCTCATTTCCTTCATCTTACCCATGAAGAACATCAATAGGGTGTATCCTATTTTACGGACCATCTGATAACTCATAGGTTATCCTTCAGAAATCTCCAAATTTCCTTAATATTTGGGTCGCACTAATGAAACCATCTACGGGCTGTTACTTGGTCTGTGGGTTACCCCACACTTGGAAACTTTTCCCCTTCCTGAAGTTCCATGTTTAAGAACGAAACCTATGGCCCATAAGTTTCCTTGTAAACCAGACTTTAGGTCATTTTCCAGACCAATTTTTTTCTAGTTAACGCTCCTAAATTGGGGATTGTTACAGTCTTAGGGCTTTGAGGCTAATTTAGGTTCCTTTTTCATTCCTAAAATGACATAGTTTAGAAATAGGATTAATGGAAATGACAACATTGCCCTCATTAAAGCTGTCAAATTCAACCTACAAAACCCCACTTATGGGCCGTGACTCAATCCACGGGTCGTAGTTCCCTTTCTCTGGTAAGATATCTGAAATTCCTAAAAACTGACTTTTTTGGACCTAAAACCATGAACACTTGTTTGGGTCATGTAAAAACCTATAGGTCATGGTTGGAACCTTACAGTCCTTGCACTCTTAGCCATTTTCTTACTTTTCTGGGTCTTATTCCATGAACCACCTTACGGGCCATATCCTATTTCATGGGCTATATGGTAACACATAGGCCACCTTCTGGAAAATTACATATTTCCTTCATGTCTGATAGTCTCAATGACAATCCTACCTATGGACTGTAATGCATCTAATGGGCCATCACTTGGTCCATGGGTTATCCCACACTTGAAAACTTTTTTCCTTCCTGAACTCTTATGTTTAAGGACATTCCTATGGGACCTAAGTACACTTATAGGCCATAAGTTTTCCTCGTGAACTGCCACACCCTAAGTCCCCTTAGGTTGACTAGCACCCGTTGCCGATAAGGCCCGGGAGAACCAACCTATATCTATGCGCTTTCTATACATATTATAGGGAATTTCTACATTTAACATGCCTTTTAAAAAATAAATAATGATAACAACCCAAAAGGAAATGCATATGGCTAGGCCGTTGGGGCCACGGTGTTTGAAGTACAAGATGGGACCACACTTTAATTTACATAGTCTACAAAGTCTCTATAAAAGGAAAAGTATCTGATAATGGTCGAGACAGGCCCCGCCTCGACTAACTGTACAATACAAATATATAAGCTCTAGACATAAAGTTCCGAAGCAACCTGGAGCTTGGTAATAGCAGCTGGATGTCCTGTACTCCTACTGGGGAGATCTACTAGCACCTGTACCTACAGCATGAAATACAGGTTCCCCGTAAGGGATGTCAGTACGGGATAATGTACTGAATATGTAAGGTAGGATATACTGTATATCAAGTAACAACTCAAATGAAACTATGCAATGGTGTAGGATGAGAGACCACCTTTGGTTATACTTTGGAATAATGTCCTTTATGTTCTTTATATTACTTTACGTTTACTGTATAATCTGTGCACAGCTGTAATACAAAAGACCAACTGATCGGTGGTAAAATTGTATCGGGATCATCCCTATCTAGGTTCTTCCTTAACCCCTCGGGCTACCACCCGTGATAGGATTGTCCCTGGCTAGGTGATTCTTCCACCTCTCGGATTACCACTCATCAATAAATAATATACTTTATCTTTCAATTACCTTTGAGATGGTTCTTTTGGTGGTCACAATATTGGAGCTGTAGGAATGTCGATATAATATGTGACATGTAGATAATCATACAAGACAATATTACAATGAAAAGAGTATATTACATAAATAATAAAATGCGTATGAGATGAAATAACTCGTACACTTTATTTGGCAAAAAAACCCATGTAACTTGATATCCATGTATGTATGCAGATTTGAAGGTGACTATGTATAGAAGAATATGAACATGTGCAAGAGTGTATACATAGTTAATAGTTGTGTCGGAGTTGGTAAGTGCCTTTATGTGCCAAGGAAGGATCTATCTTTCATTCCAAACAATACGAAATCAAGAAGCCTTACATACCTTGTTGTATGACCTCGTTAATACCTTGGGATAACCTTCGCTTCCTCCAAATATTTATCTACAACATAGAAGGTGATAAAACTATCATTAGCAGTCAATAGATACACCTTGGTAGCCCAATCACATAAGAAAACGACACATGGGCGGCAAGCGGGTGTTTATAAACCTGAGTGTTCTTTCAACCTTTCCGCCCCTAATCGTATTTTTCTAATACACATTCATATGTACACATCATGTACAACCTGTTTTAGTGTCATAATAGTCTCACAACAGCCCACAAAGCATAACATAACAATTCTACACAACCTACAAATGGACAGCATAACGTTACCTCCCTTCGCTACATTTCGACGTCGACAATTCCAAACCTGTTCCAACTCTAACCAAACTGTTCCAACAAAATTTACACATATAAACAGTCCTAAAACAGTCCTAGAAAAACACACAAGAAGTCATGAAGGACATGAGCAAATAGCCTTCCACCCAACAACCCACAAGTTCTAGTCAACATTACACTTAAGATAATACAATAAAACGCGTTTGTTAAATGAAACCAAAATCAGGGTAGCAACCTTAGGGTAATATTTATACCTCAATCCATATTAATAATACCAATTTCTCTTCATAATACAACCCACAAATTATAGATAAGTCACTAAAATAAAAGGCACGTGTGCAACAACTTTATAAATACATGCTGTCCTAAATTTCCAACACAAACATACTAGCATATACTTCTTGTTTTTCATAAGAAACCATACTGAACACATGTGTAAACTTACTTACTACTACCTTTAAGGTGTAGGGCTTCTCCAAGAACCTTATAAGTTCCCTTGTAGCTGCTTGCTAGGTTAAGAAAGTTTAGAGAGAAAATTGTGAAAGCTGAAATTTTTTCCAAGTCTAAGAGTGAATAAATGTTGCTGCTTATAACCCTTTTTAAAGGACTAATTTGGCCGCCTTTATTTTGAATTTTTTACCACTTAATACGAAATATTATCAAGCTGGTTATCCAGTAGCTTGGCTGTTACACTTGGGCCCAAATGGGTCTCCAAGTTGATGGGCTTGGGCTGCCCATTTTTCGACTTTCTCTTAGCTAGTTTTGGTCCCAAATAGTCAAGTGGGTTGTGATGTCTTTGGGAACTTTTTAATATCCTTCTTTGGCTGAAAATATAGTACATGGGTGATGCTAAAACATGGGCCAAATTTACACCCTTAACACGGACTTTATTTATAATTGGGTTTGGACAAATTTGACGTTGAGCCTCGTCTCCGTTTAGCTAGCAAATTTAAGCTAAGCAAGTAGGCGACTCACCTGCTAGCTTCTTAAGTCCTATAAGCATCTCAATTCTCTCACTCTGTTTAAGGCCGTGATATCCTCAATTTGACACAAAACAAGTATGCACTCGACCCTCTTAAGCGTTAGATGCACATATCCCCCTATAACATGAGATTTGAGCACTTTTAAAAATGGGCGCTATTTGACTAAACTATATCATGTTTCATTTGTATAGTACTAGTATTGTAAGGTGTGGGGTTTTACATGAACCGAACATCAGGTTATTTTTTAGGTTTTCCACACCCAAGGCTCTTAAACTGGGGGTCATTACAACAATGAGAATGAAGAGCATGCCGTCATTCGCTTCAAGGTGTGGTTGAACAAAAGGATCTCTACTGATGATGATTCACAAGTTTTCTAGCTTAAATGACATCTTTGACGTAGCTCATCAGATAGAAAAAGCACTGACAGAGGCGAAAGTGCCAAGTACAAGGGCATGTCATCTTTCAATTCTTTAGGTAAGAACAAGGAAGGAGCTCAAACATCTTCGAGATGGAACAAAGGTGTCACAACCCAATTTCAGTCATGATGGCGCCTGTTAGATCTCATTTACAGGCAAGCCAATTACCCAACCCATACTTGTACTAGATTTCAAGTCCAAACCATAACCAATATGACAATATAAATAATCATAATCTACCCAAAACCTGGAAGACAATTGCATAGAGCTATAATAGATATGAGGATATATCATATAAATATATCAATAATCATAATAATATACAAAATCAGAGTACCTCTACAAATACATAACACTACTGTACAAGGTCAATGTCTAGATACAAAGGATGTCCATCAACTGAAAGGAGACTGCAAACAAACCAGATTTGCCGGTACTCACCAAAAGTCTCTGGAGCGGTCCTGAAGTTCACTAACTCAACTATCATGGTTCGTACCTAGACCTGCACCATGGGAAGATGTAGAAGTAGGGATGAGTACTAGAGAAGTCACCCAATTGGCATCATCGGCCGACCAAGTAAAACTGTAAACATATATAATGCCCAAATATAAAGAGAACTGCATCAATGTAGCAAAATGAACTCATATCAAGACATAGGCCTGTCTCAAAACCCTCAAATCACAACTGAACTAACCCAAGTACTGTACATCGATACTGACTTACAAAGACCACGCAGGTTTAAGCCACAACTGCCCAGATGTCACCCAAGATACACCTCCTTTTTGAGGATAAATCGATCATTGTCAAAAAAATAGAACCTAACAAAGGTTAGGGTCGAACCCAAGGAATAGGTAGACTTAAGAGAATTCAATTAATGCAATTTAAGTTATTAACCAACTTACATCCCTGGGGGGAGGGGTTTGTAATAATCAATGGAAAAATAAACTTAACTAATGCAAGAGTAAAATTAATATGGAGAGAAACTAGGGTGTTGCGTTCCCCATGATTCGCTAACTTAGTATCAACGGATAACCTAATTTTTTTTCTAGTGTGTAGCATGTATGATAGTAAGTTAAGTTCACCAAACCCTTTAGTCCAAGTGAGAGGCGAATTTCACTATGTGACTTGGCCCATCTCTGTAGTGTGCATTACTAAACCTTACCTACTAGTCACAGTACAACCTCCCCTTGGCCCAGGTCGGTTGATTAGATGAGACCACATCAATCGAATCCTATTAAGTAATCTCTTTTTCTATTCATTAATACGTTAGTCCAGTTAGTAAGACTAGGATGGTTCTGATGTTCGCCACCACTAGGAAACATGCAAAACAAAAAAAAAATCAATTAATACAAGTATGCACACTTTCCAAGAATTTTGAATTATTCAGTTTTACCTTGTTAGTTCTTCGTGGATCCCACAATCCTAGTTATGGATTTAGCTACTCATGATTTGTGTAGATACAAGATTTGTGAATTAGAATAACATAATAGAGCACTTACACAATTGAATTAAGAACAAATTAATCCAACTTCAAAGAGAATCACAAGATTAAAGATAAAATCAAAGTAAAAGTGTTCTCAAAACTTTCTAATGTTATCTCACTGTTTTTCCTCTCTAATTCTAAAGTTCTCTGAGTACTATCCATTCTTCTTCTGAAAAAATAATCTAAAGAATCTATTTATAATATTTAAAATACAAATCCTAAACATAATAGGATTACTAGGTCGACACGCCTCATGAATAGGTTTACTGGCCGTATTCCATTCCACAACCCGTAATCGGGGTCTCGTACAATGCTACAGGAGAAATAGACTTCAAGTCTATGACACCCCCTCTACGACCTGTAGGGGAGTTCTTCTAACGAATTTGGAAAGTCCCAATCTCTGATTCTCAGGCCAAGAACCATGTTCTACGACTTGTAAATCATTTCATGATCTGTCTGTATGTTCATAGAATCAACTTTAGAAAACTAGTCCCTTACTAGAATTGTCCATGAAACTCACTTCACGACCCGTAGAATAAACTACAGCCCGTAAAGGGTCTCGTACTGCATAAAAAATTAGCAACTTCTGTATTTCCTTCCAAAATCAAGGCTAACCCTAGAATCCTGCAAACATAACACAAAAACACATAAAACCATCTAACATCGCATTGAGAACACATAAAATTCTAAGTTTTAAGCATCAAATGTGCTGTATTTAGAAAGCACGTCAACACCCTCAACTTAAAATTGTTGCTTGTTCTTAAGCGACAGACTCAATCTATATAAGTAATTCAGTAACAACAAACCTCAACCCAGTGACGTACATCACATCAATCTCAAACTCAGATACACACACCACATTTTCAAAACACAATCAGATAGCCATCTAGCAAACCAACACAGACTACTGCGTTAACAACACAACTATGAAAAGTGAGGTACTATCAACAGTCCATAATCACTGAATACGTTTAGTGCTAACAATGCAATGCAAGTGCCCTCATAGAAAGAAGTCCCATATCTAATACTTAATGATGTTTTCATGTATAACCTTGGAACTACGCAAAATCGCTCACTTTCACAAAGGATATTCATGCATCATGCCTAATGCCATAGTTTTTCCCCTATATTCATGACTAAGACTTTCAAACAACTTGGACAAGGATCACTTTAAGACTTTCTAGGCTTACAACGTAGGCTCAAGGGGCTTTGGTATGGTATTTTAGGAATATAGTGGCTAAAGGCTCTCTTTGACACAGCCTTTTCCTACACCTTTTCCCTACCAACTCTGTTATTTGCATCTTATTCTCCCTTTCTCCTATTTCAAACTTTTTTCTGAGTACTTTCTTTTCATTTTTTAGATTTTTGCCTTGATTTTACACTTCGTTTTCTTATTAACTCATAACTAACGCATCACTTTTTTTTTTTTGCATCCAGTACATGATTTTTCTCCTTTTCTCTGTATCACTTACTTCCCCCTTATTTTTGTATTTCACCCTTACACTAGCAACCCTCAACTTAGGCTTTTGGCCTGAGTTCAAGTGTATAATATCCATCCTTAGATCCAGGGCCACTTTTGGTAACCACCTTCAACTTATGCTTTTTTCCTTAGTCAAGGTGCACAATGTTCAAGGAAGGACCAACATAAATTTTAGGATTTTATAACTAACAAGGCTAGGTTAATCAGGTGTTTGCAAAGAATAGGCACATGTTTAGGCTCAAACATTAGGAACAAGGGATATACTACAATTTTGGTTGGTCATTTAGGCTAAGTTGCTTTTAAGAACAATGACCTAAGATCCTTTTCTAATCTAATTAATTTACAATCTAATTTAGAGAAACAAGGAAAGTCTCGAATTAGCACATAACATAAGAATTTAGCAATTTAAAGCTCACACTCACAAGGAATTGACTGCATTATCAACAAAAAACTCTCAGATCATGCTTTTTATGTCAATTTATCCTCATTTATTAGAACAAGCACTTTTAACGCACCTAAACACACATGGTTGCTATCTAGATTACTAATCAAAATTTTGTGGGTATCATTTTTCAAACAAAATACAAAAACATGCTATATGTCACAACATTGGTACTATATGCTACAAATGCTACCTAAACATCCTAAACATGTCGGTTCAATAGAAAGTAAATATCCATGGGGAAAAAGAACACCGGCAAGAAAATTCCAGGATAAAAAATTGGGGTAGTTATAGACCCAAGCTACTTCAAGTTCACTTTGGCCTATAACTACCCACACCCCATCAAAAAAGAGATGCATTGTCCTCAATGCATGTAATCAGCGCAAAACTAAATATAGAGGTCAAAAATCATACCTGGTCTCCTAAGCATCAGTATCCACCTTGGGTTGCCTCCCAAGTAGGGCCTGATTTATAGTTGCGACTAGACATAGATGGCTTGAGTGCTCAAACATCCTCAAGATTTTGTGCTTACTTGTCAGTATTTGTAGAAGGTTTGGAGGTGCTCTCCTCACCACTAATTATCTTCATCTTTTACCGATCAGTATCCTTTAGATCTTGAGCTATGATGTCGGTCATTATGCCTCACTAAATCTAATTTAGTTGAGCTGATACGAGTCCGATGGTCGAACCATTTGATCGCAACAACATGATGCTCAATTTTTTGATCTATACTGACAATGTCGGATGTAATCTTCCTCAAGGTTTCATCCATTGTGTCGGCCTTTCTCATTAACTAACTAAGTATCTCCTTGACTCTGGGATTCCTACTCCCCATACCACGATCGTGTGGGGGCATGTAACGGCCACTCCTATAGCCATTCTTGTAGTCCCCCTCTGTGTATTCTTCTCGTCCCCTTTGTGTGGTGTAGTAACTTTATTGGATGCTTCTAGCCCTAGTTAGTTCTTACGTCTGCCTCACGAGCATCTCTATATTGGAATTACTTTAAGCAAGAATCTACATGAAATCCTTATTTATTTTTTCTTGCTCTGCACTTGCACGAACTACACTCGAGCATTTAGTTGGAAATTTATTCATGGGCCTCCACACATGATTCAGTTTGGCCACCATATCCAGCTGCTCAACAATTTCAGTGAATGTTTATCCAGAAACAGACCTCCCAAGATGGTGTCAGCATATGCTTGACTATTTGCATCTAGGGCTCGGTAGAAAATCTCCACCAGGACACTATTAGTGATTTTGGCATGGGACACTTGTCAAGTACTCAGTAAATCGCTCCCATGTAGCACTAATTGAGTCACCAGGAAATTACTCAAAGTTGTTGATCAGATCTTTCAACTTGACCTTCTTCGATCTAGGGAAGTACCTCTTCAAAATGTCCTTCTGCAAGTCTAGCTGGTGATCGAACTTTGTGGGAGTGCAAATAGCCAAAGTGCTACATTGCCAGTAAGGGCCAATGCGAAGACACAAAGTTCCGAAACATCCATAGATAGATTTTGTTTTTCTATCACACTCTTGTAGACGAATACAACATTGTGTAGATGGCTATGAGGATCGTCCAATGGTAAGTCCACAAACAACCCATGGTTCTGCAGCATCTGAAGCAACCCACTTGAGACTACGAACTTTGTGTCAACCGGTAGTGGTGGCAGCACAATAGCTCCAGTCACCTCTATAGCCATAAGATTCAACCTGTATTGATTACACTGATAAGCATTGGAATTAAAATCCTATGGCTGTGGAGCAATGTCTTCAAAAGGAGGTGGGTTTTCATGATCAACATTTTCATTCTCGTTCCTGTTCAGAGCTGCATTGGCTGTGTTGTTGGCATTATCTTGGGCCATTCTCCTCAATGTTCTGTGGATCTCTGGGTCAAATGGAGTCAAGGGTATGCCTCAACGTCATGTGTACAACATACACTATACTTACAACCTACAAAGAAAACAAAGACAACAAGAAAATGTAATATGTGGGAAATAAGGATTGATACCCAAGTCACTATGAATTAAGTAAGTCTAATCGTATTCCTCGACAATGGCACCAAAATCATAATGTTGCCCAAGTTACACCTCCTTTTTGAGGATAAATTGGTTGTTGTTAAGAAAAAGAACCTAACCAAGTTTAGGATCGAACCCAAGGGAATATGTAGACTCAAGAGGATTCAATTACCGTAATTTTAGTTAACCAGCTTACTTCTCCAAAAGGAGGGTTTGCAGTAATCAATGGAAAAATAAACCTAACTAACACAAGAGTGAAATCAATATGGAGAGAAACTAGGGTATTATGTTCCCCATGATTCCTCAACTTAGTATCACTGGAAAACCTAATTCTTTTCTAGTGTGTAGCATGCAGGACGGTAAGTTAAGTTCACCAAACCCTTTGGTCGAGGAGAGAGGCGAATTTCACTACGTGACGTGGTCTATCTCTATATTGTGCATTACTAACTGTTATCTATTAGTCCTAGTACAACTTCCCCTTGGCCCAGTTCGGTTGATTAGATGAGACTACATCAATCAAATCTTGTTAATTAATCTCTTTTCCTATTCATTACTACCTTGGTTTAGTCAGTAACAATAGATAGGTTCTAATATTGGCCACCACTAGAAAACATGCAAAATGAAGAGAGTTAATTAATACATGCATGCACACTTTCCAAGAATTATGAATTATCTGGTTTTATCTTGTTAGTTCTTCATGGTTCCCAAAATCCTAGTTGTGAATTTAGCTTCACATGATTTGTGTAGATGCAAGACTTATAAATTGGAATAACATAATAGAGCACTTAAATAATTAAATTAAGAACAAGCTAACCCAACTTCAAAGAGAATCACAAGATCAAATAAGAAATCAAAGTACAAGTGTTCTCAAAACTCTCCAATGTTATCTAACCATTTTTCCTCTCTAATCCTAAAGTTATCCGTGTGCTATCCATTCTTCTTCTGAAAAATAACCTATTTATAACATTTAAAAATACAAGTTCTAAACATAATAGGATAACTGGGTTGGCATGCCTCACGAATAGGTTTACGGGCTGTATTGCATTCCAAGGCCCGTAATCGGGGTGTCGTAGTGTGCTGCGGGAAAACTGGAATTCAAGTCTACAACACCCCCTCTACGACTCGTAAAGTGGTTTACAACCCATAGGGGGGTTTCGTCTGATGAATCTTTAGAAAGTCCCAATCTCTAATCCTCAGGGCCTGAACCATGTTCTATGACTCATAAATCATTCCACAACCCGTCTGCATGTTCGTAGAATCAACTTCCAAAAATCAGCCCATTACTGGAATTACGACTTATAGAATGAACTATGGCCTGTAAAGGGTCTCGTACTGCATAAAAAATCAACAACTTTTGTATTTCTTCCCAAAATCAAGGCAACCCTAGAATCTTGCAAATATAACACAAAACACATAAAATTAACTATCATTGCATTGAGAACACATAGAATTTCATGTTTTAAGCATCAAAAGTACTGTATTTTGACAACACATCATGCCCCAATTGCAACATAGTGCTATACGAGGGTGCAAGGCCCCACTACCTATGCCTTTATGCCAACTAGGCCCCTATAGGCCCAGAGGTTACACCCGCTCACAATATAGAATCAATATACCATCACAGAATCCCTTAGAACCATCATATATTCACATAGAAGCATCACAGAGCCCAACTCTCCATATCACCCGAACAAGGGTCAATTGTACGTAGGTATAAGGCCCTAGTGTCTAAGCGAGAACACTCCCTAAGCCCCCATAAGCCTAGGAGGTACACCCATGCACAATCAGAGTGTGAATAGGTGTGAGAATCTATGGGTAATCAATCACGAGCCTCGCCCCCAACAATCGAATAACATTTGGGTCCTCTACCCTATGCCGATACGTGGCACTCGATCCAAAATACATATGCATAGTGGTGGGACGTATCTCCCGTAGGAGAAAAAATCCTTCTCACATAAGCAAGTGTGTCTCAACTCAGAATATCAATCACGGGGCCTCAGCCCCCAAAGGTAATCAATGAGGTCTATGAACCATAATCAACTAGGTCTCAAACCCAAGACAATCGATGTGTCATATCTCTTTCTGAGCAAATCAAAGTGTCTCAAACTCAGAATGTAACCGATCGAGGTCCCTCTAAAACTCAACTAGTACTTGGTCCTCAGAATCTGAATCTACCACTAGGTATCACAATCATGGTCACTAGGTCCTAAAGTCAATGGGGAGTATCACCCATGACTTGGATTTGACGGTCATAACTAGTGGAGCTCAAACGATGACGAAGAGTGTCATCTAGGACTAGATGTCAAATAGTCACTCACTCAACTAATATATCTGGATCTGGAAGTCCATAGTCATGTTGTGCCCAGAGTGAATGTAGGCGATGAAAAAATATATCATTCCCAGAGTAAACATGGGCGATGACCTCATAACTTTGGTATCCCATAGTCTCAATCCAATCCATACAATAGTAACTACTACCTCTCTCAGATACAATAGATACCCTAGATTAGATGGAGAGAACTGATGCCCAACAATCATTAGTAGTACATCGAAGTGTATTTGTATCACAAATCACCGCAGAGTCATTCCCGACAAAGGCCAAGTATACCATAACCTTGTTAATCATAAGTACCATAAGAGAACATAGAAAATCATGGTGCATCACAAGTATCCCAGACAACCTAACCCAACAAAGCCATCTCTATACTAGAATCAGGCTATAATATGACATATAATCAATAGATAGTTTCCTAGTCAACATATCTCAGTAACAATAGGCTTTACACCCTCATACAAGTACAAGTCAAGTCAGAACACATGCTTGTCCCTGGGCACTAGCCCATATTAGACCCTTCCCAAACCCTTTGTTTATGTAAAGCAACTCATAGGGAAACGTCGATATAACCTAAGCTAAGGCCTAAGAGGGTAGATAAATGAAAGGATTTCACCCACCCAAAATCATATTGCAGCCTAGCTGCTATCAAGGATTTTTCCTAAGGCAACTATGTGCTAACCCATAGATAATGTGCCCTTCTTTAAATAGGGTGCTAGTTCCTAGGACTAACCAACATAGCTAGTGTTTCGTTACAGATAACCCAAGGAAGCGCGTAGGATAAAGCCTATACCTAGCTACTAGGGTCACATTCTCATTCCTAACTCCCCAGTGGCTTATTAGCAATTCCTCTCATATCACAGAATGTAAGGCTCCCTTAAGGGTGCACTATACTCGTCCCCAGAATATGGTGTATTTCTCCAGTCACTAACAAGTAACACAAGTACATAATGGATAACAATGGTATATAGGATCATATAAGTCATAAGGTAGGACAAAATCCTATTTGAACAGGAAATTCTACCACAAGTACTCAGAACAATATAGATAACCATAACCGCATCATGTATTTACATATCAACCAGATATAGATACTAGATTCAATACACAAAGTAGCATGAAATCACAGGTCAGCCTTAATTGCTAGTATATTTTGGTAGCCTTAGACCACACACACATACAAGCAATAGTCAAGCTCAGTGTACATACCTATCACATGTTCTTACCCCAACCAACACCTTCGAGCCCTCTTGCAGCCAAAAAATATAAGAATTCAGCTATTATAGTAGCTACAACTAACACAACCCTCAATACAACAACTGTAGTCCCATATCACTATATATAACACATGTGGATTCACAAATAGCTACATACAACATAAATCCCACAGCTCAACCTACTCACAGCACATTTCTACATATTCCAACTCAAATATGCAACATTTCAGCTTAGTCTAAGGTTTAGAAAAACCCTAGCCTACCTGGCATCGAATGTCTCTTGTTTTGATCAATCAAACCAATATTTTCCCCTCCAAATCTATTCCTAATGCTGCTCTGCAGTTAAAACATAAGTCACAAGATCATTACAGTTGATTTGGATGTAAAATCTCAAGAAATAGGTGAAATTACATCGATAATGACTAAAATGGGGAAAATTAGGGTCTATGCCCAAAATGCTTAACTAATTCTCGTAAAATGATCGCCACATCACCCCGAGTCCATATCAAGAAATTTGGCCAAAAACAACCCCAAAAGACCAAGAAAAGTCCCAAAAATGAAGTTAAAAACTTTATCCGAAAAATATTCTTTTCAAAGCTTTCTCGGTCAAAATTCTTGAAAACAAGACAAAGTCAGCGCACACCTTGCATATCACAGCGTTCCTCTTCGAACATACTATAATTTAGGCATAATTTCACCTAGTTCTATTGAGAAATATCCGAGATATCGTAATGTAAAGTTTTCACTCATTTTCAATAAGTAATCAGTGATAAAATAGCTATTTACCTCAAATACGCAACTAAACCCAAATTCGACTTCACCACGACATTCCTTGTGAAAATATGAGTCACCTAACCTTTGAATTACCCAAATCAAATGAAAAATAAGCTTAGAATCATGATGTAAAGTTGGAGGAAATATACGTAGAATTCCCTGGCAACAAGCGTATATATATATGCATCTATATAGCCGCCATGTTATTGCCAAATGGCAACACCAAGTTGCACTATGTGGCAGCCTTAGAAAGTGCCACATCATCACCATTGTCCATAACCCTTCAATCCTTTTATCATTGTTTTGAGCTTGTTCGGACTCCATTATTCGCAAGCGAACTATGTAACCCTATGAATTTTGACATTCTGGATCCAATGGTACATTTGAAATTTTCAACGGAGTTTCCTAAGATAAAGTGAGGCTCTCACTTCTTTGTATGTAACTTTTAATGGAAAGCCCCCCAGGGTTCAAATCAAATTCAAAAGTCTCTGCTATCAAATTAAGGGTGATCCTAGAGAAATATTGACGTTTTAGAGCTAACTGTACCATCCAAATTCTCATGTAGGGCACATTTTCAAGGGTGTTGACAGAGTTAACTATTAACTGATTTCGACTGCTAAATTTGCTAGCCACTGTCATGACCTAAGCATGTGGCCTGGTCGTGACCAGTGAATGGGGAACCCGAAGGAACCCCAAACAAGCCTCATAGCATATCTTTACACATCCTTGGTTGCAAAAGTAATTAAAAATGACAATAAGAGATAATCATAAAAAGGGGAATTGAGACTGAAGGAAAGCGTTAAACACTTGAATAATATAAACGAGTCAAAGCTCAAGTATAATACATAACTTGTCCAACAACACCTCTAAACATAGAACTTAGCAAGGGCCAAGACAAGCAACCGGGCTCACCCTCATAGTCATAAGTATTCTAAAATATACAAGGTGTAGTCTAAACATAAGCATGAAAGAAGATAGATATTGTCCCCGGTTATAAGAACTTACCAAAAGCTAACTTGAACAATCCATCTATCCACGAGGAGAATCAATAGGAGCTCCGGTTCCTATATGGTGATATCATGTAGGCATAGAGTATGCGTTAGTACATTTGAATGTACTAAGTATACAGGATGAAATGCAATAAGAGATAGGCAATAGTCGAAATGCATAATCAAAGCAAGAGATAGTATATTAGCAACATGGCATGCATGAACAATGCTTGCAGTACAACATGCTTGAAACTAACCATACTTACATAACTCGTTTAACATAATAAGGTGACATGTTTGGATTATCCAATACCTTGTACTAGAGACTGATGAATGTAGCATAGATTATAGCCTTTTCTAGTAGGTAATGGATAGTACGTGAGGGTAAAGAGATAACATAGTTCATAACCCCTACATGTAAACGAGAGATAATGAATAATACATGAGGGTGGGAAGGTAGCATAGGTCATAACCCCTACATGTGTGCATATGAGGGTGAGGCATACCACATAGTTCATAACCCATTCATATGAGAATATTGCATAACCCCAAATCATACATGAGGGTAAGGAGTACATCATAGTTCATAACCCCTATATGTAGAAATGAGTAAGTGTGTATATTGCATAACCCCAAATCATACACGAGGGTAAGGAGTGCATCATAGTTCATATCCCCTATATGTAGGAATGAGTAAGTAATAGGACATGAGGGTAAAGATCGCATAGGTCATAACCCCTACATGTGTGTACCTAGCATAACCTCAAACCATACACGAGGGTAAGGAGTACGACATGGTTCATAACCCTCACATATGGATATGAGTAAATGAGTAGCATTGATTCGTACATGAGGGTAAGATGTTCAACATAATTCATCAACCCTACATGTAGGAATTGGCCTTACACTAGAGGATAAAGCATATATCATAGCTCATAAACCTTTCTAGTAGGCTTCACAATTGACAAGAACATAAACCTTCGCATAAGAACCTAATAGCTCATCAACAATTCCAAATAACATATCAACATGAGAGACCAACAATTCTCTTGCAATACCCTAGGAGCTTTATATGATTTAAACACATATATACACATTCCGTTCATTATCATATAGTCATTCTAATCATAAGACATGCATTGAACCTTCAATTCCTCAAGAAACCATAACCAGACATTTTGTCAAACACTTGACAGGTATATAATACTAGTGTAAAACCATGCAATTCAAGAGTGAAATGATGCAATAAGAGTTGAAGTAAAATAGACCACGAACAGTTGGTAATACCATCATACTATACATATTGAAAGCCTTTATCAAATCTCATAATAGACCATAGTTTAATATCCCAAAACATGCATAGCCAAAATAGACAAACCATCTCATAGTATAATCTTGAAATAGGTAGACATGTGTTTATAATCAATATTTCATTTAAAACCTAAGATAAGTTGTAATTATAATTCATATAAAGTAATACCATAAGTAACAAAACTTGAAAACATGCAATTTTTTGTGAAAAGTAAGTGTTGGACTCCATGGGTGAAAGGTACCCATGGATGAAACCCACTTATCTTAGACCTTGAATTTATTGAAATTGAGTTCAGAAAGACTTGAAGCTTGGAATGGGGTATTAAAATCCACAACTTGTTCTTGAGTTTCCTTGAATTTGTATTGGGGTTTTGATATAGGCTCTTGAGAGAATTTGAGATTGTATTCCAATTGGGAGGAGTGAATTTGATCTTTAGGAAAGGGTTTAGGTCTTTAGGAAGTGTTACGATAGCATAGGAATCCCCAAAAGGCCAATAGAAATGACTAAATTTACGGAATGCCATTAATGAAACGAAATTTGGCAAAAACCCGTACATACCCTTACACATACGAGTTCTACGAAAGTAGGCATAACTTCTTCATCCGAACTTAAATAAGGTGAAACCAAGTGCGTTGGAAAGCTAATTCAAAGAGATTTATTTTAGAAGGTCGTGGGCCACCCAGTTCTTTGTGTGCTAAGGGATATGCCCCTTTAAAGTTGATCCTCCTACCGGTAATTGTGCAAAACTTAGCCAACGGAAATTCCTTTGAACTTGCCTTGATGTAGGGACCCCACAATGGTCTTTAACGACATAAATAAACTTGACTTAGATTAGAATGAGAGCTTGAAGTTTGAACTAATTCCTTAAGATCCAGAGAGAGTTTTGGCACTTGAATCTTTAGAGAAGTATAAGACTAAGTGTTTGAGGAAGTATTAGGGAATGTCTTGGCTGATATGAGGGTGAAATAAGGCTAAGTATAGGTATTTTCACGTATGAAAACACTTGGGCCCAAGACTTAAAAGTCTTGGTCCGAGATTAAAAACTGGCATATTTTAACACTAGGGAACGTCGCGCCACAAACGCGCAGGCCCACTATTTTCATGCTCACTTGAAAATTCAGATTTTGCTACGGTTGCTCTAAAATTTGGATTAGACCCATCCCTCACTCAATTTTGCCCCCTGAACAAGAATATAAAGTGGGGTTATTTAAATAGCGCACGAATTTTGAGATATATAGAAATTATAATTTCGGACACTTTTGAGGCACATTTTCGAGCACTTTTTGGGGTCGTTTCAATATTTCCCCCTTGGGAACATTCGTCCCTGAATATCAAAGAAACGTACGTAAGGATATTAATTATGGAGAAGTCAGCCCCAAACAAGAATGCAACGATGCACTTAAAAACCATTTTGAAAATCTCAACACTAGTGTTAAAATCATCATGAACTTGTCAACATAATCATGAATGCATGCAATGACATAGGGCTGAAACATAAGACTTGGAATCATAAAAGGACTTGACGTGTTACCATAAGCTTGATAGAATGAAAGAGATACAGATTGCTCCTCCATTCCCGCTCCGGCTCCTCGAAAGATGCTTTCGACTTGATGACTCTTCCAAAGGGCCCTGACGGACACCACATCCTCATTAATCAACTTTTCCACCCTTCCATCTAATATCTCCACCAGGACCTTCTCCTAAGAAAACTTATCCTCCACATCAACCACAATTTCAAAGAGTTTTATTGCACTAGAGTCACCAATACAGCCTATCAACCTAGAAGCATGAAGAACCGGACTAATCGTATCCATATCTCTTGGTAATTCCAATCCTTATGCAACCTTACCAACTTCCTTCTACCTTCTACAAGGACTCAAAATCCTCAACTCAATCATCAACCTTAAATACACCTAGTCCACTTAGTAGCATAAAACACCATCTCCCTCTTGGGAGACAACCTCCACTCTATCATCTTTTCTCCCAAAGCTTCCAACACTAATAAGGCGGAATCAAGACCTTGCTTAAACTAGACCTCTTCAACCAAAGAAGATTTGAAACCATCAAGAATACTACACCACCATGCTCAACTTCCTCCAACCTAACCCCCAATCTAGCCAACTGATGAACCTCTCTAGTCACCTCCTTGTCACCATCATCCACATATGCTAGGCTACCCATAGGCACGCCACTTAGAGCATCAACCACAACATTAGCCTCAACGGGGAAATATAATGCACACTCATATCATAATCCTTAAGGAGTTCTAACCACCCTTTTGTTATCCTTGACTCACACCTATCATGTTAAGCAAACCACCTCTCATCGTCTATGACTTGCAACACTACCCCCAAATGATTCACAAGCTCTAAATAAATCAATACTTCATTACTATATACCACCACAAACATGCCGAGGTAGGGTTTTAAGACCCTATTCATGAAACCCATAAACATAGCTGGTGCATAAGTCAACCAAACAACTCCACCAATGCTAATAATGCTCACTCCTACTCCGAAAAGACACTTGGGAATATCACCAACCCTCATTCTCACTTATGGACAACACCTGAACCAAAAGTCAATCTTAGAGAAGTAACTAAACCATTGTAATTGACCAAATAGATCGGCCATCCTCAACCATCATATTACAACCTTACGGGTCCTACACTCATTGGAAGCGTACTATACAAGTAGCCCAAACTACCTCAATGCCTCCAACACATCAAGCTAAGTTCAACCAAAATCACAAGGCAAGACTTCTATGCAACAAGAATATGGGGCAATCCTTAGAGATCAATTGAAACTTCAAACCAGAATGGACCTACCTCTTTTGCTACCACCTAACAATCTTCCACTCAAAGACGGGTTCATTAGGAAGTCAGATTCTACCTCTATAGATCCTACCATCCATGGAGACCCAACATGTATGCAACTATTCCATCCTAAGTACAACATTACCACTACATCAAATCCAACAAGCCACAAGGCAAGACCTAATGTAATGTGAACATGGAACAATACCTATAGACTTTCTAGTAACAATATACCCAACCAAGAGGTAAACACCAAAGGTTCACATAACAACTCAGGGCACTCAAGAAGCCCAGTAGTAAGAAAAAGTAATAATGAAAGGAATAGTGAAACTCAGATCTATCAAAATCAAAACCTTCAACTTACCTTCCTTCACCTTCCTCTTTGAAGCAGCATGATCAACCAGAAGAGCAAAGAACATTCATTATAAGGGAAAGCCCTATCTCACTTCTAAAGCACGACATAGACCATGAAGAAGGGAAACATTTTCTAAAACGTCTCATAGCCTCTTGTTCAAAGTTTTGGTGCACAACACAACCATGAACAAGACTTTAATCAACGCAGTGTGTTTGACGCCGAGGATCTAACAACCTAGTGCTCTAATACCATCTTTGTCACAACCCAAGCCTACAACCAAGTCGTGACTGGCGAATGGTAAACCCGAAGGAACCCCGAACAAGCCTAATAACATATCATTACACATCCTTGGTCGCGGAAGCAATTAAAAATGATAGTAAGAGATAAGCATAAAAAGGGGAATCGGGAATAGGGAAAGAGTTAAACACTTGAAAAATATAAACGAGTCAAAGATCATGCATAATATATAACTCGTCCAACACACCTTTGGACGTAAAACTTAGCAAGGACCAAGACAAGCAACTGGGCTCACCCTCATAGTCATAAGTATTCCAAAATATACAAGGTGTAGTCTAAACATAAGCATGAAAGAAGATAGATATTGTACCCGGACATGAGGTCTTACCAAAAGCTAACTTGAATAATCTGTCTTGCCACGAGGAGAATCAATATGAGCTTTGGTTCCTATATGGTGATATTATGTAGGCAAAGAGTATGCGTTAGTACATTTGAATGTATTAAGTATGTAGGATGCGATGCAACAATCATAGCAAGAGATAGTATATTAGCAACATGGCATGCATGAACAATGCTTGTAGTAAAACATGCTTAAGAATAACCATACTTACATAGCTCGTTTAGCATAATAAAGTGACATGCTTGGATTATCCAATACCTTGTACTAGAGGGTGAGGAATATAACATAGGTCATAACCCTTTCTAGTAGGTAATGGGTAGTACATGAGGGTAAAGATATAGCATAGTTAATAAACCCTATGTGTAAAAAAGAGATAATGAATAACACATGAGCGTAGGAAGGCAACATAGGTCATAACCCCTACGTCTTTGTATATGAGGGTGAGGCATACAATATAGTTCATAACCCCTTCATATGAGTATATTTAATAACCCCAAATCATATACGAGGGTAAGGAGTACATCATAGTTCATCACCTCTACATGTAGAAATGAGTAAGTGTGTATATTGCATAACCCCAAATCATACACGAGGGTAAGGAGTACATCATAGTTCATAACCTCTACATGTAGAAATGAGTAAGTGTGTAGATTGCATAACCCCAAATCATAGACGAGGGTAAGGAGTACATCATAGTTCACAGCCCCTACATGTAGAAATGAGTATTTGAGTAGCACAAGAGGGTAACGATTGCATAGGTCATAATCCCTACATGTGTGTACCTAGCATAACCTCAAACCATACATGAGGGTAAGGAGTATCACATAGTTCATAACCCATACATGTGGATATGAGTAAATGAGTAGCATTGATTCGTACATGAGGATAAGATGTTCAACACAGTTCATAACCCCTACATGTAGGAATTGGCCTTACACTAGAGGGTAAAACATATAGCATAATTCATAACCTCTTCTAGTTGGCTTCCCAATTGACAAGCGCATAAGCCTTAGCATAAGAACCCAATAGCTCATCAACAATTCCCAAGAACATAACAACATGAGAGCCCAACAATTCACTTGCAATACCATATGAGATTTACATGATTTAAACATACACATATATATTCCTTTCATCATCATACAGTCATTCAACACATAAGACATGTATTAGACCTTCAGTTCCTCAAAAAACCAAAATCGGACATTTTTTCAAATACTTGGCGAGTGTGTAATGCTAGTGTAAAACTATGCAATTCAAGAGTGAAATCATGCAATAAAAGTTGAAGTAAAATAGACCACCAACACTTGGTAATACCATCATATAATACACATTGAAATCCATCATCAAATCTTATAATAGACCATAGTTTAACATCCCAAAATATGCAAAGTCACAATAGACAAACCATCTCATAATATAATCTTGAACTAGGTAGACATGTGTTTCTAATCAATATTTCATTAAAAACCTAAGATAAGTTGTAATCATAATTCATATAAAGTAACACCATAAGTAACACAACTTGAAAACATGCAATTTTTTGTGAAAAGGAAGTGTTGGATTCCATGTGTGAAAGGTACCCATGGATGAAACCCACTTACCTTAGACCTTGAATTCCTTGAAATTGAGTTTAGAAAGACTTGAAACTTGGAATGGGGTATTAAAATCCACAAGCTTGGTCTTTAGGAAGTATTAAGATAGAATAGGAATTCCCAAAAGGCCAATAGAAATGACTAAATTTACAGAATGTCATTAATAAAATAGAATTTGGCAAAAACCCGTATATAGCCCTGCACATACGAGTTTTACGAAAATGTTCATAGCTTCTTCATCCAAACTTTAAATAAGGTGAAATAAAGTGCATTGGAAAGATGATTCAAAGAGCTTTAATTTAGTATCTTGGTGGTCCACCCAGTTCTTTGTGTGCTAAGAGATATGCCCCTTTAAAGTTGACCCTCCTACCGGTACTTGTCCAAAACTTAGCCAACGAAAATTCCTTTGAACTTAGCTTGATGTAGGGGCCCCACGATGGTCTAAATGACATAAATAAGCTTCACATAGATTTGAATGAGACCTTGTAGCTTGAATTAATTCCTTAAGATCCGGAGAGGATTTTGGCACTTGAATCATGAGAACAATATAAGACTAAGTATTTCAGGAAGTATTGGGGAATATGTTTGATGATATGAAGGTGAAATAAGGATAAGTATAGGTATCTTCATGTATGGGAATACTTAAGGACCGAGATTAAAAACTGGCAGATTTTACACTAGGTCGCGTCGCGCCACAAATGCACAGGCCCACTGTTTTCGTGCTCACTTGAAAATTTGGACTTTGCTACGGTTGCTCTAAAGTTCAGGTTAGACCCATGTTCCACTCAATTTTACCCCTGAACAAGAATATGAAGTCGAATTTTTGAAATAATGCATGAATTTTGAGATATATGGAAATTATAATTCCGGACACTTTTGAGGCACATTTTCGGGAACTTTTTAGGGTCATTTCAACCACAATATAACTGTATGTAGAATTCTCCTAGCCTAATTCGATCTTCCTAGAGCTAATGGAACCGTCACGATCCCATTACGAGGTCATTTACTAGGTCTTTACCCAAAAATTCATTTTATGGGTATAACTTCTCGGTTAACTCAAAAGTCCACATAACTCCTAAATAACCCAAACAATAGCCATGCCAACAGTCCCAACAAATTACCAATGGCCCCAGGTCATTATACATATGCTCAAATCAACAAGTTAGCCATAGAATTATAGAAATGACTCAGAGGGTCATTATAACATCCCTACTAATAAAACTTTCATCTGTGAAAGTACAAACATAGGAATAGTTGCAATATCTAGTGCGTTTTATGGGTATATTGTTCATATATACGCTCTATATCCCACAATATTTCCAATACGACCTTTGCTCTATAGAAATGCAATCACAAACGGCCCACAAGCTAACAAAAATTGGCAAACTATGGCCAACATGCTCACATTTATACACAGGGCCAAAACCCCTTTTCCTTGTTGTCCAATCCACCTCACATCTCCACAAGATACTCATAAATACAGCAAATAACTAATAGGCCACACACTCAAAACACACTCTGTACTTTCCTTCGTACCAATACATCCACATCTCAGTTCTCAAACATGATCCTCAATAATTGTTATCATTCAGCCATCATTCTATAGTGTTTAACAATCAATGCTTTGCAGAAAATGTAAAAACAACCATCAATGCTTATAAGTTACCAAATTCCTACTACAGCACAGTAGTCAGCCTGACTGACACAATCAACAACTCATAATGGCCACAAAATATTCTAGCTTGAGATCATGAATGCTAACCATGAACGCTAATTTGTACAAATTGAGATCAGAAATGGAGTGGTTTTGAGGCAGGTTAGGTCGGTTGCATTTGAGTTAGCCTTATCTATAGATTGTTCTGCTATACATCTTCCTTTTTGCATGTCAATGTTGTCCCGATGTATTCCAGATGTGTTGCATGTACTCCATCATGATTTTGTGGAAATTCTAATCAAAACCAACTTCATGAATGTGCATGTATGATGAACAACAAGTCAAGGCCAAAATAAATGATGCATGGGAATGAACATGAAAACTACCATTCTACCAATACCTCAATGCAACTATTTGCACCAAACACCAATTATAGCATTATAACTATGAGACCATCTAATGCCAATAATTACCATATTTAGAGATATGAACCATACCAAGAAAGCCATTTCAAGCTCTTTCTCTTCCCTTTGTTGTGGCCACCAGCCAATCCTTCCTCTTGTGTCCCAACTTACTAAACTCAAAAAATGCACTCGAACAGGCTAAACAATCTCTTGGATGGAGCCTTCTACACTTGGCATAAGTAGGATATGGGTTTTCTTTTCCTTTTTTCTCCTAGACTTTGGAGTTTTAATGGATGATCCACCCTTTTTAGGATGGATCCTCTTAGACTCCCTTGCATCCATTCTTGTCTTTTCATCCTCAATTATTTCTATAAGTATGAGCCTCGAAATAGCCATTTCCTTTACTAGAATGGTGTCCCAACACTCTTGAACAAGCGAATCGAATAACCTTAACAATGAATTTGCGCATTCTCGCACCAAGTTCAGCAACAATAGTTGGGCATATTTGGAGAGTTGAGTGAACTTGAGGGAATACTCCCTCGCACTCATATTCCCTTGCTTAAGGTTGACAAATTCTTGCATCTTGGTTTCCCTCATCTCCAAGGAAAAAAAGCATCTAGGAATGCATCTTTGAACTCTCCCCATGAAATAAGTCCTAAGCGTCATCCCTCTCAACTTTCTACTATGTGAGCTATATGCAAGCTACCCCTTTAGTTGTAAGTCTGCCAACTCTGCCTTCTCCTCTGAAGTCACTTCCATAATGGCCAACACTTTGTGCACTTCATCCACAAACTATTAAGAATATTCCTTAACCTTTGTCCCATGGAACTTAGTAGGGTTCATCCTTGCAAAGTTCCTCACTTTAATGAAAACTCACATGAAACATAGCTTCTTTATATCATACATATGTGGGAGAAGACCATAACTAACGTAGACCATGTGAGATACTACATGGAATCTAATGAACTCCTTCCATTAGGAAAAGTCTAAGAATTCCTTCCATTCGAAAAAGGCCAATAAACGCGTTCCATTGGGAGAAGGGGAATCTACTTTCCAAGGTAGATATCCAGAACTTTGGTAACTTTGTAATTGTATCTTTAAGGAACATTATGGCTAACATAGATACACTAGCCTAAGCATAGCGTATAAGGGCTCTTATGATAGAACATTGTTAAGGAGACAAAGGGTTGCGACTAGGATTTTCTTACCGAATCCCACTATAATGCCTCACTCAGTGCTAAGTCACTCCCATGGAATATAATTGAAAACATATGTATAATCATAATCATCATAAACCTAAAAACATAGCTTTAAATTTATATACATATAGGAGTAGCTCATCTTAACTTAAGATCCACATGTAGGGGTTGCCCTCTTTTAAAAAAAGAATCTATCTTTAGCATAGATTTGAGGGATTCAAAACATCACAACTTTAGCTTTCATAAACTTCACAATTGAACCCTCATCTTTCGAGATCATGTCTCCCTTTAATGACGTTTGATATGAAAATTGGGTGGATTTCATGCACATAAATTTTAAATCATATAACTCAAGAGGACAATGCATCAATATATTGAATATCATCAATTTAGATCATTCTTACGCAACCCACCACAATCATTCATATCATCTTTCATTTAATTATGAAATTCATCTCATGAAATCATCAATTAAATCACGATTCATAGCACATAACTTTCATAGCCTAATAAACATAAAATAGTTTCTAAATTGAAAACCCTTAAAACTAAAATATTCATATTTTTGCATATCATAAAATGAGATTTCCTTTCTTTCATAAAACATTTCATATAGCTTGAGCCCAAAAATTGGGGGTTCATGCTCAAGGACTTAAAATCATGAAATTCTATATATATCATGAATACATAAAATAGAATATAATTATTTATAACCATTCAAATTAACCCAACACGATCCTTATGAAACCCTAACTAGGATAAAAATGAATATCAACTCAATATTCATTATAGGCCATAACATGTCACTCATATACTTCATATAACTAAGAGTGAAACATAAAACATCATGGTTAAATTAATTTTCCAAAACTTCACAACATACATAAGCCTTGAACTTAAAATAGAATAAGGAACTTAAGCTTTGTGAAGGGAAAGACTCCACAACTCAAGTCCACAAATCTTTACTAAAAATCTATGGAGAAATCACAAACTTTGGAGAAGAAAACTCAAAATCCTAGCCTTGTCTTCAGTAGAGGACCTTGGGAGACTTGGGAGGATTTAGGGCCTAGGTTGGAGGGGATGATATTTAGAATAGTGGTTGTAAAAACTTATATAGGGCGTGTAGGAGGCCAAAATGACATAGTATTGGGATTAGGATATGAGGAAATGACAAAATTCCCTTTATAAAAATTGGCTGGATCGATCTATGAGGGCTCATTTAAGGATATAGGTCAACACATGGGCTGTAGGTCCCGTTCATCTGGTAATGTACCTGAAACCCCTGATATTGATCTTGTAGGACCTAAATCTACAAGACCACCTTACGACCCATTCTCTCATCTATGGCTTGTGGATATATGAACTCTTAGGGTCCTTTCACACCTACCCCAATTTCTCATTTTTCTTGGACCTTAACTACCAAAGGATTCTATGGTTTGTACCTCAACCAACGAGCCATGCTGTTAATTGTGGACCAGCTTCTAGAACTCTAAATTTTCTTCGTTTGGCACCCCCTTCTACGACCCTATCTACGAGTTGTAGAACACTTAACGACCCATAAACCTTCTCATACTCCACTTCAAGACTTACAAAATTTCTCCCCAACCAAACACTTAATCTACGAGACCTTTATACGATCCATGATCCGTACAATGACACATACTTAGATTTCGTTGTTTCATTCTAGTGGCTAAATTTCCAACTTTTTCCTTGGCTCAACTTCAAATCTATGAGGCGTCACATGAAATCTCTAACCCTAAAGTAGGCACTTGGGGAGTAAGTACAATCTCTCTATTGGCTTTATTAGCCAAAGCTTGCATTAGAATCGTGAATGTTGCTCTAAACTCCACGTGAGACACCCTGTAATCTTGTTATAATAGAGGGGATTGTTGCTCAGGTGTGTTCCTTGGTTGTGGAGCTCTTCTTGGTGACATGATCTAGAAATAGCAAAGATATTATCATTAGTTATAGGAGAACTTTAGACAACTCTAAAGGCACGACATGAATAATAAAAAAGGGAAGCCTAAACGTCTCATAGCCTCTCATTTGTGATACTGGCGTGCTTCACAACATTGAAAAAAGGCTCTACTTGACACGACATGTTTGGACATTTGAGGAATACTTTAAAACCTTGTGCTCTAATACTAAGTTTGTCATGGACCAAGCCTTAGTCCTAGTAGTAACACATTGAACGACACACCCATAGGTACCTCATCTAAACCATCTTTGCGTGACAAGCATTCATAGGCAAATATTCATTCACCTTGTGGGATAAATGGAAAAGGGTCTATGGGATAATGTTTGAAGGAAAAGCAACATCTCAAAACATACATAATGTACATAAGCATACCAACAAGAACATGGATAAATGGGAATTGATAAACAGTCAGTTCGCCTCAAGTAGAAAAGATTCCAAATATAAACATAGAAAATAAAGCCTCCAATTTACGAAACCAAAGAATACATGTGTCCAAAATACATAGCAAGTAAGGAATGAGGTTGAGTCCCAACGTAAGGGTTCACTACAATTAAACTTGTCTTGGAATGTTGAAAGAACTAACGACGAGCCAGGGAAGAGCACCTATGCCTACAAGGTTATATCATGTAGGAAAAATATGCATTAGTACTTTTGGAATGTACTAAGTATGTGATATGTAAAGCAAATATGAGGTTGGAATGCCATTATTCATAAGTTAAAGACTTTTATGCATGCAATGATAAGGGTAACATTAACATGAGCTTAAGCATGCACAAGGAATGTTGATCAATATGAATGCAAGTAATGGGTAAATGAAATACATATGATGGAATGAAGCATTAACCGTAGACCTTGTGGGGATAGACCAGAACTAACATATAAGACCATGTGAGCCACTACATAGAATCAAACATAACCCTCTATGTTGGCATAGGGAGGCCACTTGCAGGGTGGAGCTCCATCACATAACATGCATCATTACATATCATAATTGTCGTACTTGGATCCACTAGCCTAGCCAACAAGGGTTCCTATGGTGGGATATTGTTAATCAGCAAAGGTTTACTTCTAGGGTTTCCTTAATAAACTCCAGCTCAATGCCTAATTTAGTACCAAGTCATTCCACGAAATGCTTTTGAATATACACTTAGTCAAATGGTGATACTTAGAATCATAAGTAGGAATCTCAAGAGTGACTCAAAACTTAAGGAACCACCAAGTGAAAATTGTCTTTTCATCGTAAGGACCATCATAAACATTATTGATATGTTTAGGTCCCTACTAAGCAGAATTCGTAAACTATGCAAATGCTCTTTGAAGACTTTTTCCAAAGTTTTTAGCAAAAAAAGCAAAAACAATTCTTAATGCCCTTACGAGGTAGTGATGAGTTAAACTACTCATGTTGGCATGGAAGTCAGCCCGGTAAACTGATTCCATTCTGCTACTAGGGTTCCAAACCTTCCCTTGAGCTCTAAAATCTATAAATACCTTTTCAGCTCAAGAAATGCTAAAGCTATTTATAGTTGGTATTTCTAACTAAGTCCGAAGGAGGGATTTGGACAAAGAGCAAGTCAAAATCCATATTTTTTATTCAGTCCCAATACTAAAAGACGTGAATTTAGGAGTTGATTTCAGAAGGAAAGACGTCATTTACTTCTTACCAATTTCTTATGTAAGAACTAGTAGAAAGAAAGGGGCATTCAACCACTTGACTGTAAGGAAAGGAATTTGGAAAAAAAAAAGGAATTTCGTATATAAAGATATGGGTTTCCGGGTTTAGATCGAAATGGAATCCCTAAAAACCAGGGTTGGAGTATTAGACTTGTTCTGCTTCGATAAAGGAACTATAACCGTAAGTGGAATAAAAATCATTTAGCCGATTGATCTTATCCTTCCTTCACTAACACAGAAGAGAGAGATAGCACTCCCCAAGCTAAGGATGAGTGCCAATGAGAAGATGCGCAAGCTAGTCTATTAGAAGGAGAAAGCGAGGGAGTGAGATTTTAGGTTTCAATAGGGTAGATTGAAGATCAAGCCAATCTCGAAACAGAAAATAAAACTTATTACATCTAAGAACGTGAACAAATGCTTTTTCAGTAGACTATTTTAACCGATTGTTTATGTCGACCATACGCTATGATTCTTCTTCTCTTATGAAATTTCTAGTTAGATGAACACTGCTCTGCTGTATGACGGAGTGATCTTTCCTTCTTATGAAAGATGGTATCTCACTTTCGAAAGAGAGTCTCGATGTGGCAGTGTACGTCTAGCTCCATAGCTGGCTAGTCACTGTCTAAAGGGCGACCGACCTACCGGACTGGAGGCAGCCGAGAATGTTATGTAAAAAGGACCAAGGAGGATCCTATCCTTCTGGAGAAGGAGGAGGAGTAGGATCTAGACTTAGGGATGGAATCGAAGCAAAGAAATTCATTCATGCCACGAAAATCTATATGGAAAGGATGTTTTTTTGATGTATTCCTCTTGAGAATGAAGAAAAAGAGAGATCTTCTTTTTTACAGGAAAATTTGGTCACGTAGATCTTCTATTTCACCGGAATTCATTGATTTCTCCATATGAATTTACAATGGAAAAACTTCTGTTCTTTGTAAGATTACTAAAGGAAAGGTTGGTCATAAATTTGGAGAGTTTGCTTCTACACGGAAACAAAGACTTCGAGAACAAATATTGGACCGGGAAGAAAAAGTGGGAAAAAGTAAAGTCTAAGCTAATATGGCACGAAAAGGAAATCCAATTTCAGTAAGACTTGATCTAAATCATAGTTCAGATTCAAGTTGGTTTAGTGAGGGTGACCGCAGTCAGACGATCAACCCCCTTTTAGGGTTCACGGTTTTCCTTATTATACTTCTGAATTATTATTCAAACAGTCGTCTGGAGGGCTTCCTTTCGACGTGCGATGTGGGAAGGGGTTCTCCATCTATCCCTTTTTACCCTCCTAGGAGGGAAGTGCAGCCCCATATTCCCGAGCCCGAAGTTACGCCCATTCCGCGCACCGTTCTGGTTCTAGAATTAGAACGCCCTCTCATTCCTGATATCCAAAGGAGAGCGGAAATGCAACATCGTCTATCCTTCTATTTTATCAGGAGGAATGAGCCCAGATATTTTCCACTCTCTTGGCGATCCTAGAGAAGCAGTTTATCTTGGAAAAGAGGGTCGAGGCTGGATTGGTACAGGAGGGCTTTTCCCCAGATAGTTCTGGCTTAGACCTCAGAAATCCGCAGCCTCCTCTTTAACCACCCTAATAAAGGTGGAACAGCTCTCTCAGAGAATACCTTAAATAGGTATTTGGCTCAGGGCGAGCGGGTTGGCACACAACAGACCATGCCTTATCTTAGGGTGCTTCGTGCTGCCCGCTATTGGGTCTAAATGGTTCTCCCACTTTTTTGCCTTTCAAAAGGGTGGCCTACACATACACAGGGGGAAAGGGAGGCTGGCATAGAAGTCTCTCGAGGGCGAAGGAGATGCATTTTTGTACTGGTTGTACTGGACAAGCTCTATGGGAATAATCTCTTTCTTATTTCTGTATTTCTTTCCCATGACTACTAAGAACAGGCAAATAAAAACTTCCACTTCGAATTTCGGACCTCAACATCCTATTGCTCATGGTGTTTCACGATCAGTATTGGAAATGAATAGAGAAGTGGTGGAATGCACGGAACCACATATTGGATTACTCTAGTACAGCATGAAGTCACTGATGCCGAATCGGCTCCTATGTCGCTAGCAATGTTGTGCTTGGTCCCCCTCCCCCGGAATGATGGAGGTTCTATAGCACTTCATGAGCACCGGGCTAAGGGGCGATTGAGCAACTCAAGTGAACCGCCTTACCTTATTCCAACATAGGGATAGAAGGGAGAAGGTTGTGAAGATGGCCTCGTCACCCATACCTCCAGTCGGATGATCGAGGATCGATCGACCCGGGTTTTCATGAGCGTTGGCAGGTTCTGGAGTGCCTATCAAGGGTGCTAATGCATACCCTGGGGAAATCATCACCACCTGCACCTCACATCTCGTCATAATGGAATATGTAACCCGCCTGCTGTTCCATTCAACTACATTTATTCCTTTAATCCATAGCTTAAAAGAACACAGCAGCGAGGGACAATCTGCCCATACAGCCAGCGGGGAGGATGGCACTACTAGCAAAGACCATCTATTGAAAATGCCAAAAGCGCAAAGCGTGGTAGGCCTGCACCAGTGGAACATTCCACAAGGAGGAAAGGAAGCCCGAATGGTGGTAGAGCAAGGGGAGGCCGGGTAATTTGACGGAAATGTAAGGCTTTTCCCTATTAAAGAAGGCCCTATGGAGTAAAGGGAACTAGATGAATTCTTGGATAAAGAGGGAGCAAGCCTATATAAAATAAAAAATGAAATAAAGAAAATTCCATGAATAGATAGAGTCAACGGTACGACAGATACCATTTCCTACATGCGAATTAGCTTCTAAGGTTGAGCAATCTCAATTTCACTACAGGATTTGCGAATGAATGTTGGGCTGGGCCACCTTGAATGGCATGAGTTGCATGCGGGGAGACCCGCACGTATGGTTTTTAAGGGGATCTGGTCGAAAAACCGGCCGGCGCCCACCCGACTAGAGGGACTGAGAAATTAATTGAGTACAAAACTTATCTTCAAGGTTTACCTTATTTTGATCATTCAGAGGGTGATCGTGGGGTCATTGAATAAAGTGCCTCATTTCTTTCAGATGCTAACCCGTAGCGAGGCAGAGATGACTAAGTGACATATGGAATATGGCGACGACAACAACATGTCGTAGAAGGATATAACAGGTGGAGACAACGACCCACTAAGACTAACCTGTCTACAAGTACATCCCCAAGCGGCAGTCAAATGGGGCGTGAATGCAAGATGCTAGTGAAATGATCGACCGGACAGAGGCTAGGGCTGCTTCCTTCCCACTACGTCCTTACTTGTGTGTCGGAGATATAAAGCGAGTGCATCAAAAAAGAATGGGAACTGGATCGATCTATACTATGGTGAAGCATCCGAAGTATAATTGCACACTCACACGTTCTTTGCCGAGAGATTGGAGCATTCGGCGGAACCGGTGAACTACACTTGCTTCTGGATGGATATGTGGTACAGAGGGCTTGTGGTACCTGCTGCCAACCCTTTCTCATCTACTTTGAGAACCGTGTGAACAGAAAGTGGGCAGAAGAGAAGGAGGTCCTCATACGGAGTCGCACACTTACTTGAGCAGTGCAGGAGACTGGGGAACGGGTCGAATAAACTCCCTTGGGGCCAAAAAAATAACAAACGAAGCTTTACTTTGATAGGGCCTTGATTGTTTTTTTTTCTTATTGATTGGAAAGGAAGGCACCTAGGTATGTTATAGAAAGGGTAGGTGGAAGCATCGAATGGCGAAGAGAGGCGGCTCAACAGGGAAGGAATGGGAAATCATCAAGGATGACTTCTTTATTGGTGGAACGAAGGGCTAAATAGCAGGAGTGATTCTCTGAGCCGATCTGGATTTCCAATGCCTTGGGAAACTAGTCGAGATAGATGACAACACCTTTTTCCCTTCTTCCTTATCGGTAGGGAAATCTTCTCTTATGGACTTCACCCCCCGCTCGAAAATGGAGAACCAAGCCCTTTTCTAATCTATTCATTTCTTCAAGCAGGGAGGATCCAGAGCCTTGCCCCCTCTTATTCGAGGATGGATGGCCGCGCCCCATAAGCACCCAACCTTTCTTTTACTCTTCCTTAAATTTGCCGCGACGAATGCACCACTTAGGAGCCCTACTCATATTTCAAAGATGTTATTCAATTCAAACGCAAGCCCCCCTTCTATTGCATAACTTAAAAAAGCTATAAACAAAGTACCAAAGTGGTTACGGGAACGGTATACTTTGGTTACGGGCGAAGGCATCCAAAGGCCACCAGCTTTCCATACTAGTTGTTACCTTACACTGCCATTTTTCCAATATTATTGAATAGCATGGCCTGGGGATATGATAACTCAAGTGGGAGAGTCATGTTATAGATGACCTTATTGCACAGTTCAGAGAGCACTTGTGTATGTGATGCAAGTGAATATCTACGAAAAAGCTTTCATTTTTGTTCTTCATTCCGTCGTTGACCCTATCTATGTTTCTATGATGGGCCAAGAACATGCCCATTATTCAGCCATAGAGAGACTTTTGAATTGTGAGGTGCCATTATGAGCTCAATATATACGAGTGTTATTCCGTGATATAACTCGATTTGAAATCATTCACTTGCTTTAACTACTCTTGCTATGGATGTAGGAGCATCAACTCCGTTCCTGTGGGCTTTTGAGGAGCGGGAGAAATTGTTGGAATTCTATGAAAGGGTCTCGAGAGCCAGGATGCATTCCAGTTTCATACGACTAGGTGGAGTGGCGCAAGATCTGCCTCTTAGCTTATGTATAGATATTTATTCATTCACACAACAATTTGCTTCTCGTATCGATGAATTAGAAAAGATGTCAACTGGCAACCATATCTGGGAACAACGATTAGTGGATATTGGTACTGTCACTACACAACAAGAAAAGGATTAGGGATTTAGTGGTGTAATGTTAAGAGGTTTTGGGGTATGCTGGGATTTGCGAAAAGCAGCACCTTACGATGTTCATGACCAATTGGATCCTAAAACACCAGTAGGTACAAGAGGAGATCGCTATGATCATTATAGTATTCGTATCGAAGAGATGTGACAAAGTGTTCAAATCACTGTGCAATGTCTTAATCAAATGTCTAGTGGCATGATCAAACTCGATGATCGTAAGCTATGTCCTCCATCACGATGTTGAATGAAACTATTCATGGAATTATACGCTATGTGAAATGTATATCATCGCTGTTCTTAACTGAGACTAAGGTTAAGCTCTATCTCAGAACCTTGTGAGGTTAGGAGTAAAGCATCCTGAGGTTGGCACATCTCGTTGAGCGTGGAGAAGCATTGGGAACACAAATTTTTTTCTTCAGAGCCATTTCTTTTTCCATCCACCGCCCCGTCATAGCGCTTTGCTTCCGGTTCTTTGGAAGAATCAATTTAGGTCTCCCTTCTTCATTGATTTGGAGGAAAGGGAACTGTCTACCAGTTGGGAAGCTAGATATCAAGTAAGTGGTTTGATGAGGATAAATAAGCTGACATGCCGGAGTTGGCTGCTGGCACAATAGGGTGGTGCATTACTGCACCTCGGGCGGATGCGTGGTAGTGTTTGTGATGGTGCTTCAGGATTCCAACATACTGAGTCCAAGATCAGAACGAGCTTGCTGGTGGACCACTGCCATTCCATTCTTGAGTGAGATGGAGCACAGCCATCTTATCCACTGAACTAGCCAGAAGCTATCGCTTCGAGTCAAAGCACTACAGGAAAAAGACTGGGAAATGCGACAGCATAGGAACCACGGGACCCCCTACTAGTAAAGGGAAAATGGAAGTTCACTCCTGCGCACCAGCTGAAAAGGCCCTTTCCCTTTTTAATAATAATAAATAAGGTAAGCATTTATAGCTCCAACCTAGTCAAAGGGCTTTGATGCCCTTTGTATAGGTTGGGTTGCTGGATATGGGATCCTCGTAGTAGGCTGGACCAAGATCCAGTCGAGAGAGGGTAGTCTTTAGAAACAACTGGTTGGGAATGCAAGAGAACGCTTTGCATTTTCTTATCTTCTTCCTGCCCTAGGAGTAGCACAAAAAGAGGGATTAGCATTATTAAAGGCGATAGCTCTTCTCACCAAGGAATTGGCATGGTTCAACCGCTTTTTCACCTCCCAAAGAGCAAAGTTAGCTTGATGAGCGCCGATGAGGAAGCAGGAGCAAGAAAACCAATATTCTCTTTCTTGTCCTTCTACTTAAGGTTAAGGGGCAAAGAGAAGCGCTTTTGCTACTGAGAAAGCGAACGTTCAGCAGGAAGGTTCAAGACTTAGCTGAGCGTTAGAAGCTAGATTCTCATTGCGAGACACATCGAGTTAGTGAAGCACTATAGTAGCACCGAAGCCCTATGTGCTATAATGCTGAGCCAAGGACGCTTCACCTTCTTTATAAAAGCAGTCAACTGAGTTCTGAATGAATTAGCTCCTTGGTAATGGCTTAATCTATAGATAGAAAGCCCTATGATTGGAAACTACCATGTTAGGTTTGGAGAGAAATGGGACCGGTTATATAATAGGGGAAGCAAATGTAAGCTTTTTCTTTCAATAGCCAGCCAAATGACTACAGGATCATCGGTCTACTCGACCTTAATTCACCATTTTGAACCTTATACAGAAGGTTTTTTCGTACCAACTCCTTCTAACTATACAGCAGTTGAAGCACCTAAAGGAGAATTTCGTGTCTTTCTGGTTAATAGTGGAAGTAATCGTCCCTATCATCGTAAAATAAGAGAACCTGGATTTGCACATTCACAAGGACTCAATTCTATGTCAAAACATCATATGCCAGCAGATGTGGTCCCCATCATAGGCACTCAAGATATTGTGTCTAGAGAGGTGGATAGATAGGACTACTAGTTGCTCGATTAGGACCCTAGCTTTATTGCGAGTCAAAAACCCAATTTATATGCCCCCTTTCTTTATTTAAGGAGATTTGAAGACGGCTTAACAGTAAGAGAGAACCCCCTCATGCCATGGCTAGGGACATCTATGTAGATGGGATGGGATTCATAGTGCCTGTTAGGGGTAGGTATAAACCTTCTTTCATCTTCTTAGATCTTCCTCGGAATATCCATCATCTTGGTATCGACCTTGTTGAGCTCTCCCTGATCGAAAGTTCCTATTTCGCTGCCTCTTCAATCATCTCCAACTCCTTAAAAAAGAAGATTGGTGACCTAGATGGTCAGGGTCTTTCCTTACCTTAGCGGAGCCTTATGTCCCTTCAACATTCCTACTAATCTTGTCTTGTCTTGGGAACCGTAGTGGACTTATTATCCTATATATAATATCTACTCTAAAGATTAAGAGGATAGAAGGTATCCCTTCCATAGATTCGATTGGGATTAATTCTCAGGATCGAGCCCTTATCATAGGCGTGCCTACCGATACCTGTCAAAGTCTTTAGCTTGCATGACATCTCCTTCCATTTGATCCAGCTATGAAAGAAAAGAATAGGCACTACACATTATTCTCTTCTACCGCTCTTCATTTACTTCTGGCCCCCCAAACGGCTCGATAGATAATTTGATAAGCCAATGATTTTTTTTTGTGTTTCAAAATACGGTAACTCCTACACCAGGGGAGTCAGATCTTGGAGTAATCTCCTTTCCATGGGCAATCTACTCAAAAGTTTAGGCTCCTAATTCGGTCTATGTCTGGGCTGCTACTGTATTTAAAGGCAAGGGGCTCCAAAAATGGATGTGATCGGCCTAAGAGGAGCGGGGAGGCAACTTGGGATTCTAGGCAAAGTGCTTTTTTTGTATATAAGCCTTCATATAGGATAGGATTTTCATTCCTCCTGCCAAAGGTAGAAAAGAAAGTAGCTCTCTCTTTTTTTCCGTCTTCTTTTTATTTTAAAGGCATATAGTGCATTCTCGCTTTCAGGGGGGATTCTTGGAAAAATCTAGTACAAGGAGTAAGCGAAAGGCTAGCTACCAGGTATGAAATAGAGTATGACTATAATATATCATAGAGAGCAATAGGGAGCATGCCCATACCATTAGATATCATTTAAGCTTCCCCTTTCCTAAGATCCTGGGCATGGTACTGACGTTTGAACTTGGTTACTAGTTTGACCGCTTTATTGGCAAAAGGAAAGGTCTATTCATTTGTCCCGAAATATGTTTTCGGCCTATCTATCGATTGAACTAGGGGCTGGGCTCTTGTTGACAGACATAAGAAGTAGGATTAAGAATTGGGGAAGAGCAGCTCTACTCATACTTCTGCTTATGGAAAGACATAAGAAGGACCCTATAAAACATGCAAGATCTCTTAGTAAGCCCTTGTTGGCATATCAACTGCCATTGAACACAGTCTACGGAAAACATCTATAGTGATAGTGATCCATCGCCTTGAGTTGAGTCTCCACCATATTTATTTCCTGCCCACTTGTAGCGGTTGGTTAGGCTAGGCCGGTTAGAACCTCTCCATAAATCTCGATTTTGATTGAACTAGGGAGGATCAGTATTGCTGGGGAGATTATTCTTCCTCAGCCAGCTTGTTAACCATAGTGTCTTAAAGGTTTCATTCTTTTAGCTGCTCTCCCAGCCAACAACCTGCTAACCCTAATCTTGCAAGCACCTTGGTCACATCTAAGTCCCTATTCAATTGTTCTATTTGGAACGGAAAGAAAAATATCTGCCTTTTGCGGGAAGAATCGCTCAAAAGCATGGGATAGGCCTTCCCTTCCTTTACGTTATCCACCACCCTGTCCTATCCACTATCCCCAAAACTCAACTCGTAATTTGAAGAAGAAAGAAAAAAAGGAAATCCAATTAGAGATAAGCTGCCCATGAGCATCATGGCATATGTAAAAGGGAATGAGGAGGCAAGCCCCTCCCCCCCCCGGTCTTGTTCTCTTTTTCTACTTGAGTCAGATGAATTGAGGGTTCCAAACCTTCCAAAAGTGATAGGTATGTGTTCTTTCTTGGCACTCTCTTAGATTGTCTATCCCTTTATACCTGGGTATAAAAGCCAAAAAGAATGTAGCTTCTTTGATATGGTTTAATTAATAAGAATCCCAGTAATACAACAAACATTGGAAAAACATAGGAATATGGGTCCATATAGGAATGAATAAAGGGCATTGATAGGCTAGTTTGATTCCAAGCCAAGAAGTAGGGCATGATCAGTCTTATCGGGTGGCGAATTGCATTCGCTAATATAGCTTACTACGATCGCATCCTAGGAGAGTGCAAATGGCAAGTTGAATGGTCTGGTTCCACTTAGTAGCCCAAATCTATGTACCCTTTTTAACACGCAAGTACACTTTAGCTACTAAGATTCGAGACAACCCATAGGCTTACTTCGAAGTAGGAGCTTGATGTCAAGTATTAGAATAAGTTTTATTAGGTTTTCCTTGGGGGAAGGCTCCCCCAACCCCCATGAGTCCCATCCCGTCCTTCCCTCCCTTAAACTAGAAATCGAAAACTAGGACACATAACTATAAGAGAGTAGCTGCCAAAAAAATCTCCCTAAGGTCACACCTAAGATCCAAAGGAATCGCTTAAGAACTAATATAATACCTGAAATTAGCTTGTGTGCGCATAGCCTTATCTTATCTTTGAATACTTCCTTTAGGTGGCTAGAAAGATGTAATTTGTGTGGTCTGTTCTAGTGACAACATTTCTATTATATTATATTTATGTAGGAGCCATTGTTTTTGCTTTGTTTTCTGGATTGGTACACTTTCTTTTCTAAAAACCCTTCTCTCATAGGTTTTTACATTTCAGGCCATTCACAATCATTTAAAGGGCCTTATATTAAAAAGTTTAAAGAAAGTCAAGATTGTTCTTGTGGAGAAAAGCCTACTTACTTGCTCTTGCTACTTTTAACTGTTGAGCAAGTCATCTAGCTTCTTACTCTTTCACCTTTCAAAGAAGTCGAAATAGAAAGGGGTAGGAAAGATCTCGTCTACCTTGTACAAGTTGTGGATCTCCTTTATTAGCTTTGAGTTCATTGTTATTCTTCTAGTTCTCCTTTAAAAGGGGTGTATACCCTTTCTTGTAGAAAGAGAACCTAGGCCCAGGTCTTGGTGTATTTTGACATGATTCTCAATACGCTATCTAAATTAGGAAAGTTCGTAATGGAAAGGTGGGATAAAGAAAGCTCTACTTCAGGTAGCTGGGTGCATCAACCTCTTTCTTTCACAGGAGAGGGGACAATATGTTTTAAGGAGCTTGGGCTACTCAATCGATAGGAATAGGGGCTTATTTCCACAACTGAAAGAGAATCTAAAGCAGGATTGAAAACAAAATAAGATTGAGGAGCAGAAAGCCACTCGGCTTAAGCCGAGGAGCGGGGTAAAACCATTCTTAGAAGGAGCAGGTTTAACTGATGGGAATGGCATTTCCAGGAATGCAGTCAAGGGTGAAGGAGAAAAAGAAGCTAAAGCTAGAGCTACCCTAGAGTTAGTTCAACTTGAAGACTGTCTTTTTCTCTATACGGAATTCCTAGAAGTCCACAAAAGAAGGCAATACGAAATAATAAAGAATAAGGATGTTTTATACCCACTCAAGGGAACTAGCAAAGAAGAAATATGTCCAGTCACCTAGTCTTTAGGATTCTTATGATAGCAGGCGAGACTAAGAAGAAATACAAAGTCAAGGTAATTCTTTATCCACTCTGCCGGATCAATTACATTTGAGACCTAAGGAAGGAGAATTAGCGGCATCTCCTTCGATAATATTCCATATTTCAGTAATACTATGAGATAGATTAGGAAAGACTTCATTTTCTGGGTCAAGGTTTGCATTTAGCTGAGGTAGAAGTTCGTTAGCTAGCGGAAAGTCAAAAAGGGGGTCATTCTCTTCTAATTGAACTTCCCCGTGCTTACTTGAATTCCTTCTAATTCAAGGGTTATAGGTGCATCCCCATTTCCTTCCGTCTTATTTTCATTTACCCCTTCAGCCTCTCCCTTTTCGAGTCATCTTCACTTCTTAAATCCTGCTGCTCTTCTCCCATTATATAGCACGGGTAGCTTGCTTCCAAGCCACTGGAAGGAACCAGATAAGGAAAAAGAGAGAGAAGAAGCTCAATTTCAAAGGTTAGGCGCGATAGCCAGTCGTGCAGAAGGATATGTTTGGGATAAAAGCCCCGTCTCATGGTGCTTTTGTTAGGAGTTCCCCCAAGCTTTTGTGTCAATTATGGGGGGTAGCCGGTCGATCAACTCATTTTGGGGTTAACCTGTCGATCAACTCTAGGCTGAGCTTCTAGTGAAAAACTAAAGCCCTACCTTATAGAATTAAATTTTATAATTCTGCAATAACTTGGCTTTTTTATTCACTTCAGCTTTGAGATTATTTTAGCCACTAAGGACCGGCTCAATGAGCACCTTTGGGCTGTGCTTTCTCGATCAACTATCTGACTTATTCAGAATGATGATGAACCAAGACATAAAGAAGTGCAATGAAAAAGAACGCCTTCTTTCTAGAGGCCTCGGGCAGTGGAAGATGAACAATCACTAAGGAATAGCTTGAACTAAGAGGGAAGTAAAGTAATACTTGGCCAACTCCTCGGTATTCATTGAAGACTTCGCACGTACCCCTGCTAATTCTTTTTCTAATACTAAGGCCGCATATATGTACTCATTAGTAGGAAAAAGCCCTTCACTTTAAAACAATCAATCAGGACTGGTGCCATCCGCGCTTCTTCTGACTATTGAAAGTGTAAGTTCAGGCTTTGAAGCTCATTTTCCAGCATTTCTTTCAATCCTTTCAACTGATTTGGCAACTTTCAGCTATACAAAGTTAGGTGATTTGCTGGGTCGACATTCATCTTGATCTCGGCCTTTATTTTCTTCCTTTGAATTGATTGACCATATCGGCTTGAAACTTTATTTAACTATCTAAGGAATTAAAAAGTTGATTTTTCAAATGAAGACTCTTCTTTTTAGGAAGACGATTCCCGGCCATTATTCGAAGCTGATTTGAAAACAAAACATTCGTTCCGTGACATGCGGCTCCAGCTTCAAACGTTGAAACTATACCAAATCATACTCGGCAACTGAAGCATGGAGGAGAAGAGCCGGAAAGGGAGAAAACCCTCTTTTCAAAAGAAATAGACTAGCCAAAAAACACTGTAATAGAGAACTTTTTAGCGGAAATGGTTTACCGGCCTATTGAAACTCTTTCAGTCGATTCGCGGCAACACATACTTCAAATCAGATTTGTGCCAATTCCTCCATTCACAGAATGCCCTTATCAATCAAACTTTCTCTCTCTTACTGGAACTACCCACCACTACAGAGTCATCTTTGCCCAAGTGTGAACTGCAGACGACTGAATTTGGAAGCAGAACACGAACTTATGGAGCTATTCCGGGTTCTTATTGAGCGTAGTGAAATCAAGGTTGATGATAAAGTCAAAGGAAGTTTCCATGGTGTTCTACCTTTGAATAGTCTCTGTCCACATTGGAAGGCTCTGTGTCAGAGACTCATTAGTCTTAGTTGAAGTGTAAGGTGTAAGTGAAGAAAATAGAAGAGATGAAGTTCCTCCCTTAGCCTAGTCTATATCCACAGCTAAAGTAACTCCATACCGACGCCTCAATACTATATTTTTTCAATCAATTAATAGCTAAGCGATTTCATAACCTGAGCTTTCCTTAACTAGCTGACCTTACTTCGTAACCTTAGGCTCCCCTTCTTTAGAGTTTTCTAGTTTGACTAAGTGACTTGCTTCGCACCTCAACTGACTTTTTTCTTACTATAGGTAGGCCTTCACCACTTCAAACGGGCGCTTCGCCCCTCTTTTTTTTTTCATTCGAAAGAGCGGGGTCTTACTTATTTAGGGGGGATGAAAGAAAAATAAAGGGATCTTGGTCCCTTTCATCCAGTGGTTAGGACATTATCTTTTCATGTCGAAGACACGAGTTTGATTCCCATAAAGGATAGGTACTCATTCCCACCCGCTTTTGGTTAGTGTTAATTTCTGAGTGATCGCTCACTATCTGACTGGAAAAGATGGTCCGGAAGCTTCCTCTCTCCCAGCAAGCGAGACGAGATCACCACTTCTGTCAGTAATGGACTTCCTTTACTTCGTAACATTAGCCTTAGATGTCCTTTCATAGATTCTCGAACCTCCAACAGATAGAATCTCCATGCATGCATTCTTTCTCTCCTCACCTCAGCCATACATCCATTTTTTGCTTTTGGCCCTTTTTGTTAGGCATTGAGCCCCACCACACAGAGCAGTGCTGAGTGGTGTCCTCCCCTCACTAATACCTAAATAGAGTTTCGTCTATAGAGCCTAAAGCTTAAACCATGGCAGTAAGCAGTAAGTTGGCCTAGTCTCTTTCCAGCCTTCGCCTTCTTTAGTGGCCAAGTTGAAGCGTTCAATGTCGGCCTACCACCTTTTTCTTCAAGGTTGATCTTGTTTAATAGAAGCTAATGCTATGATGCCCTTCCCTTATTCAAGAGAAAGCGAGGACTTTCTTTTAGCTACCAGCCCAAACAAAAGAGATTAGTCTCTTGATCGATCGATTGATTGGCTCGTGGTACGAAGGGGTTGATTGGAGTCTGAGATCAGCCCAAGACTAAGGCCGAGCAACTAGCTGCTATAGAATTGGATGTCTACCTATCCCACCATGCTCCCCTACACCTATAAAGGCCGACGGAAGGAATGCTCTGCTCATCTTTCTTACGGCTTGTTATCGCAGCACTCGTTCACCCCTTCTGCTTCTTCCATTCAAAAGAAGGTAGTCTTTCCTTGGTAAATAGCATCTTGAAGTGAAGCGAAGGCATTATTGAAGGAAAAAAAATGGCGAGTCGGTCAATTGCATTAGATAGGATATGTAGGATCTGTCTTAAACGCAAGTGCATTCGCTATTCGATTCCATCCTAAATCGCACCAATTCCAAAGTGTGTATCTCTTCTTTACTTTTAACTGAGAAGAGGAGTGACAAAGGGTATACTTTATTCTCTATGTCGCCGTCTCATCAATGAGCGTAAACTAATAGCCAAGCCTACCCTTTTGTTCTTGTCAATCTGTATCCCATTCTTCATGTACAGTTTTCTTTGATCACAGATCGATAGGTGTTCTGTCCTTTCTCCCCCTTTCTTCATAAGGCGTGGTCTGACTCTGAAAAAAGAAATTCCTATTTTTAGGTCCCTACTAAGCAGCATTCGTAAACTATGGAAAGGCTCTTTGAAGACTTTTTCCAAAGTATTCAGCAAAAAAAGCAAAAACAATTCTCAACGCCCTTACGAGGTAGTGATGAGTTAAACTACTAGTGTTGGCATGGAAGTCAGCCTGGTAAACTGATTCCATTTCTGCTACTAGGATTCCAAACCTTCCCGTGAGCTCTAGAATCTATCAATACCTTTTCAACTCAAGAAATGCTAAAGCTATTTAGAGTTGGTATTTCTAACTAAGTCGGAAGGAGGGCTTCGGGCAAAGAGCAAGTCGAAAGCCATATTTTTGATTTAGTCCCAATACTGAAAGACATGACTTCAGGAGTGGATTTCAAAAGGAACGACTTCGTTTACTTCTTGCAAGTTGCTTATGTAAGAACTAGTAGAATGAAAGGGGCGTTAAGCCACTTGATTGTAAGGAAAGGAATTTGGAAAAATAAAGAAGGAATTTCATATATAAAGATATGGGTTTTGGGGTTTAGATCGAAATGGAATCCTCAAAAAGCAGGGCTGGAGTATTAGACTTGTTCTGCTTCGATAGAGGCACTTTAACTGTAAGTGGAATAATAATCATTCGGCCGATTGCTCTTGTCCTTCCTTCACTGACACAGAACAGAGAGAGCACTCCCCAAGCCAAGGATGAGTGCCAAAGAGAGATGCACAAGCTAGTTTATCAGAAGGAGAAAGTGAGGGAGTGATATTTTAGGTTTCATTAGGGTAGACTGAAGACCAAGCCAATCTAGAAACAAAAAAGAAAACTTATTGCAACTATGAACGTGAACAAATGCTTTCTCATTAGACTATTATAATCGATTATTTATGTCGACCCTATGCTACGATTCTTCTTCTCTTATGAAATTTTTAGTTATATGAACCTTGCTCTGCTACAAGATAGAGTGATCTTTCCTATTTATGAAAGTTGGTATATCACTTTCGAAAGAGAGTCTCGACGTGGCAGTGTACACCTAGCTCCATAGCTGGGCTAGTCATTGGCTAGAGGGCGACCGACCTACCAAACCGGAGTCAATGGAGAATGTTATGTAAAAGGTACCAAGGAGGATCCTATCCATCAGTAGAAGGAGGAGAAGTAGGAGCTAGATTTAGGGACGGAATCGAAGCAAAGAAATTCATTCATGCTAGGACGATCTATATGGAAGGGGTGTTTTGTTGATGCATTCCTCTTAAGAATGAAGAAGAAAAGAGATCTTCTTTTTAGCAAGAAAATTTGGTCAAGTAGATCTTCTATTTCTCCGGAATTCGTTGATTGCTCCATACAAATTTACAATGGAAAAACTCCTGTTTGTTGTAAGATTACTAAAGGAAAAGTTGGTTATAAATTTGGAGAGTTTGCTTCCACATGGAAACGAAGACCTTCGAGAACAAATATTGGACCGAGAAGAAAAAAGGGGAAAAAATAAAGTCTAAGAACATATGGCACGAAAAGGAAGTCCAATTTTGGTAAGACTTGATCTGAATTGTAGTTCAGAATCAAGTTGGTTTAGTGAGGGCGACTGCAGTCAGACGATCAACCCCATTTTGGGGTTCGTGATTTTCCTTATTATACTTCTGAATTATTATTCGAATGGTAGTCTGGAGGGCTTCCTTTCGGCGTGCGATGTGGGAAGGGCTTCTCCGTCTATCCCTTTTTACCCTACATGGAGGGAAGCACAGCCCCACATTTCGGAGGCCAAGGTTGAGCCAATTTCGCGCGCCGTACGGGTTCCAGAATTAGAATGCCCTCTCATTACTTATATCTAAAGGAGAGCGAAACTTCAACACCGTCTGTCCTTCTAATTTAATGGGAGGAACGAGCCCTGACATCTACCACTCTTTTTGGCGATCTTAGAGAAGTAGCTCATCTTGGAAAAGAGGGTCGAGGCCGGATTGGTGCCGGAGGGCTTTCCCCCCGATAGTTCTGGATCGGAGGTCAGAAGTCCATAGACTCCTCTTTAACCACCCTACTAGGGGTGGAGCAGCTTTCTCAGAGAATACCTTTAATAGGTATTTGGCTCAGGTAGAGCGGGTGGGCATGCAGCAGAGCGTGCCCTATTTTAGGGTACTTCGTGCTGCCCGCTATTGGGTCTAAGTGGGTTCTCCCACTTTTTTGCCTTTCAGAAGGGTAGCCCTCACATGGACAGGGGAAAAGGGCGGCTGGCATAAAAGTCTCTCACGCAGGTGAAGGAGATACATTTCTAGTACAGGTGGTATTGGACTAGCTCTAAGGGAATAATCTTTTTCTTATTTCTGTATTTGTTTCCCATGACAACTAAGAACAGTAAAATAAAAAATTTCACTTCAAATTTCGGACCTCAACATCCTGCTTTTAACATGTAAGGATTTGACTTCCAACTTAGTTGGCCAAATCATTAGTTAGGAAAAACTCATAAACTACAAGAATCATGCATCATGCATCACTGGAGTAATATTCTTATATAAATAGCCCACTTATCTTTGTTTCAAAAACTGAAATCATTGGGGTCATCATTATTAATTTAAAATACATGAAAATTACTTAGTAAAACATCACATGTGACACTAAAGGCATATGGTAACATAAAACATCATGAAATAATCATTAGCATGCATGGTAGTATTTGAGAAACTTAAAGGAAAGGTAAAAGTGTTTAATATAGAACTTAGTGGGTGAAAGGGGTTCCACAAATCAACTCACATACCTTGGATAAGCCTATGAAGAAGGAATTTTCTATTACGAAATAAACCCATGAGAACCCTAGCCTCCTTGTCTTATTCTTTGAGAGGAGAATGCCTTAGAATTTGTGAGAAAGTGGAAGAATGAAAAAGGAGTGGGAATCTAGGGCTTTAAGGTCTTATTAGGGCATAAATATTTTCAAAAATGACATAGTTTAGGATTTGGATAGATGGGAAGGAAAAAAATTGCCCTTCATTAAAACTACTGGATTCAACCCACGAGACCCCAATTACGGGTTGTGGATGTTAGCATGAGTCGTGCCTCTCATCATCCTATTCTCCTTTTCTAATCTTCATAAATTAGTTAGCAACCTTCGACCATGAAACCCCTATCCGCTGGTCGTTCTTCGATCCACGAGTTGTAGATGGCCCTGTGGAATCCTTCCACACTTAGTAAAATTCTATACTTAGAGACCTCATTCACGAAGGCTAACCATGGTTCATGAAAATGAACATGGACCGTCCTGTTAATTGTGGGTTATATTCCAAAAACTATAAATTTCTTTCTTATCTAGAACTCACACCTACGACCCTATTTATGGTCCATGTTTCCTTCCACGAGTCGTAGATGCTATTTATGGATCACTTTATACTTAGCAAAATTCCATCTTTTTGAGGTACCCATACATGAGCCTGGCCTATGACTCTTGGTTTAAACCATGGGTCATAAATTGGGTTTCGTGGAATGAGTCTTGAACATTTTCTACCCAACTTTTTTGCATTTCTAGGCTCCTAACGTAAGGGTCCTTTACCCTTTTCAGACCGTAACTAATTTTTTCTAAAAAAAGTTCCAACTCTTGAGCACCTTCTATGACCTTATTCATGACCCATAGAGAGTCTTACGAGCTGTAAATAGTACTTGTAAAACCTACACCAGTTCTAGTTCTAAATTGTTTTTCTTATTCCAACTTGTAACCTTATGAAGCATTATAATATCTCTCCCTTGGAACATTCATCCTCAAATAAGCTAGAAGCTGGAATGAGTAGGGAAAAAGGATGATCTATCAGGCCATCATGAGTTTAATAATGCAATTTCAATGCAAAAATCATGAAAAATTTTCAATGTTCACGTAAAACATATCCTAAAATTAGTTTCATTAACATAGATGCAAATAAAAACATAAAGAGTTGAATGTCGGAATAGTAATAGATCATCGATAACTAAAAACATAGAAGGGAAGATAGAATGTTACCACTTCACCATGTATACTACATCATGAATAACTAAGTACTTCGGTTCTTCCAAAATACTTAAACGGATGCACTTCTTTGTTTCTTAACTTTTGGACTTATTGGTCTAGAATTTCAACCATGAACCTCTTCAAAGGTCAAAATCTATTCAACAACCACACTCTCCAAAGGTATAATAGAGCTAGAATCACCAACGTATTCTCTCAAAAGGCACATAGAACAATGGATAAACCGATACTAACTCCAATGGCAATTTCAACTCATGGGCTACTTTACCAGCATGCTTTGGAATTTGATATAGGATGGCATATCGTGGACTAAGCTTTCCATTTTCACAAAGTGTAACATGAAGATCCATTAACGGAAAATTACTTCTGAAAATGTAAAGTTAATTGACTATCATGATCATAATTAATGGAAAAAAGAATACCATGAAGCTTCACTAATTCCTGAATATATATCTTTATATAATCTTTGTAGAGTAAGAAGTCTTAACCAAAAGAAAATGGGTTGATTTAGTCATTTGGTCTAGCACAACCCAAATAGAATCATGTAGCCAACCGGTACGAGAAAATCCCATTACAAAGTTTTATATCCACCTCCTCCCACTTCTACATGGGGATTTTAATATCTTGAGCTAAACCTTCTGGCCTTTGATACTCTACTTTTACTTGTTGACAGTTAGGACATTTCGCCATGAACCTTGCTAAGTTTTTCTTCATACCATTCCATCCATCTTCCTTAAATCTCCATACATTTTGGTAGATCTTGAGTGGATATAATATCAGGAGCTATAAGCTTCGGTTAATATCATCTCTCTTAGGCCATCAATATTGGAAACACATAGGCGACCTTGGTAATGAAGTACCCCATCTTTCACATGAGAGAAAAACTCAATGTTCTTCATGGAAACTAACCTTTTCAACTCAACTAAGACTAGATCCATGTCTTGCTTTGCCTTCTGTCACGACCCAAACTAGAGCCTAGACGTGACACGACGAATGGGGAACTCGAAGGAACCCCAAAGAAGACTCTTAGAATATCAAACACACATCCTTGGACATGAAAGAAAAATAAAACAATAGTGAATAATATAAATAAAGGAATTCGAGACTAAGGGAAAAAGTCAAATTGTCATAGATCATTAAAGAATCAAAGCTCAAAGCATAAGTACTTCAATTATTACAACAACACCTCTAGAAGTAGACTTGAGCGGGGGCCAAGATACTTTTTGGGCTCACGCTCATAGTATTAAATATCCATCATAAAGAGATAAATAAAGAACAAGAGTAGCATAGCTTGTGTCACCGAACTTAAGGACTCACCAAAGCTTATCTTTTGGAAGACAATCTAGCCACGTGGAGGATGATCACTAGGTGCGCTATTTCCTACATGGTAATATCATGTAGGCATAGAGTATGCATTAGTACGTTTGAATGTACTGAGTATGTAGGATACAATGCAAGCAAGCAATAGACAACATAATCAAAAAGCATAATTATAAACAAAGGATAAGTATAACATCAATATGACATACATGATCAATGCTTAATGCTTATAAATCATAATCAAGGAATGCAAATTCAATATGGAATACATAATCCAACCTTTCACCACCATGCATGAGATGGGCCAAATAGCCACCCACTCACCGTATAGCATAACCTTTTCAGAGAGTGTTACCAATACCCCTACCTTATGACAGTCTTTTTGATAGGTAGTATAAGACGTCCCCTACTTTACGATATAATCTTTTAGGTAGGAGCCGTGATTCATTCTACCTTACGACATGGACATTTTGGTAGAATGTCCACACCTTACGATATCATCTTTTCGGTAGGAATCATGATTTGTACCTTACGGCATGACCTTTTCGGTAAGTGTAGTAAGATATCCTTGCGTTATGATATAATCTTTTCGGTAGGAACCGTTAACCATTCTACATTATAGCATGGCCTTTTAGGAATAATGTACATGCCTTACGATGTAATCTTTTCGGTAGGATTCATAGAAATAGCTCATCAAACCATTGCATTTGAAGCATTAAGAAAGGGCTTCTCAATTTTCTTAAGAACACAACAAACATGGAAACCCAACAATATACTTGCAACACCATAGGTGTTTTTCATGAACTCAACACATACCCACATTCTTTTCATCATCCTAAAGCCACTTGACTCATAAGCCATTCAATAAAACCTAAATAACTCAAGAATCCTTAACAAAACATTTTATCAAATACTTGGCAGGTGTGAAATGCTAGTTCAAAATCATTCAATTTAAGATTGAAATAGTGTGAGAATTATCAATGTAAATCAACCCACCAACACTAGATAATACCCTCTTGCAAGATACATCAAAACCCCTAATCAATTCATACGATTGATCATAGCTCCATAGCTTAAAACATGCATAGTTGAACAACATTTTATAAAACCCCCAATATAGTTTATACTCAACATTCATAATAAGACATTTCCATAGATAAACCAACTTAAAAACATACAATTTATATAAAAAGGAAAGTTGGTCACTATGGGTGAAACGACCCAATGGTTGAAACCCACATACCTTAATCTTGGAGTTTCTTGAAGAAAACTTGAGAGGAACTTTGGGCTTCACTTAGTATCCATGAATTCCAATAAAACTTCTTGAAAACCTTGAGAATGAATGGAGAATTTGATGATTATTAGAGAGGAATTTCAGAGTTTTTTGGTGAGTTTTTAGGGCTCAAAACCGCTGAACAATGAGGGATTTTTTTATATATGGGTATTGGATTATTACCCCATAAAGGGGTTTTTAAGCGCTTCCCTCGTCTTGCCTTGGAGTAAAACAAAATTTTTTAAAAAATTTTTGAACTAGTCTGTGCCAGGTCTGTGTCGCGAACTGGTCGTAGACAACTACTATTTTTGCGAAGTTACACCAAAAGTTATTTTTCTTGGTACGGACAAAGTATATCTTGTAGGTACTCGTTTTCCCACACAATTTTTCCCTCTGAACAAGAATATAGAGTCAAATGTGCAAAATTTTGCATGAATTTTGAGATATTCAAAATAAATGCATCATAGGGTCTTTTCAGAAATTTTTGAACTAGTGTACGCTAGGTCTGTGTTGCGGACTGGCCGCAGATAACTACTGTTTTTGTGAAGTTTCACCAAAAATTATTTTTCTTGGTACGGACAAAGTATACCTTGTAGGTACTCGTTTTCCCACACAATGTTTCCCTCTAAACAAGAATATAAAGTCAAATGTGCAAAATTTTGTATGAATTTTGAGATATTCAAAATAAATGCATCATGGGATCTTTTCGAGCTTCGAGGAGGGGTGTTTAAATATCCCCAATTTTGAGATATAAGAAAATTATGATTATGGAGAATTTCTAGCAAATGTGGGGTTTCTCACCTTCACATAACCACTAAGGACAATTCCGAACCTTTATGTAGAAGTGCACCAACCTCACTAGAGTCAACTAATTGGACACTCCAATGGGCTAACTGATGTTGCCTAAGTTACCCCTCCTTTTTGAGGATAAAGTGGACGTTTTTAAGAAATAGAACCTAACCAAGGTTAGGGTCAAATTCAATAGAATACGTAGACTCAAGAGAATTCAATTACCACAATTTGAGTAATTAACCGACTTACTTTTCCAAAGGGGCGTTTTGCAATAATCAAGAGTGAAATCAATATGGAGAGAAACTAGGGTATTGTAACACCCCACATTTTTTTGTCATGTATTAATGCTATGTAAATGAAATATGATATGATTTGGTCAAATTAGAGTTAATTCTTAAAAGTTCTTGAATCTTGTGTTAATAGGCGATATCTGCGCCTAATGCTTAAGACAATTGGGTGTATACATGTTTTGTGTTAAATTGAGGAAACATTATCTCTAAACAAAGTAAAAGAATTGAGGTTCTTATATGACTTAATAATATAGTAAGTGAGTTACCTACTTGCTTAGCTTAAATTTGCTAGCTCAACGGAGACGAGGTTCGACGTCAAATTTTTCCAAGTCCGATTACAAAACAAATCTGTTTTAATGGTGTAATATATCCCATGTTTTAGCATCCTACATGGGCCTTATTTTTATTCCAAGAAGAATGTGAGAAGGGCCCAAGTGTAACACAAACCACTTGGCTATTTGGGCCAAGAAACAATTAAGAAGAAAGCTGGAAAATGGGCATCAAAAGGCCCACTAAATTGAAGAATAATTTTGGCCCAAAATCAAGGGGTAACATGTTGCGTAACGAGTGTATTAATAGGTGTAAATACCTTATCAGAATCCAGGAGAAAGCTTTCCAAAAACGGTCTTTAAAAATTGATCAAAGCAGCCTTCATTTCAATCCACTTAGAATAATTTTTCAGCTTTCACAAAGACTCTTGTCTCCTATCTATTTCACTTTACCAAGCTGAAAATTCAATCCTCTAAGGCTTTGAAGGAAAATCTGATTGTTGGAGGAAAATGTAAGGAATTATAGTTGTGTATTTAGTATGGTTTATTCATGAAAAATAAGAAGTATATGCTAGTATGTTGTGCTGGAACTTCTGGACAACATGTGTCCTAAGTGTTGTTGTGAATGTTTCTTGTTGTTCCAAAGGATTTTTTCTTGATTTTTTGGCTGTATTATAAAGTAAGACTTATTCTTTAACCAAGTATGGTTTGTTAGTCATGTAGTTGATCTGTTACACCACTTTAAGAATCCACAAAAGTGAGTTCTTATAGCATACCGAAATTGTGTCTTAGTATGAATTTGTGGGCTGTTGGATGTAAAGCTATTGGCTCATGTTGTTAATGACTTCTTGGGTGCTGCTCTAAGACTGTATTGGCACTTTTTTCATGTGTATATGTTATTGAAACAGGTTGGTTAGATTCGGAAAAGGTTTGAGAATGTCGACGTCGAAGTGTAGCGAAGGGGGGTAATGCCATGATGTTCGTTTGTAGGTTGTGTAGAATTATCATATGTTGTTCCATGGCCTTTCACTGACTTGGGACTATTTTGGACTATATTAAGACAGGTTGTATGTGGTAAAAATGTTTGAAACAATTTAGTTAAAGTTAAAACATATTCGGGATTGTTGACATCGAAGTGTGGAGAAAGGATGTAACATTGTGCCGCTTATTTGTATATTGTGGAGAATTGTTATGTGTTATGCTTTATGGGCTGTTGTGGGAATTTTAGGGGTCTTACATGAGCTGTATATCATGTGTACATAAGAGTGGTTGCAAGAAAATACGATTATAAGTGAAAAGGTTGAAAGAATGCCTTTGCGTCACTAATTGAATGCTTGCTGTCCGGATGATCGTTTTTATGATATTAGTCTCCTTGGAATTATTGTGTTGCTGCTAATGCTAGTTTTATTGCCTAATATAATGTATATAAATATTTGAAGAAGAATGAGCTACTCCAAGGTAGTAACGAGGTCACACAAAGAGGTATGTAAGGTTACTTGATTTAGTATCATTTGGCATGAAACATAGATCCCTTGGTAAGTAAAGGCATTTAGCTATTCCAACATGACAACCAGCCATGTCCCCTCTCTCTCACATGTTAACATGCTCCTAAGTATATATAGTTACCTTCAAGTCTTCATACATATATGGATGCTAAGTACATGAGTTCTTGTTGCTAAATAAAGTCCATAAGTTGCTTCAATTCATACGCATTTCATTGTCTATGTAACATACTCTGTTCATTTCACATTGTATTGTATGATCATTTACATGTCATTTGCTACATATACCTCCATATAGTTCCAATATTATGACCACCAAAAAGAATCATCTCAAATATAATTGAAAGATAAATATACAGTTTTGATAGGTGGTAGCCCAAGGGGGTGGAAGTAACACCTAGCAAAGGGACGATCCTATCACGGGGGGTAGCCCCAGGGGTTAAGGAAGAACCTAGC